>CM077086.1:85157230-85734604 GCA_039513925.1 Platanthera zijinensis
CTGTTGACTGACTTGCCTCGACACTTCTCTTACAAAGGTGTCAACATTTTTGTCTCGACACTTTTGTCTCGACACTTTTATCTCAACACTTTTGTCCTTAGTCATTTCCTCAAATTTTCACTATGCACCTGTGTTGCGTGCTAGAGTTTGAAGAAAATAAACGCAACCGAACTAGCAACCCAATGAGGCAAGTATACCTATCGAATTGTAGCTAGGGTACACAAGTGTCGTATTGAAATCCGGGAACTGTTGGCTATGCTTACTCACACGAATGCTATTATCTTATCGACGGAAAAACTAGGGTTTAAGAAAAACTAATTGAGATTAAGGAAATAAAACTAATGCTAGAAAGAGAGCTATTGCAATTAAGTAAAGTGATATTAAGTAAAATGATTATGACAGAAGGTTGAAACTATGAAATGGAAATGCACTCGATCAAGAATCACCTCGGCTAAATACGATTAAGAAAATGCGATAAAAATCTAAACCTAATAGGATAAAGGTCCTTCACCGTGGAGGTTCCTTAAGCTTGAACACGCTTCTCTCGAAGTCGTGCCCAACTGAGTTTAGGAAGGTCCGACCGACTCTCGTCTAAATCGGAGGCCTAAAACTCTCTTTACGCGGTGAACCCCACTATTGGATTTTACTCCAATCCGGGATATTTGGACGTCTGCCTATCTCGAGGGGTGCGTACAACTCCCTTTACTCTTGAATGCTCACTTCATTCTATCGGCCTCTCGGCTAGCCCAGAATGAAAGCAAGGGTGGAGGGTATATATCAATAATATACCTCCAGCCCATGATTAATCAAGAGTAATTCAAGGCCCTAACCTAAAAAGAAAAGATTAATTAAAACATCATAACTTAATCGCTCTAACCTTGGATCATCAAGATCGAGTAAAAGGAGGATTAGTTAATCATAATGGAGTAGAGGAGGGGGGATGAGTAGTAAGGCATAAAAAAGGAACACTAGTAAAGGAAGAGCACTTATATTAATTAAAAGGAGCAAGTTACACTAATGAAATTGAAATTACAAGTGCATGAATTAAAGTTCTATTCTTGCCCTACAAGTAGCACTAAGCAAGAGCAAGATTACAATAAAAGCTAAAACAAACTAAGATTAAACTAGGGTTAAACAAAAATTACAAAGAGAAGGAGAGAGAGAGAGAGGGAGAGAAAAAGGCATAAAAACTAGAAAAGGATCCAAGAACCAAAGGGGCAACACCTCCCCCACTCAACCAAAGCTTCCTGAAATGGAAGGGGAGGGGTCTCAATTTATAGAAAAAAATCTCGGGTTGGTCACGCCCACCGACACGCCCTAGGTGGGCGTGTCAGGGGGCGTGAAAGTACTATGTTGACCTCGGGCTCTGGACTCTGGCGGGAAGGATCATTGCCTTTGTACGTCGGTGGTCACGCCTTATGTCATGCCCGTGTAGGGGGGGGGGGGGCGTGACACTCACGTCGTGTCGAAATAATTGGTCAGAAATCCGTCAGTCGTCGGAAAAGTTGATGTCACGCCCCAGGTCATGCCCGTGACGGGGGGCATGAGAGTACTGTTGCGTGCTGTGGCGGAACGACATTTAATGTGGCGGCAGGCTTTGCGGTAGAGGGAGTCATCCCCATGGTCACGCCTGGTGACACGCTCAGGGAGGGCGTGTCAGGGGGGCGTGATAATGGTTTTGTTCGCTTTTCTGTCCCTTCCAACAGGAGTCCTCGGGATCGGGTGACACGCCCTAGGTCACGCCCATGGAGGGCGTGACAGGGGGGCGTGTCAGGTCATTTTTGGCCAATTTTCTGGAAACCTGCAAAAAGACAAGAAAAAGTCAGTGGCAATAATATTTACATAAAAATGATAAAAAATAAACTAATAATAGACATGATTTGTACAATATAAAATAGAAAATACGATAATAGTTTAGGCTACAAAACTTATTATCAAATTCCCCCTAGCTTAAGCTTTGCTTGTCCCCAAGCAAAAATATAAAAACTAGATATTTATAAAAAGGACTAATCAAAAAGTTTTAATTATGCCTACACAAGTACTATGCGAAATTCTAAGTAGGGAAAAGGTGAAATGTAAGTCTAAAATAATTATTTAGGTATGGTAAAACTTTTATAAACTTTATTCAATAAAAACAAATCATCCAAAATTTTAACGAGATTTTTTTAATAGACTTAAGCAAAGCAACAAAAATGGAAAACACGCATTGAGTTGTTACTAGATCCAAGCAACGCATTATAATTATATCAATTTAATTAACAAAAATCTAGGTTTAAATCCAAAACTAAAACTGATTTGCTTTTTTCTTTTCTTAGTTGTTAAATAAAAATCAAAAAGCGTGAATAAAAAGGTTTAAATAGGACAGAAACATTTGGTTTAGGAATATGATTAGGAGTGGAATTCAAAGATAAACATGAAGGTTTAAAATCACACTAAACCAAAGCAAAGAGTTTCAAAAACTTTCATAAAAATATATATACACATTTTTTTTTCTTTTTCTTCTTTTTTCCATTTTTTTTCTTTTTTAAAAACAACGGCCATAATTATTTTTATTTTCCTTTTGAATTGGCCAAACAAAAAAAACATCACTTTTGAACATACTTTTTTCAAAAAACTTTTCTCGCACAAAAAAAATCACAAAATATCCTATCAAAATCGTCAAAATAATTTATGAAACTCAAAAAGGCTAGTGTGATTCGATAGGTTAGAAATTTTGGCTTTGGTGAAAATGAAATGAAGGGAGGAGCTATCAAATGAAATCGGAAAAGGCTCAAAAACGGCTAACTAGTGGTAAAAGTTTTTAGGTTGGCAGGAAAGCTCAAACGAAAACAAAAACGGCCTAAATCATTTTCACGCTTTTGAATTTATTTAAAACAAAGGTTTGAAAAATTTCAAAAAGCGAGTCCTAGATAATAAAAGAAGATTTATGAAATTAAGTTGAAAATAGAAATAATAGGTGACTTGGATCGTTCACATCTACTACGTTATTAAAAAGTTGACTTTACAAAAAGTATTAAAAAAAGAAAAAGAAAATAGTGGATGATGAATTTTTGAGAAAGTAAAGGAAATAAAAAACAAAAAACCATAATAGAAATGCGAGTTTTAGAAAAATATTTCACCTTACATGCTACTGTGAATTAGAAACACGGCATGGCCAACATTTACTTGTGAAACATAATTAAAATGGACGATTAGAAATATTATAATTAACTACGTTGTTTATAGAAAATTTTGAGTAAAACAAAAACAAAAGCTAGGGGTACTATTGAAATACCAAAATGTCTAAACTATTCAAAAACAAATATATTATTTTTTTAATTTGGTGAAATATTCTCTTTTTTTTTTATTTTGGAAATTTTTTTCTCTTTTTTTTTTGGAATTTTAAGATATTCATTTTTTTTTATTTTGGAAATATTTAAAATATATACAAAGAGAAAAATTTGTACACTCAGCAAAAATGAAGGAGGAAGTCCTCCTCTAAGCTTAAAATAGACATTGTCCTCAATGGCTAAAGAAGGGGATTGGAGAAGGAGAGAAAAATAAAGTACAGAATTGAAAGACAGAATTGAAAGACAGGATTGAAAGACAGGTACTTCTCCGGATTTATTTGCTGCGAAAGCTGAGTGATGCCGCTCCTCCGAATGTCTTCTTTGGACTTCGTGATGGATTCAGCAACGTTGGAGCAGGCAATCGCAGAAGCTTCAGCTTGTCGGAGTCGTCCGAGGCAAAAATTATAAAATAAAGAAAATAGAAAAAGACAACTTGGGTTGCCTCCCAAGAGAGCCCTTTGTTTAAAGCGTCGTTGAGCTCGACGCATCAAAAAAATAATATTGTCCAAAAATATTGTTGTCCAGAAATAAAATTGTTTGTAACAAAAATTAAGAGTTCAAAGTTAGAGTTCGTGAAGCAGAAACTTAATAATGTTTGAACTGACATCATCATCATCAGAGAAATACAGTTTAAGACGCTGACCATTCACTTTGAAATTACCCTTATTAGGGTGAGAAATTAAAACAGTTCCATAAGAAAATACTTCTAAAACAGAAAACGGGCCAGACCATCGAGATTTTAATTTGCTCGAAAATAAACGTAAACGAGAATTATATAAAAGGACTTGGTCGCCCGACTTAAATTTTTTGGGTGCCTTAAGTGTTTATCGTGTAAACGCTTCGTCTGCTCTTTATAATGTTTATTATTTTCATAAGCATAAGAGCGCCACTCATTGAGTTCATTTAGTTCAAATTTTTGAAGGTCACCGACTGAGTGGGGATCGAAGTTTAAAAATTTGAAGGCCCAAAAGGAGCGGTGTTCTAACTCTACGGGAAGATGGCACAATTTTCCATAGACCAGCCGATAAGGCGTATATCCGAGGGCGGTTTTGTACGCTGTTCGGTAGGCCCATAGGGCATCGTCAAGTTTGGCTGACCAGTCTTTCCTAGAAGTTGAAACAGTCTTTTCTAATATTCTTTTTATTTCTCTATTAACTACTTCGACTTGTCCGTTAGTTTGGGGGTGGTAGGCAGTGGAAAGCTTATGTGTAACGCCGCATTTGGTAAGGATTTTTGAAAATTGTGCGTTACAGAAATGGGAACCCCTATCGCTAACGATCGCGCGTGGCATACCGAATCTAGAAAATAATCTTTTTAGATACGTGACTACAACTCGGGAGTCGTTTGTAGGAAGAGCTTGGGCCTCAACCTATCGTGAAACATAATCAACAGCAACTAAAATATATTTGTTTCCGAAGCTAGAAGGAAGGGGGGCAACAAAATCAATTCCCCATAGGTCAAAAATTTCGCACTCTATGAAATAATTTTGCGACATTTCATTTTTATTAGAAATGTTGCCCGACCGTTGGCAACTATCACACCTGCTCACAAAGGCTTGCGCGTCTTTAAACAGGCTAGGCCAGTAAAAACCCGCGCAAAGCATCTTGTGAGCGGTGCGAGCAGCTTGATAGTGCCCACCTGTCGGACCTTCATGCAAATGTTTTAGAATATCAATTACTTCATCATAAGAAACACATCTCCTTATCACTTGATCCGCACAGATTCTGAAAAGATGCGGGTCTTCCCAAAAGTAGTTCTTCAGTTCAGAAAAGAATTTCTTCTTTTGTTGAGAGGAGAACTCTTTTGGGAGCACCCGGGCCACTAGATAGTTGGCGATGTGCGCGAACCAAGGAGAAGTAGATGTGCTAACTAAAAGCAACTTCTCATCAGGAAAATAATCATTAAAAGATTTTTCATTTAATTTTTCTATAAAGGGGTTATCTAATCTGGTTAGATGGTCGGCGGCCAAGTTCTCGGCTCCTCGCTTATCACAGATCTCTAAGTCAAACTCCTGGAGGAGTAAGACCCAGCGAATCAAGCGAGGCTTGGCATCCGTTTTGGAAAAAAGGTACTTGAGGGCCGAGTGGTCCGTAAAAACAATGATTTTTGAAAGTGTAATGTAAGGGCGGAATTTATCAAATGCGAATACTACAGCTAAGAGCTCCTTCTCGGTTGTGGTGTAAATTTCTTGTGCAGATGTGAGTGTTTTACTAGAGTAATAGATGGGGTGGAAGTTTTTAGATATGAGTTGACCTAATACGGCTCCCACCGCAAAACTACTCGCATCGCACATAATCTCGAAAGGAAGGTCCCACACCGGAGTTATCATAATCGGTGCGTTAATTAACTTTTCTTTAATTGATTCAAAGGCAGAAATACAAGTCATCAAAAATGAATGGAGCGTCTTTTTCTAAGAGATGTGTGAGGGGCTTAGTGATCTTGGAGAAGTCCTTTATAAAACGACGATAAAAACCAGCGTGGCCTAGGAAACTTCTTATAGCTTTTATGTTTGTAGGTGGCGGCAACTTCTCAATAACTTCTATCTTGGCAACGTATACCTCAATACCTTTAGCAGAAATTTTATGACCCAAAACTAACCCTTCCCTCACCATAAAATGGCATTTTTCCCAATTTAGGGCAAGGTTAGTTTCTTCGCATCTTCATAAGACTTTTTCGAGGTTTTCTGAACATCTATCGAAGGAATCGCCGAACACGGAGAAATCGTCCATGAATACCTCCATAATGCTTTCTACGTACTTGTCAAATATTGCGAGCATACATCGCTGGAATGTAGCTGGGGTATTGCATAATCCAAACGGCATTCTTCGGTAAGCTAAGGTGCTGAAGGGATAAGTAAACGTAGTTTTCTCTTTGTCCTCGGGAGAGATGGGTATTTGAAAGTACCCCGAAAGGCCATCGAGAAAACAATAAAAGCTATGGCCGGAGAGACGTTCTAAAATCTGGTCGATAAACGGTAAAGGAAAGTGGTCCTTGCGGGTGGCGTCATTTAACTTATGGTAATCTATACACATACACCAACCCGTCACCGTCCGTGTCGGGATTAATTCATTATTCCCATTACTAACTACGGTTATCCCTCCCTTCTTTGGAACTACCTGAACGGGGCTAACCCACTTATTGTCCGAAATAGGGTAGATAATTCCTGCGTCTAATAATTTCATAACCTCGCCCTTAACTACTTCTTTCATATTCGGGTTTATACGGCGCTGAGTTTGAATAGAGTTACGCGAATTATCTTCCATTAAAATTTTATGGGTACAGAAAGATGGGTTTATGCCCTTGATATCAGAAATTTGTCAAGCAATAGCCCGGCGATGCTTACGTAGAACTAGAAGAAGTTTATCATTTTGCGTATCCGTGAGATAGGCCGAAACGATAACTGGTAACTTGGAATCTTTTTCTAAGAAAGCATACTTAAGGTGTTCAGGAAGTTCTTTAAGTTCTAGGGTAGGGGGTTCTTCATAAGAGGATTCAGAGATTCTTTCTTTTTCAAAAATAATATCTTCATAAACTTTTTTATAAGGAACTTAATAAGGGGTGGGGCTAGCAGCTAAGACGGCTTCTTATAGCGATTCAGTGGGAAGAAAAGAGGAAGAACAAAAATCAGAAAATTCTTTTTCAAACTCAGAAAGACAATCAGAAGATTCATCACTTTCCTGCAGCGATTCAGCGGGAAGAGAAGAAGAAAAACAAAAATCAGAAAGTTCTTTTTCAAAGTCGGAGAGGCAGTAGGAAGACTCATCACTCACGGCATCTATGAAAAAACATGAGTCATCATTTGTTAGGGTGTTCTTCATCGAAGGTGTGATAGAAAAAGTGACTTCGTCGTCGCCTACTCGAAGGAAAAGTTTACCATTGCTTACATCAATGATGGCTCTGGAGGTGGCAAGGAAGGGTCGGCCAAGGATCAGGGGAACCTCGACGTCTTCTTCGATGTCCATAATGACAAAGTCCACCGGTAAGATGAACTTGTCGACTTTTACTAGAATGTCCTCCACTATTCCTAACGGGTACTTGACGGATCTATCAGCTAGCTGGATACTCATACGCGTGGGGTAAAGGCTACCAATCCCTAACTTTTTAAACAATGAAAAGGGCATCAGGTTTATACTCGCGCCTAAGTCGGCTAACGCGTGTTTAACAAAAAGATCACCAAAGACACGCGGGATAGAGAAACTATCCGGGTCACTGATTTTCTTCAGCAAACCATTTGTTAAAACGGCAGAGCACTCAGCGTTTAGCGTGACGTGCGAAAGATTCTCTAGCTTCTTCTTGTTGGTCTGGACGTCCTTAAGATACTTGGCATATTTTGGCATTTGCGAAATAGCCTCATGGAAGGGAAGATAAATGTGGATTTGCTTGAAGATCTCTAAGAAGCGGGAGTACTGATCATCTTGACGTTGTCTATTAAGTTTAGAGGGGTATGGAGGAGTTGAATTATTTTTGAAGATGGGTGGTGGAGTGAGATTATTTTCTAAAATAGGGGTGATAACTTCTTCAGCAGTGGGTGGAAGCAGAGCGGAGCTTTGATTTTTAAAGGCAGGAGCGGAGCTTTGATTTTTAAAGGTGGGAGCGGAGCTTTGATTTTTAAAGGTAGGAGCGGAGCTTGCCTCAGGCTCTTCACTTGCCATACCGGAGACTTTCTTCCCACTCCGAAGAGTTATAGCTTTCACTTGCTCTCTCGAGTTGGGTTCGGTATTGGAAGGAAAAGACCCTGCGGGTCGCTCAGAAATTATTTTCGCGAGCTGTCCTACCTGATTTTCTAGACTTTTTACGCTTCCAGTTAAATTTCTTATAGTAGCGTCATTTGTGGTGATATATTTAGAAAGCAATTCCTCCAAGCTTGGAGGTTTTGGGTAATTTTGAAGAGGTGGTGGTGGTGGTGGTGCAGAAAAATCATTTTGCGGTGGTGGGCGCATCGCATTCGATGGATTACTCCATGAAAAGTTCGGATGATTTCTTAAAGTAGGGTTATAACTATTCGAAAAATTAAAACCAGGAGGATGAAAATTCGCAGCAGAAAAATTATTAAAAGCAGTTCTAGGCATATTATTAACATAATCTAAATGTTCTGGAGTAGGGGTTGCAGATTCCCATACCTGAGGGGCGGAGGCAGCAGTCATCTCCGTGATTTTTTTCCTTAGGATTTCTACTTGTAGAGCGAGCTGGGAGACGTTGTCCACTTCATAGATACCTACAGGCTTGTTCGGGCGGGACCTAGGCACATTCCACTGATAAGTGTTCATGGTCATGTCCTCAAAAAGCTCAAGAGCTGCTTACGGGGTCTTATGATTTAAAGTACCGCCAGAAGCTGCGTCTATCATTTGCTTCGTGCTTTGATTTAGCCCGTTATAGAACGTCTGCACTTGTAACCATACAGGCAGCGCATGAAGTGGGCATCGTCTTAATAATTATTTAAATCTCTCCCATGTTTCATATAGGGTTTCAGAGTCTATTTGTCCGAAGGCAGAGATATCGTTCCTAAGTTTTACAGTTTTAGCTGGCGGAAAATACTTCGCCAAAAATTTTTCAGTTAATTCATTCCAGGTGGTTATGCTATTTTTAGGTAGAGTGTTAAGGCACTGCTTAGCTTTAGTTCTTAAAGAGAAGGGGAAGAGTCTTAGCCTGATTGCATCATTTGTGACACCATTTATCTTGAAGGTGTCGTAAATTTCAAGAAAGCTAGCTATATGTGCGTTCGGATCTTCATCTTGAAGTCCGTCAAATTGCACATATTGCTGCACCATTTGAATTATGCTAGGCTTTAATTCGAAGTTATTATTTGCTATAGCAGGGCGGACTATACTAGATTCTGTTCCCTCGAGGTTTGGTCGTGCATAATAGGACATAGTCCTTTGCATGGCCTCATCTACGTTGGGTTCTTCCATTCTTAAATTAGCAAATGACTCGGAGTCCTCAACCGACACTTGGATAGTAGGACCTTGAAATCGCGATCTTCTCCGAAGAGTACGCTCAATTTCGTGGTCCAAGTCCAAAATAACCGACGGACTCCCGCGGATCATGCACTAAAAGAACAGAAAAGAAGAAAAGAAAGAGAAAAACGATAAACTAGAAAAAAAAGATTAGAATTTTTTTTTCTTTTTGGAAAAGAATTTTTTTTTATATAGATTAACTCCCGAACTTCCTCAGGACTACCCCGTGAAGGGTTTGCAAGGTACTAGACAAGATAGTGGCGCTTAAAGCCCTTTGCCATTTTTGAGAGAATTAGTTGGCGTAGAAAAATTGTGAAGTTGGTTACTATTAAGAGCGGTGATCAATTTTTTTGATTTTTTAAAGAAAGAGGATGAGAAAGAGAAGAGATAAAATAAATAGGTTCGTGTTTTAAATATATCAACGGAAGTTGGTTCCCCGGCAACGGCGCCAAAAACTTGTTGCGCGCTAGGGTTTGAAGAAAATAAATGCAACCGAACTAGCAACCCAATGAGGCAAGTATACCTATCGAATTGTAGCTAGGGGACACAAGTGTCGTATTGAAATCTGGGAACTGTTTGCTATGCTTACTCACACGAACGCTATTATCTTATCGACGGAAAAACTAGGGTTTAAGAAAAACTAATTGAGATTAAGGAAATAAAACTAATGCTAGAAAGAGAGCTATTGCAATTAAGTAAAGTGCTATTAAGTAAAACGATTACGACAGAAGGTTGAAATTATGAAATGGAAATGCACTCGATCAAGAATCACCTCGTCTAAAGACGATTAAGACAATGCAATAAAAATCTAAACTTAATAGGATAAAGGTCCTTGACCGTGGAGGTTCCTAAAGCTTGATCACGCTTCTCTCGAAGTCGTGCCCAACTGAGTTTAGGAAGGTCCGACCGACTCTCGTCTAAATCGGAGGCCTAAAACTCGCTTTACACGGTGAACCCCACGATTGGATTTTACTCCAATCCAGGAGATTTGGACGTTTGCCTCTCTCGAGGTGTGCGTACAACTCCCTTTACTCTTGAATGCTCACTTTATTCTATCGGCCTCTCGGCTAGCCCAGAATGAAAGCAAAGGTTGAGGGTATATATCGATAATATACCTCCAGCCCATGATTAATCAAGAGTAATTCAAGGCCCTAACCTAAAAAGAAAAGATTAATTAAAACATCATAACTTAATCGCTCTAACCTCGGATCATCAAGATCGAGTACAAGGAGGATTAGTTAATCATAATGGAGTGGAGGAGGGGGGATGAGTAGTAAGGCATAAAAAAGGAACACTAGTAAAGAAAGAGCACTTATATTAATTAAAAGGAGCAAGTTACACTAATGAAATTGAAATTACAAGTGCATGAATTAAAGTCCTATTCTGGCCCTACAAGTAGCACTAAGCAAGAGCAAGATTACAACAAAAGCTAAAACAAACTAAGATTAAACTAGGGTTAAACAAAAATTACAAAGAGAGGGAGAGAGAGAGAGAGAGAAAAAGGCATAAAAACTAGAAAAGGACCCAAGAACCAAAGGGGCAGCACCTCCCCCACTCAACCAAAGATTCCTTAAATGGAAGGGGGGGTCTCAATTTATAGAAAAAAATCTCGGGTTGGTCACGCCCTCCGACACGCCCTAGGGGGGCATGTCAGGGGGCGTGACAGTACTATGTTGACCTCGAGCTCTGGACTCTGGCGGGAAGGATCATTGCCTCTATACGTCGGTGGTCACACCCTATGTCACGCCCGTGTAAGGGGAGCGTGACACTCACATCATGTCGAAATCATTTGTTGGAAATCCGTCAGTCGTCGGAAATGTTGATGTCACACACCAAGTCACGCCCGTGATGGGGGGCGTGACAGTACTGTTGCGTGCTGTGGCAGAACGACATTTAATGCGGCGGAAGGCTTTGCGGCAGAGGGCGACACGCCCATGGTCACGCCTGGTGACACGCCCAGGGAGGGCGTGTCAGGGGGGCGTGACAACGGTTTTGTTCATTTTTCTGTCCCTTCCAGCAGGAGTCCTCGGGATCCGGTAACACGCCCTAGGTCACGCCCATGGAGGGCGTGACAGGGGGGCGTGTTAGGTCATTTTTGGCCAATTTTCTGGAAACCTGCAAAAAGACAAGAAAAAGTCAGTGGCAATAATATTTACATAAAAATGATAAAAAAATAAACTAATAATAGACATGATTTGTACAATATAAAATAGAAAATACAATAATAGTTTAGGCTACAAAACGTATTATCAACCTTACATTGAGTGAGCTTGCTTCACTCAACACCTATGGACTTAGACAAATTCTTGTCTGTCTACCAACTTTCTTGGTGTCCACCTGCGTGCATAAACTCAAACACACATCAAATATAACTTGTGTGTGTCATTGACTTGTTTGACTTCTTACAAATCTGGGCCATGTGGATCACTAGACCCAACACCAGGACAAGAAGCCTATTGCTTGATTATACACCAGTCAAAGACGGACCAAAAGTTATCTTCGGAGGGTCAGACAGGGGAACAACTATAGGCTACGGTATGATTTCCAACGACATAGTTTTTTCACGGACGTGGCTTATATTTAAGGATTACAACATAATCTGATAAGCATAAGTCAACTATGTGACAAAGGCTATATCGTTGAGTTATTCAAGGATAAGTGTCTGATAAAGTCATCTATAAATTTGGATACGATCTTAACAGGCACTCACAATAGAAATATATGTTTAGACAATTCTACACCAGTGTATTTTTTGGCTAAAAGTAGTGCTTCTCCTTGTGACTAATGACACGAGATTAACACATATTAATTTAAAAACAATAATTATGTTATTTTCTCACAACTTAGTGCGCGATGCCCCCAACATTAAGTGCCTTAAAGAGAGTATATATTACTAATGTTAAATGGGTAAGGAGACAAGGGCTACCTTCAAGGGTATTGCTGAAAAAGATTCTTCTAGAAGTTTGTATTTACTTCATACTGACTTATTCGATCCCATGTCAATTCACAGTTTAAGAAGTAAAGTATATACGTTGGTAATTATTGATGACTACTCTCGTTTTACTTTGGTGTTTTTTCTGAAACACAAGTCAGACACCTTTTATTCTTTCACTAATTTTTTCCGGCAAAATTTAGAATGAATTGAACTGCTCAGTTGTCATAATCAGAAGTGACCACAGAACAGAATTTAAGTCGGGTGCCATAACAAAATTCTGTGAAATCCAAGGTATCTTTCGTGAGTTTTCCTTCTTGCACACTCCACAGTAAAATGGAGTTGCTGAGAGAAGGAATAGAACCCTCATAAAAGCGTGTACAACTATGTTGAACGACACTTTACTTCTAGAGTACTTCTGGGCTAAAGCAGTCAACACAACTTGCCATGTGCAAAACAAAGCTCTAATCAACCCGAACAACCGTATGACTCCCTATGAACTACTGAAGGGAAGAAAACCTAAAATGCCCTACTTTAGAATCTTTTAAAGTAATTGCTTCGTACTTAATAATGGGAAGTATTACCGCACAAAGTTTAGTGAAAAATGTTTTGAAGGTATTTTCGTAAGATATAGTAGCCATAGTAAGGCATATAGAATTTTTAACAAGAAAACCCTAGTGGTAGAAGAGTCTATTAATGTTGTATTTAATGAGACAAGCATGCTCCAAAGCAGCTTGTCTAGTGTTATTGGTGCAAATGCGGGTACCAGGTTCAATTAACTTAGCATGGATGAAGCAGTCAAAGAAGATTCTCCAATCTCAGTTAAGGTCGTCGATCCAGGCATTGTGGATGAAGAACATCTAGATAAAATAACCCCAGAGCATGTTCTTGATGTAGTAGTACACGCTGGAGGAAGAGAAATAAATCTAGTGTTCAGACACCTAAAAGATCACTTAGCTGATTAAATTATTGGAGAGCCAGGAGACGGAGTTAGAACCAGAGGAGGTACAGATAATGAGTTACTTCATCTAAGTTTTAAGTCTCACATTGAGCCAAAGAAGTTTGAAGAAGCAAACAAGGATACCTATTGGATCTTGGCAATGCAAGAGGAGCTCAACTAGTTCGAATGATGCAAACACTGGTAGTTAGTGCCCAGTCCCAAGGGACAGAATGTGATCGGTACTAAGTGGGTTTTCAAAAACAAGCTAGACAAGAATGCCGTAATCAAAATGAATCAAGCACGGCTTATAGCTCAAGGATATAGACAAGAAGAAGGGTTCAAATTCGACCAGAACTTTGCTCCAATGGCCAGGATCGAGGCGATCAGGTTATTTCTCACATATGCTACCCTCAATGGATTCACTAACTATCAAATGGGCATGAAGTCAACATTCCTCAACAGGAATCTGAAAGAGGAAGTATACATAGCGCAACCCTTAGGTTTTTTAAATTCTACTTTCCCTGAACATGTTTACCTTTTAAATAAACCTCTCTATGGCTTAAAGCAAGATCCATGATCTTGGTATGAAACGTTGTCTAGATTTCTTCTTGAGAACAAGTTCACAAGAGGAATGATAGACAATACATTATTTCTTAGGGAAGTAAAAGGCATGATTCGTCTAGTATATATCTATTTCGACGACATTATATTTGGCTCTACGGAAGACAACCTATTCTAGAAGTTTTCTAAACTTATGCAAGGGAAGTTTGAAATGAGTATTATGGGAGAGCTAAAGTATTTCTTAGGACTTCAGGTAAAGCAAACTGAAAATGGAATTTTAATCTCTCAGACAAAGTTCACCAAGAAGCTTCTTAAGAAATTCGGAATGGAGACCGTCAACTCCATTAGGACTCCAATGGGCACAACTATGTCTCTTGACAAGGATGAGAAAGGGAAACCTTTTGATGAAACCAAGTAAAGAATCGTAATTTGATCCTTGCTCTACCTTAGTGAAAGTAGACCAGAAATAATGTTCTCAACATGTGTCTGCGCTAGATATCTGGGGAACTCTAAGGAATCTCATTACATCGCTGTAAAGCGAATTCTAAGGTACCCTAAGGGTACACAAAATCTTGGCTTATGGTACCCGAGACAAATGATGTCAAGCTAATTTGTTTTTTGAATGCAGATTTTGCAGGAAGTAGGGAATATAGGAAAAGCACATCCGGGTCATGCCAATTTATCGGAAGACGATTTATTTCATGGATAAGTAAGAATCAAGATTGTGTGGCAACCTCAACCATTGAGTCGGAGTATCTCTCTGTAAGTAGTTGTTGCACTAAACTTTTATGGATCAGGAATCTACTATAAGACTACAAGCTAAAGTTCAAAGAGATTCCTATGTATTGTGACTCATCCAATGTAATAACGATCACACAAAATCCAGTTTCTCACAACTAGACAAAACACATTGAAGTGCGATATCACTTCATCCGGGAGCATATGGAGAACCAAAATATAGACCCAGCTATGTCCGGATGGATAAGCAGGTCGCATATAATTTTACGAAGCCAATGGATGAGCCAAGTTCTCGTTCTTTAAAATGGAACTAGGCATGTTGAAAAAGGATTCATGAAGAAGGCCAATAAGAGGAAATTACTCGAGAAATTAATCAAGGAAGAAATTTGTCCAAGGCAAATATGTTGAGTATCGGTCAGCCCAAGTCACTGATTCATCGGATATTCATGAATATTCACGTAGAAACTTGCCGAATTTACTGTGAATCCGATGAAACTCACCAAATCTCTCTTAGGGCAAATTTTTTATTTCTTTATTGGATCCGAAGTGCCGCCAAAATTTAGGCACACACCTTTCTAGGTTAGATTTAAAATCATATATATATGAATATTCGAGAGTTAGGGGGAACCACGATACATTTCGTAAAAATCTAAACTGTGATATTCGTTGAACGGTCCTCCCGACCCTTCGGCTCCAGCTATAGTGTCATCGTCTCCATCCGTGCCCAGGCTCCAATTCTCCTTGATTAAGTCAGAGCAAGAGTTTCCAACAAAGCTTTCTAGTTTCCAGCAATGATTTCACCAAATAGTGTGATTTTGATGCACTTTTATTACAATTCCGACAGTGACTGCCATTTTATTCAGCCGATAGTTCAATCCATATTTCCACAAATTTCTGATAATCCATGGCACCTCGAACCACCAGTGGATTGATAGGGGGTGGAGAATTAGTTCAAACAGGTTTTACTTCGGCTTCTGATGAGTTCCAAAATGTGATTCTAATGCCTAAGACCGCCAAACTATCCTTTGTCCTAGAACACCCCTGCAAGGTGTTGGACAAAGATGTCCTTGAGTTCTTTCAAAAGGCAAAGCTCAGACATGAAGATACGGTAATCAAGAGCAAAGTTCATGGAATTGCCATTAAGGTGAAGGCCTCTCATCTCACAAGGCCCTTGAGGCTCCCAACATGTGGAGAAGCAGATCACCTCGACGAGGAAGACTTCATAAAGGCTATGTTATTTTTTGGTTTGCCCAGAGGTACAAACGCCATCAAAATGAAAGAAATGAATGAAGAAGACAAGCTACTATCAGATTTCATCAAAAAAGGGCTACTATGCAAGACTAGTTCACACAATAATCTCTCTTCAGAAATGTTCAAGGTTCTAGTGGCAATCATCTGCAAGAAAAGATTGGACTGGGGTGCACTACTGTTTGAGAAAATCAAATACAGTCTCTGCACACCTAACTTTGGAAGGATTATCAGCTTGTACCTGAATCTAATAGACGGTGACAAGTTTGATATGACCAAAGGTGTTCCTATCCATCACATTAAGAAGATCGACTTAACTATCTTCTTAGGTGGGATAGGAGGATCTTAAGGCAAGGGGGAGCCCCAGATTTTCATGTGGGGGAGGAAGATCAAGCCCTTGAGGCTTGGATTCCGACTCCAAACCCCAGTGAAGCCCCTGATAGATTGAGTGCATGAGTAAAGGGGGAGCCAGCTTTTACTTCAGTTGCAGAGAGTCCAGTTCCAGCTCTATAGTAAGGAAATATTCTGACAGAGGTTGCCAAGATTGTTCAGACTGTTGTTGAGGAGTTAGTGTCTGCTGAGGTTGAGGATGAAGTTGTTGCTGATGATGATTTGACTGTGGATGAATATAAGATAGATTTTGATGAGGAAATGACGGTTATTGATGAGCCCAAAGCTACTGATAATGCAAATTATGGTTCTGAGCAAGGTTCAGTAGAGAACCTTATTGTCGCTCTCCCAGAAATTGCTCATGCTTCATCTTCTAAGGGAGAGGTAATTAGGCCTTCGATATCAGTTGCCACTGAGGTCAATAGGGTTTTTCGAGACCTTGAGTAAAGTGTTGCCAAAGCGACAGGTATTTCTCCAGTTGTTCCCCAGGAGGTAGTGGATGTTTCTGATGAGGAAGGATATGCAGGGGAGCATCCTCCTATCCTAGCAGCTACAGTACCCTTGTTGTTCTCCTAAGCAAGATTATCTCCAATCTATGAGTCTCCCAGTGAAGATGTGCCCCCTCTCCCAAGTATTTCTTCTGAGACAGTTTCCACCTCCAATGCATAGAGTTCAATTCTTAAGACAATAGAGGTCATGTTGGCAAGACAACAATCATAGTTTGAAGAAATAATGAATAAAGTTCTGGACAAGGTAAAAGAAATTGAGAAAGATGTTAACAACGGCCTTGCTGAAGTTAAAATTAAGATTAACAATCTTGATACCAAGCTTGATGCATTGTATACCGATGGTGGAAATGTTTTCACGCTTAATATGCAAGGACTCAAGTATGCTTCAGAGTTTCATGATAATGTGGATACGAACGCAAAGACAATGATTGATGCCTAGAACAGGTAGATGGATAACTTTGACAACACAATTCCTGCTTATTCTAATGTTATCATTGCTGAAGTCAGAAAGGGGGAGGAGACTATGAAAGGTAATGTTATTGCATTTAAAGCTTCTATGTTAGAAAATTTCAAAAAGACAAACAACTACTGCTACAAAAAATTTATGTGGCTACATGATCAGATGTTTGGCACTCAACCACCTGTTGTGACTACTCAGGTTGAAGTTCATTCTGCTGAGGATTACTCTCAACTCTAGACAGACACACAATAAGTCTTTCAGGACCCTGCTACTGCTGCTGATGTATCAAAAAATTCAAGTGGATGAAGATATTCCCCAGGCTCTTGTATACAAGAAAAGAAAGTATAGTGAAGGCCCTCTGCTAAAAGGTCAGACCCTACTAGAGACAGAGAAGTTTGTGATTTGTGGAGTCCTACTTCTAGAGGAATCATCCTAGACACCTTCACCCTTGTTGATTTTGGAAAAGAGAACAGATGGAATCATTATGATCAAGAAGAACAGCATATGTATGAATTGGTATCGGCCAAGAGAAGGATATATTTAAGAAACCACAAGAATGATGAGTCCGTGCCTCTAACACCTCCAAAGTATTATCCTAAGACGAGGGTTTTTTTGTTAGGCAGCATCAAAAGAATCAAGGCGGGCAAGCCTGATGTGTATTTTGTTTATTGAGATGTGGTTGTTGTTTCCTAAAAACTTTGAACACTTATTTATATATTTATAGTTTAAATGTTTGGCTGGAATTTGCGCTATTTGTTATTTTCTTAAATTTATTCATCCTATCAATTTCATATCTTATTATTATTTGTTATGTGCAATTCACCTTAGCTTATAAGATTATGACTTCTTCAAATAGGAGGAGATTGTTGGATATTGTATCCATAATAAACATGATTTGAAGAAGGGTCCTGTTAAGCTAAGATGAATTATGACTGTATTTGATATTGTATTTGAAGTTATGTACTTGTAGGTTTACAATGCTAAATACACACAAATATCTGGTTATAGTGGGTCAGTAAACACGGGACTACACAATATAATCCTTCATTGTTTAGGCTATGGTGTTGACTCACGTGTAATCTCTCTATTGGTTGTACTTCTATGCCAAGTACATAGGGAGGTTCAAGGAAGAAGAAGAGCTTCATTTCAGAAAAACAAAAATTTTACCCAAGTAAAATTCGCCGAGTATCATAAATGTTATTCGTATAATTTGTCGAGTATCATTGATATTCGTCGAATTCGTTGTATATAATTACTATCACTTGTCGAATTCATCTTATATACTTGTGCAGAATTTCATAAATAAGTAGAAAAATAGTTAAGTAAAATTTGTCGAGTATCATCAAGTATTCTCGTCGAATTCGTCAAATGTATCTAATGAAATTTTCCAAATTCATCGAATATACTTATCGATACACGTCGCATTCGTCGAATCATCTCGACGCTACTTCTCTGATTTTTCTTAAGGCAAATTTGTCGTATATCTTGGTGTAGAGTGCGTCGACTGCTTTAATGGTATCGAGTGCATTGACTGCGATGGCATCGAGTGCATTGAGTTCATGGATGGCCTCAAGAGCGTCGATAGCATTGAGTGTGTCGAGTCTTCTAGACTACACTCGACTAATTTATCAAGTATACTAGTTGATACTCGACGAATTCATCGAGTATGACTTGAGCATATGCGTTTAGTGGTTGTCTAGCTTGAGCTGGATTTCTCTAAGTCATTTTCGTCATATATCAATGACTATTCGACGAGTATACTAGCGATACTCGACAAATTTGACTTAGGTCATTTTTTTGACAATTTTTCTAAACTAGGCTCGGGTTGCGGCGGCCATGCACAGTGATTATCGCATGATATTTTTGGAAAATTTTTATAACCGTTGCATTTGAAGATGTGTATAAACACTTAGGGTGAATTTTCCTTCAACCCTAATCTTGCAAATCATTCCCATTTTCAAATCGAGAATCATTTCAAAAAGAGAAAAGCCATCTACCTTTGTATGATACGCGAAATCCATTTGGCCAACAACTGCAAGCAAGATCTCATCTTCTGTTTTTTGATTCGACTGGATACAAGTGTTCAGAAGATATCTATTCCTCTAGATCTAGTTGATTGAAGATTCAAGATTTAAGGTTTTCCAAGAATTTTTACTTTCCGAGTTCTGCAAAATTTTCAAGATCTACCTTTTTGAATAACGTCGGAGTAAAGACCTGTAATCTTTATTACTTTGTAATATTCATTTTCATTTGTAGGAGAATTGTCTCTGAGTTGTAGATCCGTTTGTGGATCGAGTTGTAGATCTAGTTGTTGATGGAGTCGTATATCCGTTTGTTGATCGAGTTGTAGGAGAGGTTGTTCTCAAAGTGGTAGGAGGTTTGTCTTCGAGTTGTAGGAGTTACGGATCCGAGGTGTAAGATTTGAAGAGATCTGAGTTTGGTGAAGTAGCCAAATCTAGCCCTTCGTGGTAGATAGGCGAGGCGAGAAAGTGGACTTACTCAACTCGGGAACCACTATAAATCTTGGTGTTTGTGTGCTTAAAATTTTCAAGTATTTTTACTCTACAAAAAGTCACAGACATCACATATTCACCCCCCTCTAGGTGATTTAGGTAGACACTAGATACTTTCACTAACCTACATGACATGATTTTTTTTTACCTTAGGAACTCAAAAGGTATTGGGTCCTAGGTTCTTATTAGTCTGAAAAAAGACTTGTCTGCCAGCAACTTTTCTGACCGGTGGACTAACTATTGTTCTAGCAATACTACGATTATGCCAACAATCTATGGCATAGTGGCCCACTTTCCCTCAGCACCAACACTAATGAATGTTGTACCTTCTTTTTTTAGCTGGTCTGCTAGCTGTGCTGACAGCAGCTCTCTATCCTGAAGGAACAACAACAACCATTATCAGGTTCCTTTATGCTAGGATCTTGCTGAAGGTAAGGATTAAAGTACACTTATTTGGCCTGCTTTAAATTCCATCAACAGGAGTATTCTTTGCAAAAGACATGCTCTTGATAGCATCAGAAATTGCCAGATCTTGCTTGCTGATAGACTTACCCTTGGTCAGAGTTATTGTTGGATTGCCGAAAAATTTGGCTGCAGCCACATTCTTGAGAGTGGGAGCTGGAGCACCAAAGAAATATGGTCCATGGTGAGCCATTTGAATTTATTCATGGGTTGCCTTGAAAGCACTCATCCTAATAGTCCACCTAGTGTCAACTACTTACACCTATGGGGGGGATAGGTGTCTTTGCAGCATATGTGCGGAATTAAAGTTTTACCTGCACAAGAAAACAAAACCACACAGCACAGAAGGTACACAAGCAATTTATAGTGGTTCCCCGATTTGGGTACGTCCACTTTCCCCCTTCGACCTATCTCCCAACCAGGGACGACTCGGTCACTTCACCAACAGGATTGAAATCAAATCCTTGCACTAACGGAAGGAACCCTTCCACACGTAGGAGTCAACACTCCCACTACACGGGTTGCACCCAACCCTACAACTAGAGACCAAACGGTCCTTTACAAAGAATTGAAAATAGCTTGTAAGAAATACAAACAACGTATGGAGACTAAGGTGTCCCTCTTCGTTCGACGATGTGTTCTTGAAGTCAACGAAGAGTCCACAACCCTAGATCTCACTTGGAGAGAATCTTCTCTAGATTGACGGCTTCAACAAGAGAGGCGATGATGCTATGTAGATCCAATCTTCTTAGCTAAGTCGGCAAGGTCTTCCAACGGTCACACTAGGATCGATCGTCTCGATCGATTCGGATGGGGAAGGTTTCCCGATCACAAATCAAGAGACAAAAGATCTCTGGATAGACGCGTGAGACGCTGTGACCGACTAGGCTTCTGTCGCCGGGAGAGGTAACGAAAACCCCGATCAACGGTGGCGATCAACTAGCGAGAGGCGAAGAAGTTCGGCAGAGCTCGCTTCCGATCTAGGGCTCGACGGTGGCTTCTTTTTCTTCGATCTGTAATCCGTACTTTTACTGTTCATAAATACAGCATATTTATACCTTAGGTCATGAAGATGACCGTTGTGGGCCCCACCAGCAATAAGACCTAAGTCCGGTTCAAAATCCCATAGATAACGTGGGCCGGTCCAAACAGAGTCGGAAAAATACCCAAGTCAAATTCGGCGAGAATCGTTGGTGATTCTCGACGAATCGGCGAGAATCACTTACGATTCTCGCCGAATTCTTCTTAGAGAATTCTGGCTGCACAAGTTATAGAGGCCGGGGAGAATCGGTGGCAATCACCTTAGATTCTCGCCGACTCGTCGAGAATGCAAAGTCATTCTCGACGAATCAGCGAGAATCACTTGGTGATTCTCGACGATTCTGCCTTAGATGATTTTTCTGACTGCGTCGAGACAGCCGGCCCAACACGGCAAGAATCAACTAGTGATTCTCGACGACTCGTCGAGAATCACTGGTGATTCTCGACGAATCGGTGAGAATCACTTAGTGATTCTCGACGATTTACACTTAGACGATTCTCGTCTTTCAACCCGTGAGATGGTCTTTGGCCCATCCTTGCTCCTTGTCTGCTCTTGCTTTATCATAGCCCTGTACTTGAAATTAAGTACACCCCAATAGAGAGAGTACACGTAGGCCAACACACTGATCTGCTCAATGAGGGATTACGTTGCACAGACCCGTGTATATTGACCCACTGCACCCTGAAATTGTTGTGTACTTAGCATGGAATAACTACAAGCACAACTAGAAGAAATTCATCAAATACATAGTGAATTATTCTTAGCTTTGATAGGAGGCTTCCACAAATCCAGGTAATTGTGGATACAATACCCAACAATCTCCCCCTATTTGACGAATCCAAAATCCTACTAAGCTAAGATGAATTTCAACATTCCAGATAAAATATGCATAAACTAGAAAAGTGAACAACAGACGTAATCATACCAATGTGAGAGTCAATAAATAAACCACACACATGAATATATAAATGTGAATATCCACACATAAATGTTCACAGTTTACTTAATCAAAAGTTTAAATGAGATAACCACAAGAGCTAACATCCTACAGATCTTTGTCCTTTGCTATGCCTTCTTTGAGTTGTTGAGCTAAGAATTTTTTGCTTTGTCGCTCAAAATACTCCTTGGGCTTAGGATAGTATCTCGGAGGGGGAGCTTTGTTTGCCATAGTGTTGCTTTTGAAGAACAAGTTTCTTTTGGCTTCATACATTTTGTGCTGCTCCCACTCGTATTGGCTATATACGTCATTCCTTTTGACTTGCCCTCCTTGTAGTAATGCAAAGGTGTCCAAGATGATATTCTTTGATACGGGACTCCATATTTCGTTTCTCACATCCTCCTCCGACAATCTGATCTTCTTTTCAGCTGGTGTTTCCTTTGAAGTTCCTTCTTTGATTTGCCTTTTTCCTTTGGCTTTTGCTAAGGCATCTTGGTCAAACCAGCTTCTTCTTTCAGCCCTCTCCGCAGCTTTCTTCAACTTGACTTCGCCCAGTAGTACTTCTTCAGTCCTTATATCACCCTCAGTAGTACCAACACGGCCTTCATCCTCAGGTGGAGCAACAGGGACATGTATTCCCGAGGCTTCTGTTACCAGCCAGTGGGCCGTTTCAAACACGTACCTATTCGAATTATCGAATTTGTATTTGTCAATTATTATTTATTAAGTTGATTAAAGGTGCAGTTATGATGTGGTAGTTTTGAAAGGCATACCTATTGGTCTGATCGAAGTTTAGAAGTACTAACTCTTGAAGCCCTGCCATCTTAGCGTTATACGCTTCCTCCCCCTTTTTGGCTTCGGCGGCTATAGAGTTTGTATAGGAATGCAAAGAGGCATTAATGTGCTTCACGGTTTTACTGAAGTCGTCCAGCAGAGATTTCTGATTTGCGTTCAGCGTTACCATGTTGCCATCGAATTTTCGTATGCTGTCTGCCACAATATGTGCATTTTTATTGACTACAGCCAGATTGTCGGTATTCTTCTTCAGTCCTTGCATGAGAAGAGATAGGGTTGTGCCTGCCTTTGT
This sequence comes from Platanthera zijinensis, assembly GCA_039513925.1. NCBI lineage: Eukaryota > Viridiplantae > Streptophyta > Magnoliopsida > Asparagales > Orchidaceae > Platanthera > Platanthera zijinensis. The sequence continues at coordinate 85,180,333 of CM077086.1, forward strand.
ATATTTTTCATCAAATTTCTTTTCCATCACATCTAGTTTGTGGTTGATCTGAACCACATTCTTAAGCATGAGATCCTCAGACTCCCGCCGTCTCTTGAGCACTTTGTTGTGCGATTTCTCAAACGTATCCTTGAGCTCATCAAGCATTCCTTGCTAGGTTTTCTTGAAGTGGATGAGCTGCAGGCAGACCCTGGTCAGGCTCCCCCGCAGAAGCACTGGGAGAGCTGGAAAGTAGTATGGAGTCCACAGGAGGAACAAAGGATTGCTCCCCCTCTATCCTTGCATCTGACTGCTTAGGAGCTTGTTCCTCAAATGGAACCTCAGCATCCTCCTGAGAATCTGCTGCTTTCTCATTCTCTAGTACTTTTTCCTCTATCTCAGTCTCCAAGTGATCATGCTTATTGGCAGAGTTGTGGACATCTTCTTCTACTTCTTCCTCTATCTCCTCATCAGCCACGTCATCTCCCAGATCATCGTCGATAAGAGCTGCCTCATCGTTCTCAACCTCCTCATCATCTGTGACTTCATCTGCCACAATCTCCATAGCTTCTTTAGCTATCAGAGAAATGTCAGATAAGATGTTTGCAGAACTGGTTATAGGCTCCCCCTCAGTTCCTGCAATCAAGGCGTCAGGAACTTCACTGGGTGTTGCCACGAAATCTGCTGAAGTTCTGTTGTCCTCGGCAGGAGATTCTTCTTGTTCAACTACCACTGCAGCTTGCCCTATGAGTCGCTCCCATCTGTCAAATACGCTGGAGTCCATTTTCTTCAAATAATGCAAAGGAACTCCTTTGCTCATGTCGAACCTATCTCCGTTCAACTGATTGAGAAATAGGCTGATGATTCTTCCAAAACTTGGAGATCTGAGAGTGTCCTTAATCTTCTCAAAAAGCATGGCCCCCTAGTTGAATCTCTTTCGGCAGACTATCACCACAAGAATCTTGAACATTTCAGCTTAGATGTGGTCGTGTGAGCCGGGTTTGCATATCAGTACTTTCCCAATGATGTCGGACAAGAGTTTCCCCTCCTCATTCATTTCTTTTCTCTTTATCGATCTGGTTCCCCTAGCTAGCCCACAGAATAATAGGGTCCTGGATCTATCATGTTCCTCCGGATAATCCTCGTGCTCAGAACTGGAGAGCTGCAAGCATTGAGTCAGTTTCTTTAGAGACATCTTGATCCTTGCACCTGCAACCTAACTCTTGATAATAGAGTCTTCATTCCAAAGTTTGGCGGTTGTGAAGAACTCCATCACTTCCTTATCCAGAATTTTGCAGGGGTTCTCCAGTACAAATGTGAGTCCAGCCTCCTCCAGCATGATGATGATGTTTCTGAACTCATCCGAGGCATGTGAGAACCCGGTTCGAACCAACTCACATCCAGTGACCAGGCCGGCGGTGGTCCTTGGAGCCATAGCAAACCCAAATGCGGAGGAAGCGAGAGTCGACGGAGACGACGGAAAGCCTGGAGGAGCTCGTGCCCTTGTTTGATCGAAACCGCGGAGAATGAAAGCTTGGACGAGCACCCTGGACACGAGAAGAGAGGTCTACGGAATCCGGAATGAGGTCGACGAGATTTGGAACCTAAGATGTGGGAAGTCGCCGGGAGGAGGGAAGGAAGGATCGGCGGGATTCCTGAGGAATATTGACGGGTTTCTCTGCGAAGTGCGGAAGATGAAGAGTCGGCGGGAGTTTTTCTAAATAGAAATCAACGGGATTGGAGGCATACCGGATTCTCGAAATCTTGTGTTATCAAAGGGTTTGAGAAATCTTCTAAATATATGTATTTCTTAATCTTCGGAATATATATGTTTCTTAATACATGAATCTATAGATGGTTTGTAAGGAGTTTTCCACACAGAGTTAGGAGGCATATCAACCTTGGTATACCCAAGACAATAACCGTAGCAGGCAACTTTAATAGATTATTTTTCGATCGAGATATACACAATCTTCTTGATGTTAGTTGTAAGTTTTAGTGACTTCCAGTGGCGTATCTTCATTAATTTTCAGTGGGCTGACTTAGGCCTGTTGAGGTTCATTCTCGAATCTACCACTGTATTTACAGATAAATCTTTAACAATGTATCTAAAGGTTATTTTTACAATCATAATATTTCCTTAGGTGAACAAGCACATAAGTGTAAGTCTATACATGACCATTTACTTTTGAGAGAGGGAATTCATGACTTAGTGTGGATATGTAGACATACATATATACATCTATGTAAAAATCGATGCACTATAGCTCATATATTGAAGCTGATTGTAATTACCTAAGATTGAAAGATGTACCATTTAGAACTTCTACTCAAGGCACACTAGGTGGTCAACTTGAAAGTTCACCTAGTGTCAACTTGAACGTGCCCGTATTGATGGCACTACTCCTTTTCCAGATACTTGTTCCACGTCATTTTTGGAACATCTCCTGTCTGGTTCCCATTTGGTTTACGGGAACCTAGACCACCCTGCAGGAAAGAGTTATCTTGCGTTAGGAACCCAATAAGTATTGGGTCCTAGGTTCCTGTTAGTATAATAATTGGGATGCCTCCCCTTAGGGATCCTGGAGGGAGGACTAACATTGCCTCGAGGATGTGGAAGTCCCCTTGCCTTTGACACAGAAGGGTTGTGCAAACAATCTATGGCAAAATGACCCTCTTTGCCACAACACCAACATTCATGAATATTGTACCGCCGTTTGTGACCTGAACCGGTGACTGAGGTAGTCAAGGACCTAGGTCTAAACGGGACAAAGTCGGATCTATTCTCAAAATTGCCTCTTCCATCGTGACACTTGGAAGGGTGGAAGGAAGGCGTGTAGTTTGCGTCATGGGGCCTAGGAGGTGGTGCCTTCCTTTCAGTCAGCACCCTATCAGAGGCCCCATGAGCACTAACTGCATGACTTCTAACCCCCTTTTTTTGTGTCCTAGGGTGGTGAGAGGCGTAGTGAGAGCTGATATCAGCAGATTCATGCAGAGTTGGGGCTGTGGCCGAGAATACAAAGGGTTCAGAACGAGCCGTAGGCATTCTCTCAAGGGTGGCCATGACAGCCCTTGCATTATGGGTGCTTCCACATAAGGGCAGATCACCCTTGCAGTGACCACGGTTGTTCCTGTGATCATACCTGTAGGCATGATGAGTACCCTTCCTTTCTAGAGTGGGGGGTCTAAATACCGTTTCCCCTTTTCTCCATGACTTAATAATTTGGGAGATCCACCCATTTTCTGCTTTTCTCTTGATAGCATCAATCTTGGAAAAATTAGAAACTATCCTCTTCTCGGTCTCTAGACGACTCTCTAGATCCGAGATCTTTGAGTCCTTTACTTTGATGGATTCCAGTTGGAGATTCATCAAGATCTTCAGCTGAGCAATCTCCTTAGCTTGTTCCTCAACAAGTAAGTTGCTCGTTTGAAGGGCACTCTCAAGGGAATCAAGATTTTCAATCTTTTGATGGAAGTTATCTGTATCCCTTGCATCACTGGAAGGACTACTCTCTAAACTATTCCTGTCTTCAGGAACTTCAAGAGGAGAGGGGCATGAGGAAGAAGTTACCTACTTCTGACTTTGTTGTTCAGGGTTACCATCCAGATTGGCAGAGACTGTTGAGTCAGCTTCATCAGAACTGCTTTCCTTAGCTTCTTCTTCATTCTCTGACAAGGACACAGGAGCCTTGATACTGACATATTGATCATGCCCTTCATCTTCAGAAATAAGGACCCCCCACATAGGCTTCATCCTCTTGCTGACAACTGGTCCCAGCTTTCTCTGATCCCTCCATGAGGTCTGAGATGGTTTGCCACATGGACTTGGCCGTCCTACACTTGTCCACTCTTGAACGAGATACACCAGACTAGACGTCAGTGATGATCTAACGTATTAACTTGTCCAAGTTGTACAGTGAGAGCTCGGTCTCAGACAACTCTTCGGGATTCTTGGGGATTTGGATATCCTTTCCACAATCAGAAGCCTTCATGGGAATGAAGGGACCCTCTTCCAAAATGATTGACGCCCGAGGGTCGATGGCCTCCAGATGAAACATAACTCTCATCTTCTAGATAGGGTAATACTCTGTTGTGCACGCAGGGAGTCTTAGAGGAGGGACATCAAATACCAGCTCCATGCTTGAGTCTCGTCTTCTAGTTGACACTAGAGGCAGGATCTTGCTCAAGGTGTTAACCTTATTGCTGAGTAACCTCCCTCTGATACCACTTAATAGTCCACCTAGTGTCAACTACTTACACCTATGGGGGGGATAGGTGTCTTTGCAGCGTATGTGCGGAATTAAAGTTTTACCTGCACAAGAAAACAAAACCACACAGCACAGAAGGTACACAAGCAATTTATAGTGGTTCCCCGATTTGGGTACGTCCACTTTCCCCCTTCAACCTATCTCCCAACCAGGGACGACTCGGTCACTTCACCAACAGGATTGAAATCCAATCCTTGCACTAACGGAAGGAACCCTTCCACACGTAGGAGTCAACACTCCCACTATACGGGTTGCACCCAACCCTACAACTAGAGACCAAACGGTCCTTTACAAAGTATTGAAAATAGCTTGTAAGAAATACAAACAACGTATGGAGACTAAGGTGTCCCTACTCATTCGACGACGTGTTCTTGAAGTCAACGAAGAGTCCACAACCCTAGATCTCACTTGGAGAGAATCTTCTCTAGATCGACGGCTTCAACAAGAGAGGCCGTGATGCTATGTAGATCCAATCTTCTTAGCTAAGTCGGCAAGGTCTTCCAACGGTCACACTAGGATGGATCGTCTCGATCGATTCGGATGGGGAAGGTTTCCCGATCACAAATCAAGAGACAAAAGATCTCTGGATAGACGCGTGAGACGCTGTGACCGACTAGGCTTCTGTCGCCGGGAGAGGTAACGAAAACCCCGATCAACGGTGGCAAGCAACTAGCGAGAGGCGGAGAAGGTCGGCCGAGCTCGCTTCTGATCTAGGGCTCGACGGCGGCTTCTTTTTCTTCGATCTGTAATCCGTACTTTTACTGTTCATAAATACAGCATATTTATACCTTAGGTCATGAAGATGACCGTTGTGGGCCCCACCAGCAATAAGACCTAAGTCCGATTCAAAATCCCGTAGATAACGTGGACCGGTCAAAACAGAGTCGGAAAAATACCCAAGTCAAATTCGGAGAGAATCGTGGGTCATTCTCGACGAATCGGCGAGAATTACTTACGATTCTCGCCGAATTCTACTTATAGAATTCTGGCTGCATAGGTTATAGAGGCCGGGGAGAATCGGTGGGAATCACCTTGGATTCTCGCCGACTCGTCGAGAATACAAAGTCATTCTCGACGAATTGGCGAGAATCACTTGGTGATTCTCGACGATTCTGCCTTAGATGATTTTTCTGACTGCGTCGAGACAGCCGACCCAACCCGGCAAGAATCAACTAGTGATTCTCGATGACTCTCGATGACTCGTCGAGAATCACTAGTGATTCTCGACGAATCGGTGAGAATCACTTAGTGATTCTCGACGATTTACACTTAGACGATTCTCGTCTTTCAACCCGTGAGATGGTCTTTGGACCATCCTTGCTCCTTGTCTGCTCTTGCTTTATCATAGCCCTGTACTTGAAATTAAGTACACCCCAATAGAGAGAGTACAGGTAGGCCAACACACTGATCTGCTCAACGAGGGATTACGTTGCACAGACCCGTGTATATTGACCCACTGCACCCTGACATTGGTGTGTACTTAGCATGGAATAACTGCAAGCACAACTAGAATAAATTCATCAAATACATAGTGAATTCATCTTAGCTTTGATAGGAGGCTTCCTCAAATCCAGCTAATTGTGGATACAATACCCAACACATCCCCATTCCTCTTCTCCTTCCATTAGAAGGTACACTTGTATTATTCCAGGATGAATTCCCAGTCTTCTAGTGACTCAACATGGATTCTTGGTCATACCTGTTAGAAGGGAGTATTACAATTTCAAAGGTAATGGGTGGCTGAAAAGGATCTTTTCCATTTCCTTTGAAAGGGGCAGCCCATATGTTTCCCTTGAATACTAATCCCCTCTTATTTTCTGAGAGGAGGATTCAATGATGGGCAACACAGAATTAGGCTTAGAGTAGCTAGCCATAATCCTCTTTGAAAGTGAGTGTAAGATCTACCTTTACTATAGAGGGGGGGGGGGTGAATTGAGTATTTTAAAATAATTTACAATTTAAAACTGTAAAGTAGTGGAAGTCTTGATTTATGTATATGAGTAAGGTGCTTGAAAAAAGAAAAGCTGAGTAAGAAAGAAATAAGTAATCACAGTACACAACAAAAACAAAACAAAACAAACAAGATGACACAAGGAGCTATAGTGGTTCCCCAACAACCGGGGTACATCCACTCTTCTACGACCCTAGGTATGAATCCACTCCAGGAATAGTTGATCAGGTGTCCTGGGCACCAATGAGATTTTGATAAGGTGCTCAAAAACCAAACCTAGATTTTTTTGATAAAGTGTCTTGCCACCACTGAGTTTTACAAGTTCTCAGAAACCAGCCACAAAACTTTTGAAGGGAGTTTTGAGAAACCCCTTTACAGAAGGAATAAAGAAAAAAAAGGTTGAGTTGTTCTTCTCTATCAATAATCTGAGAGAAGACAAGTGGAAGATGTTATCAAAGCTCCCCCTAAGATCTGTAAGGGTTCAAGAAGATGAGCTTTGCTTAGGGTGATAGGTCTTCAGTTGCTTCAGATCTCCAGCAAGAGATGATTTCAGCAGATGCTGAAATGTGTGATGTATGGAGTCCTTGATAAAGCTTTTGAACACTTGATGCTTGAAGGAGTAGAATAGCAGATGATCTCCTTCAAAGTAATGTTCCTTGTGTTCTTGAAGAATTCTGACTCAGTAATTCTGTATACTCTTTGACTACTGAGTCTATTCCTAGAAGATGAATTCATGATGAATAATTTTCTTGTTCTCTCTTCTGTATTCTTTTTCAAATCTTGTATGTGTTCTATTTTCAGAATGATTCTCTAGGGAGTATATCGGATTCTGACTTCTTGATAGCCGTTAATTAGTCATAAATGACTACCTTAACTGATATCTGCCTCAAGATGAAAGTCCTTAAGAAACATTTCAATTAGTCTTCCTTGAAACTTGCTCCAGATTGATTGAAACGACTACAAAATCTTTTGCCATAAATGATGAAAATAAATCTGTATGAATTCCATAACTGTCCTGAATTTGAATCCTGAAATCGTCAATCTCTTCAGAAAAGCGTCGATCTGAGCATAACTATCGTCGATCTGAGCTCAGAGATTGGATTTAAACTGGAAACAAAATCGTCGACTGGAGCTCTACGATCGTCGACCTGAGCTCAGAGACTTGGAAAACAACTAGAGACAGAGAGTCGATTTTAGCTTGAAGATTGTCGAACGGAGTTCGACGCCTCATTGAACTGAGCTCAGAGATAGTCGAACTGAGTTCGACATTTCGTCGACCTGAGCTCGACGAGAATTGTCCTAGTGTTCAGCACTTGAATCCTGATCTTTAGAAGGTCTTGAGGGAAGCTTTCAAACCTAAGTACTAACCCTAAGACTCATTCTAATTGACCTATCAGACTATACAACAAGGTCAAAACAAATTCCTAAGCACATAGTGATCCTTACCCAAATTAGTAATAGGGTGCTCCAACAATCTCCCCCTATTTGGGTTAAGATTACTATTTACATGACCGAATATGAAATAACAAGCATACATCAGAATTAAAAAAAATAGAAACAACAATGCAGATAACACATGTTGAGCATTGCAGAATCACAGCAAGAATCACAAATTCAGTCAGAAATAGATATAAGTATCAGCGTACACAAATTACTCATTGCTCTTTTTGAAAAGAATTTCTCTGTTGGGATGGAGGGCTTCCTTTTTGGATCTTCTATCATCATCTGCACCTAAGGAGGTTTGAGATTTTGGCCTTGGAACAACAGCCTCAGGATGCAGCTTCATGTAGCTCTCTAGATCAAAGAATTTTCTTGAAGCATATCATTCTAATTCTTTCTTTCTCTGTTCTGATAAGGTTGTGATATTGGAGGTATCTTTGACTTGCTCTCTTCCTTTCTTGATCTGATCTAATGCTGCAAGTTCTTTCATTCTGGTTGTCCATGATAGTGGATTGTTCCCAGGGTCTTCAAATGGAACTGGAGGTTAATATCTATTTAATTCCATTGAGTTAGTAGGAGGAGCTCTAGTGACAACTGTATCTTTCATCTTGTAGGGGAAAGGACTAGATGTAGAGTCAGTAGGGCCATGTCCTTCCCTTTGATATGGGTGTTGTCTAGCTTGATTTCTATAGTAAGTCCTGTAATCTCTCTGTCTGCCTCTTGACTGACCTCTCCTTGACTGATATCCTCTTTGCTGTTGGCTTCTTGGTTGATATCTATCTTGAGACTTGTAAGAGCTTTGCCTAGCAGCAGAAGAAGACTAAAAAGCTGAACCTCCACCAGATCCTAAATCTGGAGGAGGAGGAGGAGGATTGAATTGAGAGGATCCCTTTTCATACTTATCATGTTTTCTCCTTTTCTTCATGGCCTTAAGTTTATTTTTGGAATATTGCATGCAAGGCTCATAAATTGGACAGTCATGAAGAATGTAATAAGGTATATCGTTGTCATCTTTTACTTTTTCTAGAGGAACTCTTTTCAGTGCCTTGCTTCTTGCATTCCTCTTCCTTGCAATAGTTGTAGAGGAGTCATCAGAATCAGTATGGAGTTGGTCACTGTCTGAACTTGGAGGATTATCATAAAGCTCATTAATCCTTTGAATATATTTCTACTGTTGTTTAGTTTGTTCAGCAATAGTGATGGAAGCAGCACTCTCAGATATAACAGTAGTAGCAGCAGGAACATCAGGAGCATCAAAAACTATCTCATCTGAAACTGTATCAGCAAATGTATCAGTAGCAGCAGGAACATCACTAGTAGTAGGCAACACATCAATTTCAGCAAACTCAACAATTACATCAGCAACTATATAAGCAGCAGCACAATCAGAAAAATAATCTCCTCTGCCTTAAGAGAATTGATATAAGAAGCAATCAGGCTGGGATCACAGCAAGCAACAGGCATAATGGCCTTAGTCAGATCTTCAACTTCCTGAGCTGGTGGACAACTGAAGTGAAGAGTATCAAAAACTGATAACAGTGACTTGAAGTCAACTGTTAGAGTTGGAACTAGAGCTGGACTTGTCTCTGGCAAGAATTCTTCTGAAGAAGCAAGCACTGTCTCTTCTTCACATGGCATATCCCCCTGCCTTGATTCAGTTGGAACTAGATCAAGGCACCCCATATAATGGATTGCCTTATGAGGAGAATTGGAGGATAGCCTGGAATACAGCTCCTGGATAGACTTAGGGAGTGGAGCCATGGAGGTCTACAGTAAGGCTACTAGCCTGGGAGCCAGCTTCCCATAAAGCTTGTCTGCTAGGGCAGAGAGATCCACTTGCTCAATTGATACTTGAGTAGAGGTAGAAGATGGAGTGACTGGGGCTGGTGATGGATGGGCTACAAGAGGTATGGTTGTGGATGGTAGGATGGTCGGTTGAGATATTTGAATGGTGGAGATGGAAGATATTTGTGTGGAGATGGATGGGATGAAAGATGGTTGGGAAAGAATATCATGAAGGAGTTATTGATAGGATGTCGTGGATGATGGAAGCTCAGTAGGTGAGGAGGGGGAATCATCCATAAAGGAATCTTCCATCAGATTAAAGGATGGTATGGTGATGTCTAGGTCAAGAGGTGGATAGAAGTGTAGGGGATGGAATTGGTCTTCTGTGGTTGGAGGTGGAGATGAAATGGTTATGGGGGAAGAGATAGAGATGGTGATGGTGGATGAGGGGATGGTTGAAGAAGCAATTGGAGAAGGTGGAGAAGAGGAGGAGGCAGGCAAATCTTCACTTAGGGCAGTTGTATGAGGGGAAAAGACTTCAACAGTCCTTATGCCATAAGAAGCAGTAGTCCTGGTTGGCTTAACAATCTGCCTGTCCAATTTGCGAAAAAGGGCACAGGTAAGCCTCTTGGAGGCATTAATATGTATCCCACTGGACACAAGCAGCTGAGTGCACCTGGAGTGCAGGAATTGCCCTAAGATCCTCCCAAAATTAACAATACTTTTGTTTACATTCTTCTTAATCAGCTCAAAGAAAATTTCTCCCTAGTTTAAGTGCTTCTTATCAACCAGTGCACCCATCAAGCAGAATTGATACCTAGAAATTGTATCATGGGCAGAATGTTTGGCTAGCAGGACCTTGCCCACAACATCTTCAAGGAATCTGTACTCAATAGACAGATTCTTTTTCAGTAGCTTGTTAGGGTTTGCTGCAGAATGCCCCATTCTATCTAACATATTTGTAGACTCTTCTCCAGATAACTCAATAGAATCGTTTCCAGTTTTTAGTTGAAAAAATCCAGTCAGTAGAGCAGGTGATAGGGGTACCTGAGTCCCGGCTATAGTACCAATTACTGCATTCTGATCAAGATTGTGCGCCGTATATACCCATTCTTTAATTTCATCAGCATCAATCTTCATCCGTGTTATCATAATCTGTGCTAACTTCTGTTCCTTGAATAGTTCGAGAATGTCTTTGAAAATCTGGTCGCTGCTTTCAAAGGAATCCATGTCTATATCAAAACATATGTCAAATTTCATTTTGGCGAGGGCGGCAACAGACACTGCCATTGTATACCTGCAAAAATGAATGAACACGACCAAGTGGAGAGAGGTTTTGGAGGGAAGGAAAAAGTTTACAGGGAGTATGAAATCCCAAAAGGAGAACGATGACCGAATAATGATTTTTATATTAGGGTTCGACGCCAGAAAGGAAAGATCGTTGAACTCCGTTCGACGATCTGGGCTTCTAAAGGAATCTGAAGACTCTTCAATAACGTCGATCTCCGTTCGACGATATTGGAGAGCGTCAATCTCCGATCGACGATCTCTGACCAGAAGAAGATAGCCTAGTGCTATCTGAAAGCGCTGAATTGTGGTCGACGTTTTCGGAAAATGTCAATCTCCATTCGACGATCGTGGGGAAAAACGTCGAGCTCAGTTCAGAGACTAAAAATAGCCTACAGACACTAGAAAAAAAATCATGTTTTTAACCTAGTCTTGGTTTGTTTTTAGAGTTTTAAAGTCTAGGGTTTTATTTTAAACTTCCTCCATCTAACATTTCTAACTAATTTTGGAAGAAGGTATGATTCTTTTCATCCAATGGTTTGGTGAAAATATCTCCTCTTTGCAAATCAGTTGGGATATATTGAATTTCAATTTTATTTTTCTCAACATTATCCCTTAAAAAGTGATGCCTAATCTCTATATGTTTTGTCCTACTATGGAGGACTGGATTTTGTGCTATAGAAATAGCACTAGTGTTAGCACAAAATATTTTTGACCTATCTAAGTTGTAGCCATAGTCTAGGAGCTGGTTTTGAATCCACAAAATTTGTGAGCAATAACTACCTGCTCCCATATATTCAGCTTCAACAGTTGAGGTGGACACAGATGTTTATTTCTTATAGAACCAGGAGACAAGTCTGTCACCAAGAAACTAGCAAGTTCCACTGGTGCTTTTCCTGTCTACTCTACATCCAGCATTATCAGCATCTGAAAATCCAGTCAATTAAAATCCTAAGTCTTTTGGATACCAGAGACCTAGATTTGTATAACTTTTTACATACCTTAGAATCCTTTTAACTAATGTTAGGTGTGACTCTCTAGGGCTTTCTTGGAACCTAGCCCATATACATATAGCAAACATTATATCAGGTCTACCAGCTGTAAGGTACAATAAAGAGTCAATCATTGCTCTATATGTTGACTGATCAACATGTTTTACATGTTCATCAGCATCTAATACAGCATTAGTAGGCATAGGTGTTTTCATACAAGATGCTTCAGACATACCAAATTTCTTAACCAGTTCTTTTGCATACTTGGTTTGAGAAATAAATATGCCTTCAGCATGTTGTTTGACTTGCAATCCTAGAAAGAAGGAAAGCTCACCCATGCTACTCATTTCAAATTTAGAATGCATTAGGTTAGAGAACCTTCTTCACAAATTTGAATCAGAAGATCCAAATATAATATCATCTACATATATTTTTACTAGTAGGTTATGGGACTTATGGGTTCTAATGAAAAGAGTTTGGTCTACTCTACCCCTTATAAAATCATTTTCCAACAAAAAGCATGCTAAGGTCTCATACCGTGCTCTAGGAGCTTGCTTGAGACCATATAATGTTTTATACAATTTTAAAACATGGTCAGGATAAGTTGAAGAGATAAAACCTGGGGGTTGTCTAACATAGACTTCTTCTTTGATGTCTCCATTGAGAAATGCACTCTTCACATCCATTTGGTAGACCTTGAATCCTTTGTGAGCTGCATAAGCTAGGAATAATTTTATGGCCTCTAACCTTGCAACTGGTGTAAAGGTCTTGTCATAGTCTATTCCTTCTTCTTGAGAATATACTTGAGCAACTAGCCTTGCCTTGTTTTTTACAGTAACTCCTTGATCATCCAACTTATTTCTGAACACCCACTTTGTTCCAACAATGGAGTGATCCTTAGGCCTTGGAACTAGTTCCCAAACTTTATTCCTCTCAAATTAATGTAGTTTTTCTTGCATAGCAATGATCCAGTGTGGATCTTGTTCTGCATCTTGAATGGATTGAGGCTCAACTTGAGATAGAAAGCAAGTATGCATCAGGTTCTGGTTGACTTGATTTCTGGTTTGCACACTAGCTAAGATGTTTCCAATCACTTGGGAGATTGGATGATCTCTTGTTGTTACTAAATCAAAAGAGGGTGTTGATTGTTCACTAACCTGTGTTGTTGTTTCATCTTGTGGAACAACAACTGGCTCTTCAAGATGGTTCTCTCCAAAATGTTGAACACCAAGATGTTGAGTATCCTCTTCATCTTCACTGATTTAACCTCTTTGTTGGGTAGGTGAATGTGTTGAATCCTTCTCTACAATATGCAGCCTGTCCAAATTTTCTGAAAGAGAGTTTACCTGCAATGGTTCTATGGTAGAAGTAGAATTCTCCTTATAAAACATATTAGTCTCATCAAAAGATACATGAATAGATTCTTCAAGTTTAAGAGAAGATTTTTTATGCACCCTTGATGAGTTGTAAATATACCTACTTTTATAGTATTTTTATTAAGTCGTTTTACTTTATTTTTACTTTTTTTTGTTTGCTTTGTTTTATAAATATGCTTCTTTTTGTAAAAAAAAATAATTCTAACTTATCTTTTTTTTGTTTTCTGAAAAATTTTAGGAAAAGACAAAATTTGACCTGTCACGCCCGTGACCATGCCCGACACGCCTGTGACAGGCACTCAACGCCACCATCCAGTCGACACTCAACGATTTTACTATTCAACACTCAACGCCAACATGTCATGCCCGTGTCCAAGACTCGTCACGCCCGAGTTCGATGTCAACACTCAACGCTTCGTCAACTGTCAACGCTGCCGACATCGAGCTGCCAACCGTCCAAGACACGCCATCTGTCATGCCCATGACCATGGCTGTCACGCCCGAGACCGCCACGTGTCAGTCCCCGACCTTCCAGAATTACGCCAGCTCGCCGATTTTGCCAAGTCAAAAACACAACTGACCGACACGCCCCCTGTCACGCTCGTGACCAGGGCGTGTCAAACACGAACTTTTTGTCTATAAATAAAAAAATTCTGTGAGGGCCATGGGTTCACTTTTTTGAGCCAAATTTAGTGTCTTTTGTGGGCTGCCCTTGGTGCACTTTCATCTTCATGTAAGGAGACTTTCTCTCTCTCCCTTCATATATTTGTTTTAGCTTTTCCTTTTACTTTGTAATAGTTTGTAATAGCTTAAATTATGAAAATAAAAAAATGTTTTTCCTCTTTCTCTCTCTACATGGAATGAATGTGTATTTGGGTGCTTCACTTTCCTTCATCCTTTTTATCCTTATGTTTAGCTTTGTTAATCTTTATGAAAAGTGTGTGTGTGTGTGTATGAGTGTAACTTGTCTTAATTTTTCATGCAATATATTGTAATGTTAGGTTTTATTTTAGGGTTTTATCAAAAAAATGAGCTGTTATAATGGAAAAATTTAGTTTAAGTCTTTTTTTAAAGAATTAAAGTTGTATTAAAAACTTTCTAAAGGCTTATATTTTCATTCTTATGAAGTTGTAAAAGTGGTTTTAAAGTGTTTATATTTTTTTTACTTAGCTTTGCTTTAGGATTGAAAAACCTGTTTTGTTCCTTTAATTTTTCTTTTCACTTTTTAATCACTTCTACGAAATCCTATGGATGAAAATGTAAACATTTTAATTTTTCAACAACTTTGATTTCAACTTTGTTTTCAAAAACTTTTTCTTCAAACAATTTTTATTTCATATTTTTAATTGTTTTTGGCAAGTTCTAAGGGTAGAAAAGTTATCATTTTAATTTTTAAAGAACTTGTATTGGTGGAGACGACGAACCGCAGCTTGCTGAAGACCCTCCCTCGTCTCCAACAAAGGACTCGCGTCGCCATGGTGCCCACTCAGGGCGACGTTATAATCTCCGCCCTCGGCTCAAGCCCGTCTAATCCTTTTATTTATGTCATTTTATTTATCGTATTTGTTGTGCCACTTGTTTAGGCATTTTATTAGTTCCGTTAAGTTTAAAACAAACATTATTAGCTTTATTCTCATTTTGGGCTGCTAATAGCCGGATGATGGTTGTAAGCCTATAAATAGGCATAGGATGTTTCCTTTTGAAGTATTGAAGAAGAATTAAGAAAACCCTAAACCTATCTCTCTACTTCTCCTCTTCTTAGCCGCCGCCACACTCTCTCTCTTCCTCCTCACTAGTTCGGCCTCCCCCCCTCTCTCCACTTCCCAAAAAGTCGCCCACTTCCTCTTCCCTTTCTCCCCTCTCCCTATCTACATCCTCAACACCACCTCTTCCACACAAGCCGCTCCTTACCCGACTACCCACCTTCAACCCGATCGGCCACCACCATCCTTGGCCGACCACCATCCCCCATCCTCTTGGCCGACTACTTCCCCTTGGGTGGAGGTGGAGTGTTTCTTGCTCCGAGGAACTTGGAGACAGCGTGACGCGGCGACGGCGGAATCTCTTACTCCATCCGGCATAACTCCGGCGGAACCGCGGGCGAGTGATCCCTTGGTAAAACAGTCGGAATCATCCATTCCGACTTGGGTAACGAATCTCTCGACTTCCGTGTGTTTCCCTCTTGATTTTTCTAGCGGTTGGAGTAATTTTTGCATTGCTTGTGAATCGTTGATTTTTTCGTGGGTTTTGCTTTAAGTGTTGCAACATCACTACGCTTTATTTACGAAAAGGGTTTGGCGAACCCCGCACCTTTTTGTTGGGGGAGATCTACCGTTTCTTTATCGTGTTTTCGGGTAGATCTTCTTTGGTACAACATCGCTCGTCCGGACCGGGTGGGTCCCTTTTGCTAGAAAGGATAACGGCCTTTAGCCGCTTGTCCGATCTTTCCGACGGTGTGGCTACCGTGTTGGTTTACTTGTTTGGTTTGCATATTAGTGCGCTGCGTTTGAGTTTTGTGTGGTTGTCTTTATGGGTGTTAGACGTCTCGCGCGTTAGAACGCTAAAGTATTACGTTGGCGGATAGTGGCCTGCATCATGTATGTTTGCTTTATGTTCAATTCCAAGTGTTCAAACAATTTTTATTTCATCTTTTTAATTGTATTTGGCAAGTTCTAAGGGTAGAAAAGTTGTAATTTTAATTTTTAGGTAACTTTCATTTTGTGTTATTTCTATGTGTGTGTGAGTGTATGAGAATAATCTTTTGTGCTTTCTTTTATTTCTTTATTCATTTATGTAGAGTGTGTGAGTGTATGAGAATAATCTTTAGTGCTTTCTTTTATTGCTTTATTCATTTATGTAGAGTGTGTGAGTGTAGGTGCTAATTTTTCATGCTTTCTTATATGCTTTATTCAATTATATAGAGTGTGTGTGTGTGCATTTATTTACGCCTACTCGTTAAGAGTTAAACGACGCTCTCCTTTAATTTACCGCCAACTCATTTTGAGTGGGACTTGTAATTTTCATTTTTTGTAACTTAGTTTATTTTTATTTATGCATTTATTTCCGCCTACTCGTTAAGAGTTAAATGGCGCATTGCTTTAATTTACCGCCTACTCAGTTTTGAGTAGGACTTGTACTTGCATTTATTTCCCGCCTACTCATTTGAGTAGGACTTGCTTTATTTAATTTCTTTATGGTTTTGAAGTGTGCGTGAGTGACTGCATCAATTAGCCTTCAATTTATCTAAATGTCCTGTTTTTTTTGTGTTTTCTCTTATAATTGTTTCATACTTAATTTCAACTCACGCTTCACAAAAAATCATAAAGCCATCCCCATACAGATGAGTGGCTAATCTCTATTAGCCTTCGACATCAAAGAGCATTGGGACAAATAAAATGATTTGAAATAATTAAAGAACTCTATTTTTATTTTAATTTAAGGACTTAAGGTTTGCCCCGGGTTAACAACGCATAGGGCAACATAATCGATGTGTGGGCTCTATTTCTGTTATCCATACACAACGCCGAGAGGCTGCACGTATGGACCGATCCCCCTTGGGTAAATAGAATTGCGTACATACCCTCGAAAGATGACAAGCGTAGTTCTACCGAATTGGGTTCCCCACCCAATAGCGGGGTTCTTAGCGTAAAGCGGGCATTAAGAGGAATCCTTCGTCGGTCTAACGATCGGTCGAATAGTCTTAATGTTCAGGTGAGAAATATTCCTAGAGATAAGTGTGCTCATATTTATGGAACCTCAACGGCCAAGTGCCTTTTATTAATTTAAAAACAAAGTTCGATAATTATTAAGAATTATTTTAGTCTTAATCAGATTCGATGCCGAGCGTTAACCCGTTATCGAACTTACTTAGAAAAATTCAGCTCTCTTTCTTTCCGTTTTAATTAAACTAAAAATCCCACCTTACTGATAGTAAGATAATAGTCTTCCTGGAAGAGTAGATATAATCAACGCGCCCCCGAGAATAATACGACCTTGGTATTCTCCCAGGAATACTAAGTACTACGTGATAGGTGCACTTGCCTCCTCTCGTTAAAAAACTCGATCTTCTAACTCGGCCCGCAGAATCTGACCATTTCGAACCACCCACAGTCGGTCATTGTTCTGCGTCCATCAACCCTATAATCTTTACTGATCATGGACTATCCCAGAAACACTCCTTCATCAGCTTTAGCTTGGAATTTTGCTATATACTTCTTGTCATTATTGTGAATATAACAAATGCAACCAAAAATCTTGAAATAGTCTATTTTAGGTTTCTTCCCTTTGAGCATTTCATAGGGAGTCTTGCCCTTTCAGTTTATGTATCAAACTTCTATTTAACACATAGTTGGAGGTGTTCACTGCCTCTGGCCAAAAAGATAGAGGAAGGTGAGCATCTGTCAATAATGTGGTGGAAGATTCAATAAGGGTTCTATTTTTCCTTTCAGCTACCCCATTTTGTTGAGGAGTTCTAGGAGCTGAGAAAGTATGCATGATCCCTTCACTCTGACAGAACTCTTGCATAAGAAGAGAATCAAACTCTGTCCCAAGATCACTTCTGATCAGGGCAATGTGAGTATTGAACTCAATCTGTATGCATTTGAGAAAATCTGTCAAACACATAAAGTTATCAGACTTCTTCCTCAGAAAGAATACCTAAGTGAATCTAGAGAAGTCATCTACAATCACTAAAGTGTAAGATTTCCCTCCTAAGCTTTGTACTGTAATGGGTCCAAAAAGATCCATGTGTAACAGATACAAGATCCTAGGTGAATCACTCTTATTATGTGACTTAAAACTATTTTTAGTTTGCTTGCCTAATTGACAAGCACTGCAGAGTCCTTCCTTCTTGTAGGGGCCAGAAGGTAGTCCTCTAACAAGGTTGTCCTTGGATAGCCTAGCATTGGTTCTAAGGTTTAGATGTCCTAGTCTCTTATGCTAAAGATCATTTGGTTTGCAAACTGAATTAAATAAACAGATATCTATATAGGTTGAAAAGAAATCTATAAGATAAATGTTACCTTTCCTTTTACCTGTTAACACTGTTGTGTTATCCTCTGAATTGATCTTGCATAAGGATTTGTTGAATATCACCTTACAGCCTTCATCACAGAGTTGACTGATGCTAATTATATTGTGCTTCAGTCCTTCCACATAAGCCACCTTCTTGAATGTGTCTGAGCCCATCTGAACAGCACCATATCCTTTTGTTTGTCCAAAGTTTGAATCTCCAAATATTACTTTGGGTCAAAGTTTGGCTTTGATGGATGTTAGATTCTCCTTGTTCCCTGTTACGTGCTTTGAGCACCCACTATCCAGATACCATTGTTAGTTCATTGCTGGATAGGTCTTCACCTGCACATAAACAATTTATATATTTTTGACCCAGTTTACCTTGGGTCTAGGTTGATAACCTTTAAACTCAGAAATAAAAGACATCCCTAGCTGACTCTTATATCCTTCAGGATGGTATCTCCTAGGAGGTACTATCCATTTAGTATAAGGTTTGAAGCTTTGGGATGTAGGACTTCTAGGATTGATTTTAGATTTACCTCTGAAAGATTGTTCAAAGCTCTGAGCTCTATTCAACGATCGTCGAGCTGAGTTCGATGATCTTGGGTCAGATCGATGAGCTCTGTTCGAAGATCGACTATCCCAGAGTTCAGAGTTCAGAAGTCGTCGATCTGAGTTCGACGATTCAGCTTGAGATCGTCGAGCTCTGTTCGACGAGCGTCGAGCTCTGTTTGACGTTTTCTGTTGAACTTTTTTTCTTAGGTAAATCAGGATTCTTCCTAGCTACCTCTACAACACCCTTTCCTTTATCTGAGATAAATTTAATTGGGGTTGTTAATACTATAGGTTGGTTGGATGAAGCACCCAAGCCCAGTGTACTGTTGAGTCTTGAGTTCACTGTGCTTGTGATGTCCATCAGTCTGATGCTACTCCCATTAAGGGATTCTTCAAACTTCTTTTCCTGGGATAGTTCACTTTTCAGTGAAGTTATTTCCTCCCTACAACATTATAACTCCTTAGAGAGTTTGAGGTTGTCTGATTTTAAAGGGCTATGTTCAGACAATTGATTTCTGAGAGAGATAATCTGTTTCTAAGACTTTAGCAGGTCTAAACAAAGTGCCTTAAATTTAGATCAGAAGTCCTCTAAATTAAAATTAAAAGAATCTATTACCTGATCTTCTTCATTTTCATGTTAAGATTCAGATTCTGACTCATGTTCTGCATCAGAATTATGTTGGGAGGCATTGATAGCCATCATGGAGAACTCCTTTTCTTCAGCATCATCTTCATCATCACTTGAGCTTGTTGATGCCTCTGATTCTTCTTCAGTTTCACTCCAGGTTTCAGCTACAAATCCCCTCCTGGTGTGTTTGTTCTTGCTGGAAGAGGATTTGTCATTATTGTTTCTCCTGGAGTCCTTGTCTTTTCTCCTATCTTTCTTGTCCTTCTTGTCCTTATTCTGATTTTCTGGACAATCAGGCACAATGTGGCCTGATTTCCTGCATCCAAAACAAATAATTTCTTTATTATTGGATTTGTCATACCTTGGCTTCTCATGCCCTCTAGATGACCTCTTTCTGAAATCTTTCCTGGCCATCTTATAGAATCTTTTGGCCAGTAAGCTCATTAATTCTTCATTACATGTGACCTTGTCTTCAAGCAGTTCTTTAGTAGCTTTGAATGCTATTGTCTTCTCCTTCCTAATAGCTGGAGAAGCAACCTTCTGTTCTTCCTCTCTATTCTTGATGAGCAGCTCATAGGACTTGAGCTTGCCCAACAAGGCTTTAGTAGTAATCTCAGTTAGGCTTCTGGCATCCTTGATTGGCCAGATCCTTGACTCCCAAGTGCTAGGAAAGCACATTAGGATCTTGTCATTTAGTTCAGTTAAAGAGATCTCCTTGTACAGTGTTTTTAGTTCACTGACTATTTGGCTGAGCCTATTGTATATGTCAGCCACTTATTCAGTTTCTCCCTTTTTGAAGTTCTCATATTGGCTTATGAGATGGGATCTCCTGTCCTTCCTTTCATCAGTAGATCCTGAGATAATTTCAGATAACTTGTCCCATATCTCTTTTGCTGAACTACATTCAACCACCTTTTGGAATATCTCATCAGACATAGTCTTAGCAAGGATATTCATAGCCTTTGCATCTACAACTTTCCATTTCTTTATTTCTATATCTGTTCCTGAAGGAGGTGGAACAGCACTTGTACTTGTAATTACTGGGGGTCTTGGAAAAACTGTCAAAACAGAATTGTAGATGTCCTCATCTATAGAATTCATGTAAAGCCTAATCCTTGCCTTCCAAAGTGCAAAATTAGAAAGGTTGCACAATGGAGGTCTGGTGCTAGCATAATCTTTGTTCTGTTTAATGGTTTTGTAGAAAATAAATATAATACAAAATAGTAATAACCCTCTATAGAAGATTTATCTTATCAAGGATCTTTTGGTTCAGGTGTTAGCTTGTTCAACCAATCAGTTGAAGATTCAGTTGTTGAGTAACCAACCTACCTCTGATACCAATTAAAAGTGAGTGTAAGATCTACCTTTACTCAAGAGGGGGGTGAATAGAGTATTTTAAAATAATTTATAATTTAAAACGGTAAAGTAGTGGAAGTCTTGATTTATGTATATGAGTAAGGTTCTTGCAAAAAGAAAAACTAATTAAGCAAGAAATAAGAAATCACAGCACACAACAAAAACAAAACACAGCAAACCAGATGACACAAGGAGCTATAGTGGTTCCCCAACAACCTGGGTACATCCACTCTTCTACCACCCTAGGTAGGAATCCACTACAGGAATAGTTGATCAGGTGTCCTGGGCACCAATGAGCTTTTCATAAGTTGATCAAAAACCAAACCTAGATTTTTTGATAAGGTGTCTTGGCACCACTGAGTTTTGACAAGGTCTCAGAAACCAGCCACAAAACTTTTGAAGGGAGTTTTGAGAAACCCTTTTATAGAAGGAATAAAGAAAAACAAAATGGTTGAGTTGTTCTTCTCTGTCAATAATCTGAGAGAAGACAAGTGGAAGATGTTGTCAAAGCTCCCCCTGAGATTTGTAAGGGTTCAGGAAGATGATCTTTGCTTAGGGTGATAGGTCTTCAGTTGCTTCAGATCTCTAGCAAGAGATGATTTCAGCAGATGCTGAAATGTGTGATGTCTGGAGTCGTTGATGAAGCTTTTGAACACTTGATGCTTGAAGGAGTAGAATAGTAGATCATCTCCTTCACAGTAATGTTCCTTGTGTTCTTGAAGAATTCTGACTCAGTAATTCTGTAAACTTTTTGTCTACTGAGTCTATTCCCAGAAGATGAATTCTTGATGAATAATTTTCTTATTCTCTCATTTGTATTCTTTTTCAAATCTTGTCTTTGTTCTATTTTCAGAATGATTCTCTAGGGAGTATATCAGATTCTGACTTCTTGATAGCCGTTAATTAGTCATAAATGACTACCTTAACTGATATCTGCCTCAGGAGGAAAGTCCTTGAGAAACATTCCAATTAGTCTTCCTTGAAACTTGCTCCAGATCGATTGAAACGGCTACAAAATCCTTTGCCATAAATGCTAAAAATAAATCTGAATGAATTCCATAACTGTCCTGAATTTGAATCCTGAAATTGTCGATCTCTTCAGAAAAGCGTTGATTTGAGCTCAACTATCATCGATCTGAGCTAAGAGATTGGATTTAAACTGGAAACAGAAATCGTCGACCTGAGCTCTACGATCGTCGACCTTAGCTATGAGACTTGGAAAACAACTAGAGACAGAGCGTCAATCTGAGCTCGAAGATCGTCGAACGGAGTTCGACGCCTCATTTAACTGAGCTCAGAGATAGTCGAACTGAGTTCGACGTTTCGTCGACTTGAGCTCGACAATAATTGTCCTAGTCTTCAGCACTTGAATCCTGATCTTTAGAAGGTCTTGAGGGCAGCTTTAAAACCTAAGTAATAACCCTAAGACTCATTCTAATTGACCTATCAGACTATACAGCAAGGTCAAAACAAATTCCTAAGCACATAGTGATCCTTCCCCAAATTAGTAATAGGGTGTTCCAACACTCTTCTCCCTCTAGAGTTTCTCTTCCAGATCTCTAATGAGACTTTCCATGTATTTAATGGTGCCAATATGAATGACTGTGATTTTATTTAGCTGGCAAAACTCCCTTATTTTCTGTTAAACTAAGGTTACTGACTCTGACTATAGGGAAGTAGCATGCTGAAGAGAGATAATCTTCTCAGCCTGCTTTTTGGCCAACATCTTGCTTTTATTTAAAGCATTCAGAATTTCGCCATACTTATCAATCAGTTTATTGATATCTTCCTCAAATTCAGAGTCACCTTCATCCCTAGATGAAAATGCTTCACAATTGGGACCAGTCTCATATTCTGACTTAGATGATGAACATGATAGAGAGTGTACCTTAACTGGACCAGGCTCATCCTGGCAGGATTCCTCATCAGACCTTTCCATTAGCCCGTAGCAGCTTATGTTATCTTCATCTCTTTCATCTTACTCTAAATCACTGTCTAACTATGATAGAGGGGCCCTGATCACTATCCTGGCAGCGGGATAGTCTTTAGCTTCTTCTCACTCAATAGCAACCAACCCTATGTAGGTTTCTTCTTCTTCATCTACAGACTCTAAGGAAGATGAGTCAGTCCAAATCTTCTCCTTATTTGCAATGAAGGACTTCTCCTTCTTTCCTTTGTTTTAGTGAACCTTCTTCTCACCATATTCCTTTCTATTGACTGGGTAGTCCGCTATAACATGCCCTGTCTTATTGCAGCAGTAACACACAACTTTAGAAGAAATATGTTTACTAGTTTTGGAGTCATACCAATCCTCCTTGGAGGGCTTCTTCTCAGTTCTGTATTGGTCCTTCTTGTGATGAGAGGAGGAGGAAGGTATGATCCTCCACCCCTTAATCTTCATCAGCTTCAGAAATTACCTAGAGAATGCAGCAAATTCCTTATCACACATATTATTGTCTGATTTTCTTGGTTTTTAGTTGTCTGACTCAACTGGCCTTCTTGGAGGAGAGGCAATCCTCTCCTTGCTCCTCTTTGAGCCCTCTGCCGGAAGGCCACAACCTTCTCCCTAATCAGGGATCTCCTGCTTGTCTCCTCCTCTTTCTTAGCAGTCAGCTGCATTTCATAAGACAAAAGCTTCCCAAATTGAGTTGGTGGTGGAATATCAGCCATATTTGGCATCTCCCTGATGGCACAAATCTTAGAGTCTCAGTCTCTAGTTAGAGACATTAGGAACTTTTCATTAAATTCATAATTGCTAAATACCCGGCTATAGGTACTTAGCTTATTTACTATTTTTAAGAATCTTTAATAACAGTTTGTTATGCCCTCTTCCTATGATTACCTGAAAGCCTCGTACTCTTGGTTGACCTTGATCTTCATGTCATCTCTGACCTCTTCTGTGCACTCCATGTAGACCACCAAAGTGTCCCACATCTCCTTTGAGGTCTTGTAGTGAACCGGGTTCTTAAATGTAGAATCATCAATAACACTGACTATGATGTTCTGGGTCTCTTGTCCAAGATGGCAAGAATTACCTCATCCTTGGTTATCTCTGTATATGTTTTAGGTGTCAGGACATTGGAATCTAGAGCTGATACATTCATAGGGATGAAAGGTAACACTTCGACTGTCACAAAGATCATTAGGTAAAATTCTTCCATGAAGAGCCTGACCCTCTCCTTCAAGATTCTAAAGCATTCCTTTCTGTAGATAGGAAGCTTCATGGAATCAAGCTCCTTAGGGTTCTCTCCTGAACCCATAAGTATACTCTGACTCATACCCTTGGAGATTTACTCAAACTGTTAAGTCTTTCTTGAGCAACCTGGCCTCTGATACCACTTAAAAGTATTTGATTTCAAGGGTAGCTAGACACCTCGAGGGGTGGGGGGAATAGGTTTTTTGGTCTTTTTACTTTCTTTTAGACTTTATTTGTGTTAACGACTGTTGTGATTTGTTAGTATTGCTTTAATGAAGATTACAAACAACACACTTGTATAACCACGTATCCTGCGAGTGGGCCGACAGGAACCAGACCAGCTGGTTCGGACCGCCCAAGCCCTAGACGAGCACGACAGGAGCATTTGAGGGCCGAGCTCGTTAATCATTGGGCCGAGTTCGGAGTTCGTTGGGCTGAGTTCGGAGTTCGTTGAGCTGCGCTCAATGAACAGAGGATGAACAAGGGGCGGGCGAGTGGACCAACTCGCACTCGGCTCCAGGTTCTCGGAAAATAGCAAGCGTGCTGGTCCTGCCGAGTCCGCATTCGCCCAGAACCAAGGGGTAGGCGACTGCGAGCTCCGCTTGATATTCACAAGAAGAAGCCTCGAGGGGAAGCTCACTCGGGCCTAAGATGCTTTTTTATCATGTTGCACCATTGGCTCCCCATAGCCCCCCAGAACAGCGGAGTTACGCTATTGGCAGAACAACCTTGGCTGCACATAGCTACTCTGAACATCAAGATTTGGCTATTTGCAGTAAGTTTGCAGAATCCTATAAATATGACCCAAAGGGTATCTCAGAAAGGCAGCTCACTTGTGTCCGGTCTTCTAGCACTTTCTGAGATACCTTAGCTTCAGCACTTGGCTAAGGAGAGGAAGCGCTCTAAGAAATTCCTGGTGTGTGGAAGTACCTTCATGTTGGAGCCTTGGGTCTATCCCTAGTTCTTCTTCCTCGGTTTTTTGGGCTCACAGGAGAGAAGTCATTGTGCGATCACCCCTTCCCCAATGGTGAACTCCTCGAGACAGACTTTTCGATTTTAACATTTTGGTGCGGTGAGCGTGGAGCGTGATCAGCAAAGAAAATCGTTTGCAAGTTTGATCGCTGGAGATGAAGGACGAGGTTCAGGCGGGGCCAACTAGCCCCCCCATCCCGCAGCGGCGGGGATGTCAGCGGAGCTAAGAGAGGAAGTGCTTGGGCTCGTCAGGGTCGGACTCTACATGCGGGCAAGAGTACAACACCGGTAGTTCCTGTGGTCGCTGCCCCAGCCTTGGGCGATGACGCACCCATTCGGCGTGTCGGTAAGGATGTTGCAGGGGGAGGCGAGCGTGAGTTGCGGGGGCGAGTAATTTTCTCAGGCTCGGCTGGCGAGTAATAATTCAGCAAGATGGCAGGAGGGGAGTTTCCAGCTTGCTCGGCTTAGGGGGGATGCCCTTTTAGCGAGTTCGTTTCTTATGCTCCAGTCCTAGAGGGGTTCTGGGAGACGGAGATGTCCTATTACATTGGGAAGGGAGACCCGGTGCAGCACGTCCAATGGTTCGAGGATGTGGTTTCGATCCGACAGATTTCGGATGGGTTCAAGTGCAGGCTCTTCATCATATCCCTCAGGGAAAAGGCGAGAGATTGGTTTCACCAGCTCCCTCCCGGCTCAATTTACTCTTTTTAGGACCTGCGTTGGGGTTTCATGTTGAGGTTCACCACATCCAGAAAGAGGAATAAAGAGGTCATGTTGAGGTTTACCACATCCAGAACGAGGAATAAAGACGCCGAGTCCTTGTTCCATGTGAAGTAGGGAGAAGGCGAGTCCCTGGGGAGCTACCTGGACAGGTTCTAGGAGAAACTATCCCAAGTACAAGAGATGTCGGGGCACACCATGATAGTGGCCTTCACCCTGGGCTTCCAACCCGGGTTTTTTCGCCATTGAACTGAAGAGGATGCCTCCAGTGTTTTTTAAGGCACTCATGGAGAGGGAAACAAGGGAGGCCGATATGGAGGCAGCGCACCCAAAGTTTTCCCGGAGGTTAGCCAGGTGGGCAACAGAGGAGGAGAGGCCACGGGGTGGCCGAGTTAAGGAGGAGAGGAGGGCTGAGCCCCGGTAGAGGGAACAGTAGCAGCAATAACCAAGGTGGGGGCATCAGAAGCCGATCAATCGGCTGGGGTGGAGGGTAGAGTGGCAGGACCAAGGGCCACAGAGAGGTTATCATGGAGGGGATAATTGCCAGGGTGGACACGGTCAGTTTCGCCCTAAGGGGGGAGACAGGGTCAGAGACCCCCTCTCCCCGATCAGGAAGAGGCTATGGAAATTGCCCTGGGGAGATGGAGGAGAGGACATCCAAGTAGAAGGAAGGAGGTCATGGTGTACCTACCCTATTGCGACTTCAATCAGGAGGAGTGGCACACCACAGCCATATGGCCATAGTTCCTCGAGATGAGGGGAAACAGGGAGCAGCAGCAGCGGCAGGACCTGCAGGGTGTACGGATTGAAGAGATCTGACCTCGAGCAAAGGAGGGTAGATGCGAAGACCGGGCCGATGCCAGCACCCGAGGAGGGATCAGAGTAATCTACAGGGTGGGTAGGGGTCGAGGCTTCCTGAAAGTAAAGCCTCCATGACATGTATCAAAGGACCATCGACTCAACATCCCAGAACCCGCCCCTGGATAAGAGGATCACTTTTTTAAGGGAGGACATGCTGGGCCATGAGGACCCCTTTTGCGATGCACTGGTCATTCAGACAGCCATCAAAAATTTCACCGTCTCCCGGATCCTCGTTGACAACGGGAGCTCCTTCAATGTCATCTTAAAGAAGTCGTTCAATGCGATGAAGGTGGAGGCCAAGAGGGTGCTGGCCTCTGATGGGCCTCTCTTTTGATTCTTGGGGGAGAGTAAGGAGGTGGAAGAAGGAGTGGGACTCCACGTCAGCCTGGGGGGGGGGGGTAGCCAAGAACTGCAGGTTCATTATCATGGACTCCCCCAGCAGCTACAACGCCATCTTTCGACGACCCCTCATCAGTACTTTCCGATGCATCCCCTCGTCCTTCCACCAGTTCCTCAAGTTCAACGCAGAGGGGATCCAGGTCCGAGTCTGTGACGATCCTAAGGCGGCAAGGGAACGCTATGTGGCGGCAATAAACTCCATCTCTTGGTAGGAGCGGGCCGAGGAGATGGAGCGGAAGATGGATGAGGCGAAGCGAGAAGTAGAGGAGATGGAGGTAGAGGAGAATCGCGCTCGGGAGGAGAAGGCGGAGGATGTCTAGGAGTCGGCCAGAGCGATGGTCATGGAGGAGGCTGAGGGAGAATTCCTTGCCAAGGATGAGAGGACGTTGAATAATGGGGGAGCAGTCCCGTCTTGAGGCATCAAATGAGGTGGTTGAGATGGAGGTTCTCACCCTAGGAGGCTGGGTGGAGTAGGTTTGCGTCAGCGGGAGGCTGACCCCGGAGGCCCTGGGCAGTATGCTGGAGTGCATCCAAAATAACATGGACATCTTCGCCTGGAGCGCCGCGGAGATGTCAGGGATCGATTCTGATGTGGCCTGCCATCGCCTCAACCTTGACCCGAAATCTCGCCCCGTCCAGCAAAAGAAGAGGTCCACCGCGGACAAGGTGGTCGAGCCGATCCGGGAGGAGGTAGCCAAGCTTCTCAAGTTTAGCTTTGTATCCGAAATACAATACCTCAGTTTGATCTCAAATGTAGTAATGGTAAAAAAAGGAGACGGCCGGTGGTGCATGTGTGTTGATTTTTCTTTGCTTAATAAATAATGTCCAAAGGATTATTACTCCTTGCCTCGGATCGACGCGCTGGTTGACTCAGCCGTCGGTTTTCCTATAATGAGTTTTCTTGATGAATTTTCAGGTTACCACCAGATCTGGATGCACCCTCCCGACATTAAAGATGTCTCTTTTATCACCGGGGATGGGTGGTACTGCTACAAAATGATGCCCTTTGGGCTAAAGAATGCAAGGGCAACCTATCAGATGATGATGGACAGGGTCTTTCGAGAGCAAAGGCGGAGGAACCTGGAGGTATATGTTGATGACCTCATGGTCAAGAGTCGAGATGTTGACTATCACCTACGGACTTGGAGGAAACCTTCACCACCCTACGCAAGTATAAGAGGCAATTGAACCTCATGAAGTGTGTTTTCGTGGCAAGAAGGGGAAGTTCCTAGGCCATCTCCTTACCCCTGCAGGTATGGAGCCCAACCCTAATAATGTGAGGGAAATCATGGAGTTGGGATCACCTCGGAATGCTAAGGACGTGCAACAGTTGATAGGAAAGCTTGCAGGATTAAGCAGGTTCCTCTCCCGGGCCGGATAAAAGTGCTCCCCCCTCATTAAAACTTTGAGGGGGATCTAGAAATTTGAATGGACTATGGAGTGCGAGGAGGCATTCCATTCCATGAAGAGGCAGTTGATTCAGGCCCCCTACTCCAAGGACCAAAGGAGGGGGACAACCTATTTTTGTATATATGGGTTGGGGCAGAGGAATTAAGCTCCATCCTGGTTCGGGAAGAGGGCAAGAAGCAACTCCCTGTGTATTATTTATGTCGGGTCCTGAGAAAGGAAGAACTTCGTTATCCGATCTTGGAGAAGTTAGCCTTCGCTCTGGTCATCTCAGCCCTGAGACTCAGACCCTACTTCTAGGCACACACTATCCAAGTGGTGACTGACCACGCCCTCCGTAACATCTTCGAGTGGGTGGGGCATTCGGGAAGATTGGCAGAATGGTCAGTGGAGTTGAGCAAATTCAATATATCATTCGTTCCCCGCCTCTCAATCAAGGCCCAAGCAATGGTCGATTTCCTAGAAGACTACGTGGTTGAAGTGGAAGAGGTGGAACTCACTCAGCCTGCTCCCTGGAAGGTAATGGTAGATGGCACTTCGGGGAGGCATTCCCTAAGGGTGGGGGTGATCTTGGAGAGCCATCAAGGAATGAGGATCGAGCAAACGGTGGTGGTGCACTTTCCCATCACCAACAACCAGGCCAAGTACGAGGCGGTGATCGCAAGGCTACGCCTAGCTAGGGAACTGGGGGTACTTGATGTTAAGGTCCTCACTGACACAATGGTTGTGGCTTCCCAGATTAACAGGGAGTTTGAGGCATGAGAGCCTTCCCTTCAGCTATATTTGGCAAAGGTGAAGGAGGTCATCAGTACGTTCCAGACCTTCTCCATTCGACATATCCCGCGGGAGGATAATGAGCAGGTGGATAAGCTCGCGATGCACAGGCCTAAGATAGGGGGTACCATCACCGACCTGTTCCAACCATCCATCGAAGAGTGGGAGCTGATGGAGGTGGATCAGCACCCCACGTGGATGGATCCCTTCATCTCTTTTCTATCCACAGGGAAGTACCAAGAGGGGACGGACAGGAAGAAACTCAAACACAAGTCAGCATACTACCTCATGCACGATGGGCAATTATATCGAAAGACCCTCTCGGGGATGTTGGCTCGTTGTGTGGCCGAGAAGGAGGTACTGCGAATTTTAGAGGAGGTCAACAACGGGGAGAGCGGTAGTCACTCAGGAGGTCAAACCCTGGAAGGAAGGATTATCAGGCTGGGATACCTTTGGCCTACCCTAGGCCATGATGCTGCCGAGTTCGCAAAGGAGTGTCACAAATGTTACCAATTCGTCCCCCTCCAATTACAACCAGCTCAGTGGCTCCAGAGTATCATGGATCCCTTGCCCTTCATAATATAGGGGATGGATCTGGTAGGGCCTTTTCCTCAGGCCAGCGGACAGAGAAGGTTCCTATTAGTAATGATCGATTATTTTTCCAAGTTGATGGAGGTGAAGGCGCTGGCCAAAGTGACCTCCCAGGTGATCAGGAATTTTGTTTGGGGAGAGATTATCTGTAGGCACGGGCTGCCCAAGGCCATAGTCACGTAGAACAGGCCTCAGTTTGCTAGTACCGAGTTCATTAGTTTTTGCAGGCAGCTCGAGATTGACCTAAGGTTTGCTTCAGTTCACCACCCCAGGAGCAACGGGCATGTGGATGCGGCGAACACGATTATCATCAACTTGCTGAAAAAGAAGGTGGAAAACTTGAAGGGGAGTTGGGTCAAGAAACTCCCTTCAGTCCTCTGGGCCTTGTGAACTGTACCAAACACGGCCACGGGTGGACTCCCTTTAAGATTTTCAATGTTTGTGAGGTCGTGCTTCCGGTGGAGTTTGAGGTCCGAACACCTCGAGTGGAAGAAGCCCAGGAAGGTAGGAAAGTGTGGAGAGCCAAGAATGAGGAGGAGCTGCGAATCTCCCTAGACATTATAGAGGAGCTGTTCGACCTATCCTCCATCCGATCGGAGGTGGTAAAGCGAAGCATGTCTAAGTACTTTGACAAGCATGTCAGGGTCAAACAGTTCGCAGAAGGGGACCTTGTCTTGAAAAAATAGATGCGGCAGGAAGGTCATCCGTTGTCGAAAAACTTAACCCCAACTGTGAAGGGCCCTATATTATACAGGAAGCACTAAGGTCCGGAGGATACCGCCTCCAAGATGTGGGGGTGAGATCCTGAGCCATACTTGGAGTGACGACGACCTGAAACGCTTCTATCCATAAACCTTGTATGCGCTGTCTCTTCATGAATATAAATTGTCTAATTCTTTTAGTCTTTTGCTTGACAATTACCTCGTTAGCAGGAGAGGATCAGACGCTCACCGTCACTGAAAGTTTTTTAAGTATTCTCGCTCTAGGGTTAGGTCTCGATGCTCCTGCTGCCAGGCTTTTACCTAGTAGTCAGGGTTTGGGTCTCGATGGACGTCGTTATGACCTAGGGGCTGAGCGCGGAGGATGTTCAACACCCGTTGTCAGGCTTTCACCTAGCTGATTGGCCCGGTGGTAACACCCGGGAGCTGAAAGTGTTATAAGTGTTCTCGCTCTGGGGTTAGGCCTCGATTCTCTTGCTGCCATGCTTCTACCTAGATAGCAGGGTTGGGGTCCCGATGGACGTCGTTATGACCCTAGGGATTAGCTCAGAGGATGTTCAATACCCGCCATCAGGCTTTCACCTAGCTGATTGGCACGGTGGTAGCACCCTGGTGCTGAAAGTGTTCAAAGTATTCTCGTTCTTGGGTTAGGTCTCGATGCTCCCGCTATCTGGCTTCTACATAGCTGGCAGGGATGGGGTCTCGATGGACGTCATTATGACCATGGTGCTGAGCCCGGAGGATGTTAAATACCCGTTATCTGGCTTTCATTTAGCTAATTGGCCCGGTGGTAGCACCCGGGAGCTGAAAGTGTTCTAAGTATTCTATCTCTGGGGTTAGGTCTCGATGCTCCCACTGCCAGGCTCCTACCTTGCTGGTAGGGCTGGGGTATTGATGGACATCGTTATGACCATGGGGATAAGCTCGAAGGATGTTCAACACCCACTTTGAGGCATTCACCTAGGTTATTGGCCCGATGGTAGCACCCGGGAGCTGCAAGTGTTCTAAGTATTCTCGCTTTGGGGTTTGTTCTCGATGCTCCCGCTGCCAAGCTTCTACCTAGCTGGTATGGCTGGGGTCTTGATGGATGTCATTATGACCCTGGGGCTGAGCTCGGAGGATGTTCCTAACCCGTTGTCAGACTTTCGCCTAGCTGATTGGCCCGGTGGTATCACCCCGGAGCTGAAAGTGCTCTAAGTATTCTCGCTCTAGGGTTAGGTCTCGATGCTCCCGCTGCTAAGCTTCTACCTAGATGGAAGGGCTGGGGTCTAGATTGACGTCATTATGACCCAGGGGCTGAGCTCGGACGATGTTCAACACCCGTCGTCAGGCTTTCACCTAGCTGATCGGCCCGGTGGTAGCACCCGAGAGCTGAAAGTATTCTGAGTATTCTCGCTCCGTGGTTAGGTCACGGGATGCTCCCGCTGTCAGGATCCTATCAAGCTAGTAGGGCCAGGGCTTTGATGGATGTCGTTATGACTCTAGGGCTAAGTTCGGAGGATGTTGAACACCCGCCGTCTGGCTCTAACTTCGCTGACTGGGCCGGAGGTAACACCTGAAGGATGGCCACGGAAAGTGACAATGGGCGAGTTGGGGGTGCTCTCGTCGAGCTCGAACTCGCAAGCGCAGCTCGAAAAGTGGCAAGCTTGGTAACATTGGCAAATGCATTCCACCCCCTTCAGATTTTACCTTAATATTTTTGATAGTTTCAGTCTAGCATTAGAAAGAAAAGGGGCAGCTCGCGGGCGAGCTGGGTAGCGGCAAGCCCATCGTAATGAGAAATCCCCCTCTTGATTGCCCAGAGTTAGCGAGCTCTTAATGTCTAATCTCGGGTATGAATCCTAACCCATGCATTCTAAACGGAAAGTTCGATCATAGTGAGGTCGCCTAAGGAGGGAACTCGTGGGCGAGTACGTCGCAGTAAGTAAGCTCAAGAAAAAAATAGATAGAGAATGTGACAGGGAAATCCATACTAGAATCAATTTTCATTAAGTAAAAATTGAGTTACAAAAAAAGGGAGCTCGCCTCGGCGAGATTACAAAAAAGGGGGGAAGGAAATTACAAAGGTGTACTCTGTCAACTCTCGTCTTCCTCCCCTTATGTGTGGCCTTCCTCGCCCCCATGCCGCTTGCCCTTTCCTATCTCCTCGAAGAGCGAGGAAAAACCGTCTTCTTTCTCATAGGGCAGGCTCGGAGGGAACGGACTTGGCAGGAGATCCCGAACTGCGACCTCCTCACAGCCTTCCGCCAGTACCCCCGTACACCTCATGACATATAGAAGGCACTCGGCAGACTCGATCGAGTTGACTCACAGCAGCTCCTTGACCTTCTTTTCGCTGAAGACCCGCAGCCTTTGATAGGGATATGGGGGCCCCCTGCCACCCTCGGGGAGGAAAAACTCTGCATGCCGAAGGAGCTCGCTATTGATCCCCCGGTTCTGCTCCTTTAACTGTACTAAATTGGCCTCCAGCTTGGTGGCAAGAGCTTCTTGTTCGGGAGCACGAGCCTCCTGCTCTCTGAAGCGAGCATTTTGCTCTACAAGACGAGCTCGCAGCTAGGCAACCTCCACCTCCAACCTGGTGCCATGTTTTTATAGTTTTCCAGCGGCCTCG
The DNA here is from genome assembly GCA_039513925.1 of Platanthera zijinensis. NCBI lineage: Eukaryota > Viridiplantae > Streptophyta > Magnoliopsida > Asparagales > Orchidaceae > Platanthera > Platanthera zijinensis. Next base: position 85,213,213 of record CM077086.1, read on the forward strand.
GCATCCTGTTAATCAAAAACTGAGAGTGTTGTTGCAAAAAGTACAAGTGAAAATAGGAAGAGGCGTCAAACACTTACCAGCCCACCTGCAGCTCTTGCGAGCAGACCCTCGACGATGTTGAATCGTCTCTCTGTGCCAGCGGCTTTGTCCTTCGTCACATTGCGCTCCTACTCGGTTTTTATAAGGAGCTCGCTAAGGTTGAAGCCACGACGCACCATCATGTGATGCAGTTCTAGGGACAAAATATAGGCCCGCAGACCCTCGTGACCCAGCTAGCGAGGGGTTATGTGTCTGTAAGCCACGATGCTATCACGGCCATAAAGGCCGAAGCCGAGCGCATAGGCGTGGTCGGCGGGAGGTTGGCGAGTACACCAAGAAGGGTGGTAAGTGGAGATAGAGACCCGATAGGTCTGCTCATCCCACTTAACCATTAGCTCGCCAGTCGAGTCCTTACATTCTCCCCCCCCCCCATGCCGAAAGAGGGGCTGATCCTTGGGTATGCCCAGCTTGCGGAGCGCGATCTCCTAAGCAGCATCTGGGGAAGAGGGCCCATGCCCCTTTTCATCCTTCCCCGTTATTTCTTTTAGCGAGATCTGAGGCAAGTCGTCGGAAGAGGTCGCAGGCGAGTCCATGTATGAGGGGGGCAGCCTTTTCACCACCCAGGCCCTCTTCTTCTGAGCCGGGGGCTAGCGAGGCTGGCCCGACCCCTCGGTGTTCAACCGCATCCCTCTGGAGGAGGACTGGTGCGCCACCTATTCACCTCGGCAAGCCAGCGCGGTCGCCCGAGTAAGCTAGAGCGGGTCAGAATAAAGCCCCAAATCAGCAAAAGGCGGGTTCTCGGGGATTTGCCGCTCCCCTGCAGTAAAAAACTTAGTCAAACTTTATTTATTATTTCTTCCGAGCCCAGCGAGAAGAAGGAACCGAGGCATACCTTCACCGGGGAGGACGGGCAGTAGAGAGTCGAGCCTCGGCGGAGGTAGGGGACCTTGAAATCCTTGAGTAGGAAGAATTTATGGAGCTCGGCATCATTACCAGATACTGAGGGGGTGGGGTGGTATACCTCCTCGACCTTCTGCTGGTGCAAAAAGCGGATGTTGCGGAGATCGCCCTTGATGAAGACGATCTTGGACATCCAGTTATGATTTTTTTCGCGACCTTGTGAACCTTTATGGAAGAGCCGCCGAGGAGGAGACCCCGTCAGGAGTGGATTTGTAAGAGAAAAACATCCAGAAGACCGTCAGGTTGAACTCTATACGCTCCCGGCGGAGGTAGCAAGCGAACGCGACCATCATAACGATGGCATTCAGGTAAAGATTCGTTGGCACTGCGCAATAGTACTTAGGCATCAGGCAGATTTCTGGCAAGAGAGGCAGACGCAACCCCAACTCGAAATGCGAGATGGGGAAGGCGAGTTCGTCCGGGTAAAAGGAGTTGAGGGCCTTATGGTCCGTAGGGAGGCGAGTCGTGAACCCCGAGGGAACAAAGTCAGCCACGCACTCGGCGAGCTCTTCCACGGTTGTGTTCCCCTCGAAGAAGCAATGCTCGGAGAAGTGCCGAGCACACTAGGTCCGCTTGTTAGAATCAGGGTTCCCCTTGCCCATGCCAGCCGAAACTAAGAGCGCGAGCACCAGATGTAGTACGAGCAAGAGGGGAAAAGTACGGAGGCAATAAAGGTGTGACAGGGGTGGTGGGAAGGCCTATTTATAGAGGAAGAGATTTAAGACCGAACCGGCTGGTATGTTTGGCTCGGGTACCCCAGCTCGCCTCCTCCAGCTCGCCGACCGCAACGAGCTAAACTTGTTCTATCGCGAGATGAGACTGATGGGATACTGATTATTATATTTAAAGATATTAATACTGATAGAAAAGTTATCCAAATTATTACACGCAGGATCCGAATAAGGCCCGAAGCAGAAATAAAAAAACCCCTGACACGCGCGGAATAGGGGAGAATGGGGGCGAGTACCGGTAGGACCATCAGGGGGGACGTCTCTAGTTACCCCGGTCTCGCTACCCCATCGCCGCAGGTCATTACGCGCAGAGTTCGCGTAATTGCCCAAGATTCCTATGAACGATCTAAACGTTCTCATCGATCTCGTTCAGGAGCATGGAAGAAGACGCCGCCTAAAATGCCGGGCTGAACCTCGTTGTGTCCGCAAGCCACGCGCACTCCCGCTACAGCCTGTGGTTGTCTCTCTGCACCTCGTGGAGGTCGCGCACCAGCTTCTAGGGAACGAGTTGTTCTCGCCTCGACCGTTCAGGACCCTCAAGCTCGGAGTCCAGGAAGGCGTCCATAGTGCATGGAGAAGGGAGGGGCGAGTATCGAACCTGACCTGTGGATTCTTCGGCCTCAGATTCCACAGTGAATTCTGTGTGAATAATTGAAGGCACCATTAAATTAAGGGGGCGAGCACCGCTGAAGTCGAGCAGTATTAGGGGAAGCTGAAAACCTACCATGCAAATTCGGCTCCTCCAGGTTGACGTGAGGAGGAGGATGGACTAAAACCCTGGCCCGGCCATGTCAGGGAGCCTCGAGAGTGATACAGATAAATCCAGGGGTGGGGATGACCTCAATACCTGCCCCCGTAGGCACAGGAGCATGAGGTTGCTATTTAGAAGGGCGAGCCGGCGACCTAGGCTTCTGCGAGTTAAGCCCCATCACCCCGAAGGAGGGGGAAAGGTGCGCAGGCATGCGTCAGAAGCCTGATTCTGCGGACAGTCGAGAGGATTCTTTGCACGCGATGTGTATATCTCACCGCTATGTTCTCGGCTGGCCTGATCGGTGGAAAGGACAATGATATCTTTGCCCTTGGGTTTTGGAGTTAGCTGAGTGGAGGAACTGGCCCTGTTATTCAGGGCTGTCTTAAATTCATTATAGATGGGCACGACATCTTTGTGGAGAGGCTTCACTTTTTTGTCTTAACTAAACTCGACAAAGTTACGAGGCGGGGCGTTGAGGTCGGTCAGGCCCGCGATGCGAGCTACAGCCTCCTCGCGTGATTGCGCCACTCGCTCTAGAATTTCTTAGGGAAGCGGCATCTTGACAAGACTCAAGTAAGGAGAATGTCAAAGGTAAGCTAGGTATGCAGGCGTATGTATAGCAGCTGGTGGACACCACCAAAAGATTCTTTCTGGCTCCCGTCGTACTCGTAGAATCTTGTGGGCTTGGGGTTTTCTTTCCGAGCTTGTCCAAACCTCACAAAGAGCGAGGATTGTATATAACCATGCATCCTGCGAGTGGATCGACAGGAACTAGACCGCCGGTTCGGTCCGCCCAAGCCCCAGGCGAGCTCGGCAGGAGGATTTGAGCGCCAAGCTCGACAATCATTGGGCCGAGTTCGGAGTTTGTTGGGCCGAGTTCGGAGTTTGTTGGGCTTAGTTCGGAGTTCATCGAGCTGGGCTCTATGAACAGAGGCTGAACAAGGGGCGGGCGAGTGGCCCAGCTCGCACTCGCCTTTAGGAGCTCGCCAAGCAGCAAGCGGGCAGGTACTGCCGAGTCCACATTCGCAAAGAACCAAGGGGTAGGAGAGTGCGAGCTCCGCCTGATATTCATGAGCAGAAGCCTCGAGGGGCAGCTCGCTCAGGCCTAAGATGCTTTTTTACCATGTTGCCCCATTGGTCTGCCCCTAGCCCCCAGAACAGGGGAGTTACGTTGTCGGCAGACCAATCTAGGCTGCACAAAGCTACTCAGAATAGCGGTATTTCGCTATTTGAAGGCTGTTTGCAGAATCCTATAAATAGGACCTAAGGGGTATCTCAGAAAGGCACGCTCACTTGTGCCCGATCTTCTAGAGCTTTCTGAGATACCTTAGCTGCAGCACTTGGCTAAGGAGGGGAAGCGCTCTTAGAACTTTCGGGTGTGTGGAGGGACCTCCATGATGGAGCCTTAGGTCTGTCCCTAGTTCTTCTTCCTAGGTTTTTTGGGCTCGCAGGAGAGAAGTAAGTGTGCAATCACCCCTTCCCCAAGGGTGAACACCTCGAGACCGACTTTTCAGTTTCAACAACCCAGATGGTTAATAGTGGTTCCCAAGAGTATGGGTACGTCCACTATACCTCCTGCCTTTCTGACAGTGTGTTAGACAAGGCTCTTCTCCGAAACTCGGCTCCTTAGAGCTTACAACACGATCCTGCAGGACAACTCAGTCTCCTCCAATACCTACCTCTCGGGCACAAAACCCAACAACTCAGTGATCAAAAGATCACATACCTTAGGCCAAAAGGCCCTACCACTCAGGATAGGAGGATAACCCTACCTCAGATCCAAAGGATCTTACAACTCTGGCTCAAGTGCCCTACAACTTAGGCCAAAGCCCTACCCTCAGATCCAACTTGCATCCTACAACTAAGATTCACACTTGAATCCTACCATTCAGGATAAAGGCCTACACACAGATTCTTAACAGAATCCTACCACTCAGATCTATACAAGATCTTACACTCGGCCTTTATAAATAGGCTTACAATTAAGATCTAGAAAGATCCTACAAATAAAGAAAAGGTTGTTGACGTTGATTTAGATAATAGAGAGATGATCTCTGTGTCTTCCTCCTTCAATTCATAGAAAGATCAGACCAGATTTCTTCTTCACAAAACAAAAAAATAATCTTCAGGATAAGCTCTGCTTGGGATGTGAAGTTACTATAGCAGGGGTTAGCCTTGGCTGCTTTTCTCTATGAGAAATATCTCTAACCTTGTTGTTGATGGTGTTGATCTCAACAGCTATCTTGTTGAACTTTTTGATTAGTCAATTTACACTTCTGCTTCAAGCTCTGCAACAATGTCGAGGAAGAAGAAGAAGTTGCTCTGCTTTGCGAAAAGCAAACCCTAAAAATTATTTCCTTCTCTGCCGATCTCATTCCTTTTATTATCTACCATCCAACAGCTTTCTTGACCCGTGGGCCCAGCTTTAATTACTTATTTACAAACTTCCTTTTACAGAATAAATCTTACAGTAGGCCGCTGACGCCATTAGTGGTAGATTGCAGCTTTACCGCAATGAATTTTAATTCCGTTGACTATTTTTGACTTTTGCTTGCATCAGAATCTGTGGACATAGCCTAATTCTTAGTTCTAACTCAAGCATTGAGTGCATTGAGTGAACATGCTTCACTCACTGCAAAAACACTTAGTTAGATAAACTACACTTCCAGGAATTGAGAGCGTTGAGTAAACAAGCTTCACTCAATGCAAAAATACTAAGTCAGTAATCTGAACCTTTCTGCATCTTAGGCATTGAGAGCGTTGAGAAAAGCTTCATCACTCAACGCTTTTGTACTTAGCCGCTTCTCTGAACCCTGCCATCTTGCTGATGCGTTGAGTGTGTTGAGTGGCTGTCCTCACTCAACACATCTGGACATAAATAGTTTTTGCTATCTATGTTCTTTAAGCTTTGACTGAACATTGCTCTGTTGATGCTTTCCTCTTTGTGCATTGAGTGATATTACCTCACTCAACGCCTCTAGACTTAATTAATTTTTTTTGTCTCCTTCTTTGTCTCTGATATAATTAGCATGGCGTTGAGTGAACTGGCTTCACTCAACGCTTCTGGACTTACCCATATTTCTTTGACAGATTCTCTATGGATTTGACAGAAGTAGCTTGATTCAACGCTTCTAGCTATATGACATTGAGGGAGTTGACATTAATCAACTCCTATGGACTTAGCCACTTTTCTGTCTTCCTTCTTCTTAAGATGTGACTATACAGTCTTTCCTCGACGCATTTTGTTGAATGGCATTGAGTGAACTGGCTTCACTCAATGCTTGTGGACTTAACAACTTTTCTTCACTGTCAAAGAAAAGGCTTTGACTGACTGGTCTTTACTCGATGCTTCTGCTCATCTGGAATTGAGTGAGCTACCCTTACTCAATGCCTCTATACTTAACAAGAATTTTGTCTTTGTCAATAGCTCTTTTTGACATCTGGCATTGAGTGAACTGACATCACTCAGCTCCTGTGGACTTAGTCAAATATCTGTTTTTAGCTTTCTTCCTTTGACATCTGGCATTGAGTGAGCTTGCTTCACTCGACGCCTGTGGACTTAAGAAAGATTCTTGTCTTTCCAGCATCCTTCTTTGAGTCCACCTGTCCAATCCAAGTGGTAATGAAGCACCTGCATGCATGAGTTTGAACATACATCAAATACAACTAGGTGTATACCATTAACTTGTTTGACTTCTTACAAATTTGAGACAATGGGATCAATGGACCCAAAAAAATCTTCATATTACTTGACGAATAGATTTGGCGGAATTCATTTGTCCTATCTATATTACTTACTCTTTGAACTCATCAAAAGTACTTGACAAACTCTTTGAAAGGACACGACAAACTCGTCGAAAGGATCTGACGATCTCATTGAAAGGACTCGAATAATCGTTGAAATGACTTGTACCGATCGAAAGGACTCGACAAACCCTTCTTATTGTCTCTACGAATTGTCGAATGATCTTGATGAATCGTTGAGAGCACTCGACGAATGGACTTAGGTAATTTAGTACTTGTTGTCTTGATTATTGACGGCCTAGAGAAAGATAGGGTACGTCGGGACTTGTACAGAATGGTTGAAAAAGTCTTTTAAAAGTCTAATTTTATATTATATCCAAGTATGGTCCAATAGAAGATTGTCACGGGCATGGTAGTCATTCCAGGCATGGCCGAACTTTATAATCAGGAAAGGAATTCTTCTTCTCCTTTATCATGCTAACAACTCAACCCTGAAAGAACAAACAAACAGAATAATATATCGAAAGCCGAGCACGCCATGCCGCTAAGAAGGAGAACTCGATCCATGGCTGAAAATTTGACGAGCTTCCTACTCTCTCCCTTGGTGCTAGATCTTTAATTCTAAAACGTAGGTTAGACATCGACTCAAGAGAGCTTGATTTAGGAGTTTAATGGAGCTTTCCTAGGAAGGAACCACACCATAACTTTTATTCTAGGGCGTCGATCGCCGTGAGAATATCTTCAATCACCTCCCCTCTTCAATACAAAGATGGCGGACTTGATATCATGAAGAATAGTGGTCTAATCAGGGAGAAGAGGAGGAGAGAGGTTTGACGTATCTTGTCCGTTGGATGGAGGAAGAGGATGAATCGATGTAGTTCGTCCATCCTTACGAGGTGTGCATAATGTGCTGAACAGAAATCTATTCTCCATGCACAGAGATCTTTAAGCCCAATTTTAAGTATTATCCATTCATTTCCAAGTCTTGGACTCATCATGAAGGTTCTAGCCCCAAAAAGTCCTTTCCAATGGATGGTTATATGTTTTTGGGGGAGCTATGTACCCCGCTAAAAGCGCTACCGAATTTCCTGCGTTGAGTTGACTTTTTGTACATGATAGGTTATGTCCAAGTGTACACAACCAGACTTAAATCCGATTTTAGGCATGATGGACTTAGATTTGGACCCAAAAGTCAACACAAAAGTTGTAGCCCTTGAAAATCCTTTTCCAATTTTGGGTTACCTGTAAGTTTTGTTGGAATGTAGCTTTTTGAGATCAAGTTTTAGTAAACTGTGATGCACAAGGGTGATGTGTTGATTATTGGTTAAATTCTCTTATACTCTTGACTAAATGCTTATGACATTTGGTGGTTATATAGCGGATGATATTAAGATTACACCTTGCCTAGTTAATAATTTTGGAAGAGTAATTATTGCGATGTTATTAATTACATTATTTTAACCTCTTTATGGTATAAAAAGATACAATTGAAGATTGTAGAATGTGAGCAGGTGGTATGATTGCTAATTTATTTAAAAAGGAATGCTAAATATCAGGAAGGGGCTTGAAGAGAAATAACCCTTGATAAAAGGATGAATGTTGGCATTGACCACTAACACTAAGGATACAATATTGTGCACTGATAATCCTTAGAATCGCTTGGGATGCCATGGATTGTGTATCTTCTGCCTTACAGTTATGATAACTCCCTATGGGTAGCTGTGAGGGTTTGATATAGTGATTGGGATGAGTTGTCATCCTATGTTAAAGTGGAAAAGGGACTCATTATGGATCCCTTGCGTGCTTATTGGCACAGGTAAGATGTGATATGAAGGGACTCAGTTAAAGCCCTAGGATGTTTGGAAACATGATAAAGTGTGTGGTTTATATGTGTATGTGTGTTGACACACGATTTTTATACGGGTTAAGGATTAATGTGGCAAGTCAACGAGATTGCAATTCATCACACCAACAGAAGCCGATGGTTGACCATGGGAGTCTTGGCTGGGTTCCTGTGTGTTTACTTCCCAAAGACCCCTCAATGACTGTGAGCCTGTTGGGCAAGGAACTTTGGTGTTTACTCCCCGAAGACACCTTGCGTGCTGTTTTAGGGCAGTCAGGCTGGGATTTTTGTGCTCATCTACCGAAGTCCCCTTCTGTACCATAGTACGCAGGAGCTCCGGTTGGTTGAGGATCATATAGTTGAGGCGTATATAGGCCTAGGCCTAGTAGCGTGTATGATCGCCTAGTAGTGGAGATGCCCGCTCCAATATCACTGTTGGGTCACGATGTGTGATGTCTGAGGGGTCCTCTACCTCTCGAAAAGTTGGAACTAAGTTCTATATCAACATAGCAAACAGTGTGTGTATGTGTGTTTAAACATGTGTGGGTCATCATAATCATTCATTCATTATAATGCATTGCACTGCATAGGATCCTCTTCATATAAATTTATATGGCCACTTTTATATGACTATTTACTTTGATGTACCCGACCCTTAACTTAAATATTTGTATGGGCATTTTTATAAGTTAAATTAAATTTTATGCTTATAATTTGATATGTTGCTAGTATAGATATGCTTTTATAAATGTTGATACCTACTGTTGTTACCTATTAATTATTGAAGTTCCGATATATTAATATACTGCTAGATTTAATAATTCTCTCCTGTCACTTGCTTGATATATATTGCTGTTATATTGAGCTCCTCTTACTTTTCCTCCGCCCTGTGCCTAAGTGTCGCCGGGGTGAGCGAATGTGAAGCCACTTAATCTTTATTACTATCGGTTTCTACATACGTCTTTATAGGAGGACACCCCACCGACGGAGTAGCAGTAGCACCCCCTACTGGAGGGCATCCAATCCAGGGGGACAGAGCCTGATACTACGATGCGTTCACACCCCCTAGTGGCAGATATGAGCATTTTTGAGCATCTTATGGTATCCCTTTGGGTATTTTCTTTTACTCTGATATTACAGAGTCGTTGTTACTTCTTGTTATGTTGTACTACTTTTGTACAATTACTTTTGTAGATAATGACTTCTATGTTCTTCTCTTTTGCTGGGTTAGCATTGTGATATCAGAAATCAGACAACTGAATAGGCGACTTGTGGTACATATTATACCGTGTGCTGATGTAAACACAAGTGGCGGTTTTGGTCATAAAACTTCCCTCGATCATGTCTCCTATTTTGGGAGGGGGGTTTACAGTACCTCCATCTTGTTTAAACATGCATTTGCACTAGAGATCTATTCAACACAAGTGATCTCCATGGCTTCCAAATCTCGAAAAAGACGCTCATCATCCAACTATATCCAAATGGCATGTACTAGAGCCGTATGACTCAACGCATCTGCGATAATATTTCCCTTCCTAGGAATATTGTGTATCTAGAAAGTGTAGTCCCCAAGAAACTCCATCCACCTCCTTTGTTGCATATTCAAATCCTTTTGATTTAACAGGTACTTTAGACTCTTATGTTCCGTAAAAATGTCATTCTTCATGTCAAACAAGTAATGCCTCCATAGCTTCAAGGCAAATGTCACAATAGCCAACTCCATGTCGTGGACTGGATAATTTCTCTCGTGCACCTTTTGCTGATGAGATCAATAAGCTATAACCTTTCCAAACTACAAAAGATCACAACTTAAGCCGGTCCTTAAGGAATCGTTATAAATCTCATATCCTTGTGCACCATATGGCGAGCACAAAATAGGCATCATGGTCAAACAAATCTTCAACTCCTCAAAAGCTCACGCGCACTGTAGAATCCAAACAAACTTCTGATTCTTCCTTATCAATGTTGCGAGAGGTAGATCTATCAGCGAAAAGTTCACTACAAAGTGAATATAGTAGCCAGCAAGTGTAAGAAAGCTCTTGAATTCTGCATAGCAAACAATATAGGTCACTCACATAGCCTAACTATCTTGGCCGGATCCATGACAATACCCTCTCCACTAGGCATAAGATGGAGAAAATCCATTGACGTTAGCCAAAACTCGCACTTAGAGAACATGGAATATAGTCAATTCCACCTCATGGAATGCAAAGCCAACTTCAAATGATTCACATGATCATCCACTGATTGAGAGTATATTAATATATAATTTAAAAGGACAATCACAAATTGGTACAAATACTCCTGAAAGGTCCTATGCATTAGATCCATGAATACTGATGGCACATTTGTTAATCAGAACAACATCATAGAAAACTCATAGTTACCATATCGTTTATCAAATGCTATGTTGGGAATATCACTTTCCCTGATCCTCAACTATTAATAGCCACATACTAAATTCTACTTCAAATAAAAAATTTATCCAGCTAGCTAATCAAATAAATCATCAATTCTTGAAATTAGATACTTATTCTTTACCGACAGCTTGTTTAGTTCATGTTAGTCAATCCATAGACACAAGCTTCTGTCCATCTTCTTCACAAAGAGGACCAGTGCCTTCTAAGGTGGAATTCCATGGAGATCTTTAGGAAACAAATCTGTAAACACCGACACAATCGAAACGCCACTCAAACTGGACTTCAATTCCACAGTCTCCAGTAGCATGAAGAATTACTCTGCGCCATCAAGAACTTCCTTGACCACTTGGAGAGTAGACATCGGTACCTTGCTCGATATTCGCATACTAGTGAATTTAGTCTCGTGTTCGTTGTTCTGTCCCTTTGTGACTTCCTTTGAGTTGTAATCAATGCAGAAACATTGCTCCGAGAGCAATTCCATGCAATAGATCACATCGCACTCAGATATCCATAGCGTACATGCTTCCAATCAAAATTCATGTCTTCCTATCTGCACCTTAACACTACTGGTACTGACCATACTAATCCCTTACACATAAGGTAACATTAAAAACAAAGGCACAACACTATATTTCCATAGTCGAAAAGGGTAAAGAGAGAATTATTACTGAACATGTAATTATTAAGGCATAGTGATGTTATCATTGTTTGAATAAACCTATAGATATGTACATGGTATAACATATCAAAAGCTACAACAAATGCCTAATACTCCAAACTTGAACCAGCATAACCAAGACCATGGGCTCTCGACTAAATGTATTGGGATGCAGCCCTTCACTTCCTTCCCTTTCTACGCATACGACACACCCTCCGTTTTTACCTTCTACTGAGCACCACTAAGGTTCAGTTTGTTTCGTCATTGGCGGTGACAAAAGGAGCTATGAGAATGGAGCTATGAGAATGAAGCTGTTGAAATAGAGCTGTTCAAAATGACAAAACAGTTTGGTAAAACAGCGGTGACAGAGCTGTTCAGAATGGAGAAATAGGTTGGCAAAACGGCGGTGGCTTCTCTGTTATATTTAATTATAATTAATATTTATTAATTATATTTAATTATAATTAATTTAATATAATATCATAATCATAAATATATTAATTATAATAATAATATCATAATTCATAATCATAAATATAATAATCCTAATAATCCTAATAATAATAAATATAATAATCATATTAAATATAAAAAATATAATATTGTTCATCATCTTGTTAAAACAGCGGTCCGCCATGGATGCTCCACCTATCCCTCGCCGGAGCACAGTTCTAACTATTCTTGCCGGAGCAAGGCTCCACAAACCCTTGCCGGAGCAAGGCATCAGGGAAGAAGGCAACGCAGGCCTTTTTTAGGGAAAAAAACAAATCCGGAGCCGACGATCTTCACCGGCACCAGATCTGTTGCCAGAGAAGGAGAGAAGCGTGGGTAGTTACCTACACGGGAGAGGCGTGTTGATACCGCCTCGTTGAAAAGGAGGCCGAGAAAGTTGTGGAGAAAGCTCTGATTCAACGCGTTTTCTCCTTGTCGTTGCGTCAAAATCGGCGATACAAACTATTTAAAAAAAAAGTTCCATTCCAGACAGAATGGAGGGTAGAAAGCCCAAACAAACAGACCCTAAGACATTGTTTGGCAAATTGTCCTTTCTGGTGACAAGAATAGAAAATATGTGGAGCTTGACTAGTAGTTCCTTTAGACTTCTTTTTCCACCGCTTGCGGTGCTTAGACTTCATATACTTTGCAGAGCTCGATACCTTGAACTCTTGCATCTAGTGTACTTTCGTCAATTCTTTCTTCAAAGATCTTAGCGATTCCACCAATACTTAGAATCCAAATAACTTTTGACCCACCAATATAAGTTGTTGATCTTCACGTAGACGATTATAAAATTTATTGACCTTGGTCTCCTCATCCTCAAACACAAACCCAGTATAGCGCCATATCATGACAAATGCCTATAAATACTCATCAACTATGTGCACTCCGTGCCCCAAACAAATGTTCAACTACAGAACCAAGGCTCTTCTTCTTGCAAATTGCTCATGTACAATAACCGGCATTAAAGACACCACAGAAATTGGGGGATATGCCTTCAAGGTTTGGCATTGATCATTGTGAAGACCACATCATCTATCATTCGAACCATTTTTGTAGATGGAGGGGGTATAAGCACCTTAGCCGGTGCACAACTCTCTACCGAGCATTGGGGTTGAGACTGCCCCGCACCGCTTCTAGTCACCTATAATCATGAACCATACATGACTAACAAAATTGCAAAAGATAATTATAGGAACACGCAGGTTCCAAAACCTTGTGTATTTACATTCCTAAGTGGATATTCAAGGGTCCCTTCATGTTGTAACGGTGACGCATATACGTGCTCAACACCCCTTAAAAACATTTGACCACGAATTTGACTCAAAAACACTAACACTAGAAGCTGATACCAAATTGTAATACCCTCATCCATCAAGTAGAATGTAATAGAAGGTCTGGTCGGGGCCCCACACCATATTCCTTTGATAGTCAGTTGAGTTAAGCATTGAAAAAATCATTAACGCATCCTAACTCATTGTTGCATTTTAGAGGAAGTATTAAGATTGCTTAGAACCCAACACAGGAATGTCCACTAACAACACAATAGGAATGCTATATAAAATATAGGAAATGTTTTGGCCTTAAGGACTTAAAACATTTCCTTCAAAAAAGTGTTTAACATACATTGGCACACTTGTCGACCACACATGACAATAAGTAAACACTTTGTTTGGCCTTCGAGGGCTAGCATAGTACCAAGGGCATTAGCCATCTACTTCCCGCTCGTCCCTCCAGTACATGTATAAGAACAATCTAGCAAGACATGGAAAATAAATTAATGGTCAGTTTTAGCTAACTAATTTATAACGACCCTAAAAATCTTTATTCAAGGGTAGCTAAACACCTAGGGGGGTGAATAGGTTTGTTTAGGCTCTTTTGAATATTTTTAATTTATGAGCTTAGAGTGTTCTTAGGTTAGTTGTTAGCTACCAAGAATCACAATAAAAATAAGATTTTATAGTGGTTCCCCTATGTAGGGTACATCCACTCCCCCATTCGTCTATCTATCAGTGAGCTAGATTCGGATAACTTCTTCTATTTTCTTAGCTACTTGAGCTAACACCTCAAATCCCACAAGATCTTATAACTCATAGTGAATCTTACACCTACAACTAGGACTAAATATTGTCCTATCTCAGGCACAAATACCCTACGTCAGAGATATACCAAATCTCCTTCCTTAGATCCACTAGGATCCTACCTCTGATCTACTCCTGGATCCTACCCACTCAGAGAAAGCAGCTCCTACCACTCAACCTTTATAATATATGCTTAAAACTCAGATCACACATTGATCCTATCGTTTGAATACGGTTTTGTGGTGATTGACTCCAAAGAGATAAAACCTTTGAGTCAGCTTCTTGAATAGTACAGAAACATCCCTTACTTTTCACAACAAAAAGAAAGAAAATCTCCAAAGTTGATTTACTGTGTGTTGAGAAGAACTATTGTAGAGCTCTGCTCCTTCGAGCTTGAGTATTTTTGACATGAATGTAGCTGACTTGAAGAAGAATATAAAAAATAAATAGTGCTCTGCTAACCGACCATTGCAGAAAAATTAGGTTTTTGTTCTTGCTTAAGTCTCTCTAGTGTTTTCAATTTCTGTCACTTTCTCAGAAAAAAATAAAATGATGTGTCAAAAAAACTATGTTTAATTCCTCCGCTTTGACTTTTATATACCACAGTGCAATGACACTTTGATCCATATTAGTAAGTAGTATGGGCAGTTGTAAAGTATCTTTACCATTAATTTCCCTATAGAAAGCATGCAGCGCCATTTCTCCTTTAGCACACAAAACCTGCTTTATTGGAATTTGGGATGACATCACCATGACTCAGCGCTTGTGGACTTAACCACTTGCACCATTTAGTCTGTATAGGTGTTGAGTGAAGTCTTGTAACTCAATGCATAGAAGCGTTGAGTGTTTTCTAGAGACTCAACGCAACTGAGCTATAAGTGTTTAACATCTGAAACGTTGAGTGATTAGTCCTTACTCATCGCAAAAACACTTAGTTTAATAACTAACTTCTGAGGCATTGAGTGAGCCTTCATCACTCAACGTTGTTGTCTTTAACAGCTTAATCCATAAGGCATTGAATGAACCTTTATCACTCAACGCATTTCTACTTAATAGAATTATTTTTGTTTATGGAGTTGAGTGAACCTTCATCACTCAATGCTTCAGTACCTGGCAGTTATCCTGACTGAAGATGTGGAGTGAACCTTCTACACTCAATGCTTTTGGACTTATACAAGTTTCAGACTAAAGGCGTTGAGTGAATCTTCATCACTCAATGCTTCTTAACTTTTCGGCTTTCTTTGATAGGGTATTGAGCGAGCCTTATTCACTCAATGCTTATGTACTTAGATAGATTTTCATTGAGTAGGCGTTGAGTGAATGGCCTTCACTCAATGCTTCTGGACTTAGCCAGATTTAATTCCAACTCCACTCAGGATTTAAATGTCTCTCTTTCTGTCAATATATTTAGACCTCTGGCACTGAGTGATGTTTACTCACTTAATGCTTCTAGACTAAGGCAAATTTCTGCCTCTATAGTATCCTATCTTAAATCCAACCAAGCTTCTGTCCCTGTGAACCTGTCCAATCAATGAATAGAGGTAAACCTTTATATATATTAAACAAGAACATATATCAAACACAAACATGTGTATATTATTAACTTGTGGTCCTTCTTCAAATTTGGGACATTGTGATCAAAGGACCCAAAAATCTCCCCCTATTTGAAGAATTCAAAACCTTAGTCAATGATATACACTAACTCTTAGAAGAGATAAATTCACAGGATTTAAGAGCAGTAAATAGCACAGAACCAAAATCAGATTAACACAAAATTTTATATGTATAAAAAAAATGTGTGCCAATAAGTAATGTTTCATATTCCGAGTGCCCTAAGGAACCTATTTCAAATATCTTTATTAGGCATTGGGTTCCTTATAAACTATGCCCTTACTAGGTCTTTCACAGTCTTCTCGTCAGCTTCAATCTTATTTTGCCTTTACCTTTCAAAATAGTTGAATGGCTTTCGGAAATATTTGGTAGGCTCTAGAGCATATGATGACACAATACCAGCCTTCTTTTCTTTTCTGAACTCTCTCCTGATCTCTTCATTTCTTTCCAGTTTGTCTCATTCTATGGAGCTTTACAGTTTGCTTCTTTCAGTTTTGTTTTCTTTAATCTGATCCCAAGCATCAAAAATAATAGTCCTATATTGAGGACTCCATAATTAAAAACCAGGCCTGGACTCCTTCTCTTCTCCTGTATCACTTCTTGATCTTTCTGGTCTCAGCCTCTTCCTGACCAGTAGCCTTGCCTTTGTTCTTAGCTAGATGTTGAGTTGTGGGGCTGAAGAGGAAGGTATTGATTTTGATCAAACCTTTGCTCCAATAGCTAGATTGTAAGCTATAAGATGATTCCTTTCATATGATGCGAATAAAGGATTCCAACTCTACCAAATGGTTGTAAAGTCAGCTTTACTAAATGGTTACCTAAAAGAGGAGGTCTATGTTGTGCAACCTTCAGGTTTTGTTAACTCTAACTCTCCTAATTATGTATTTAAGCTTAGAAAGGCATTATATGGGTTGAAGCAAGCCACTAGGGCCTAGTATAAAACCCTGTAAAGCTTTATCATTGAGAACAAATTCTGAAGGGGAAAGATAGACAAGAAATTATTCCTAGGGGAAATCAAGGGTAAGATCATCATAGTCCAAATTTATGTAGATGACATAATCTTTGGGTCTACTAATGATGGCCTCTACAAAAAATTTGCTAAACTTATGCAATAGAATATTGTAATGAGCAGTATGGGTGAACTCAAGTACTTCTTAGTCCTCCAAGTAAGACAGTCTCAGAATGGATTATCCATCTATCAGTCTATGTTCACAATAGAGTTAATTAAAAAATGGGAATGGAGAGTGCCTCTATAATGAAAACTCCTATGGGGTAAAATGTGTCATTAGACAAGGATGAGACTGGTAAACGTATTGATGAAACCTTGTATAAGGGCATAATTGGCTCCCTCCTCTACCTAACTACTAGTAGGCCAGACATTATGTATGCTACATGTGTTTGTGTTAGATTCCAGGCTAGCCCTAATGAGTCTGATTATTCTGCAGCCAAAAGAATTCTGAGATATCTTAAGGGCACACCTAATCTTGGACTGTAGTACCCTAGGAATAATGATTTTGAACTAACTGGGTATTTAGATGCAGACTTTCTAGGTTGTAGAGAAGAGAGGAAAAGCACCTCTAGCTCCTGTCAATTTTTAGGAAGAAGGGTTGTGTCTTGGAGCAGCAAGAAGCAAAAAGTGTTGCAATTTCAATAGCTGAATCACAATACATATAAGCTGGAAGCTACTGTGCTCAGCTACTGTGGATCCAGCATTAACTCCATGGCTATAATATCAAGTTAAGAAGAACTCCTGTGTTTTGTGATTCTACTAGTGAAATCACTATTGTTTGGAATCCTGTATCTCAAAATAGGACTAAGCACATAGAGATTAGGTATCATTTTATAAGAGAGCATGTGGAAAGTGAGGACATCACTCTTAAGTTTGTCCCCACAGACAATCTGGTGGTTGATATTTTCACTAAGCCACTAGATGAAACCAAGTTCAACACATTCAAATTTGAATCGGGTTTGATGAACTTAGTATAACTTCAGTAGCTCTTCATATATTTTACTTGCAAGTAGTATTATTCCCTGCAGGATAACAAAGGAGTTATGTATTAAGTGTCTAAGCATTGAATGCGCTGAGTGTAAGGGTTAATGTATCCAGAGCGCAGAGACAACATAAGGCATTGAGTGCATCGAGTGCGTTGAGTCCACTCAATGCATACTGCCAGGGGCTTCTATTTGCGACTATCTAAAAGGGTTAATCTCCGTCATTGATCTCTTCATGATTATCACAAAAGGTACACATCTCTCCACTTCCTCAAAAAAGAGGTAACTATAAATAAAAGTGTGTATGCTTAGAATAAAAACACTATTCATAGCCCTTTGTTACTTTCTGCCTCCCAGCACCAAAAGGGAATCCAAAACTCAAGAGACTCAAACAATTTCAATGGCATCGAAAGGAATGGAATTCCTTTTTTAGGGATCTGAACTAGTGCGAAATGGTTTCAAGGATGATAAATAGGAAGTTCATCTCGTTTTTCACATGCTACAGGTCGCTAACCTAGAGTTCATTCTGTCTGAGCCAAGCTCGATATAGATGAGAGAAGTACTTGAACTATACTTGAAAGCCATTGTCGACTCCTCAACCAAATTCAAGTCATCCATCAGTGGGGATAAGATCAAGATCTCCCCTAAACGACTAAGCAAGGGGCTACATCTGCCAAAGTTCAAGCCGTCTGATGAAGAAGAAGAACTTTATCAGAATGATATGAAGTCTACCCACAAGTGGTGTGGGCTTTCAAAGCACAACACTAGTTCAATTTTAAGAATGCAGATTAATCTCAAAGGCAAATTTCTTGCTAATGTGATTGGGAAGGCACTAATCTTCAAGACAGGGTCTCATGATAAAATCTCAATAAAAATATTTGGGCTCATGACAAGAGTCATTCATTCCAAAAGGACTGACTGGTGAAAATTAATATTTACCAGAATAGTGGAATGCATTGATCATGTGGTTCTTCCTCATTAGAAGAACTGCTAGTGCAGTTGGGCTCTGGAACAGCTATCTTCATTCCTTTCTTTTCTGCAGCTGATGGTCCATGGGGGTTGAGGTACCCTGTCCAACCTTTATAGCATCTTGGAGTCTATTCTTTTCATGTGATGTATTCTTGCTCGCAGATTTAGGTTCAGAATCTCTGGTATAGTTTGTCGAAGGTACAAGGAAAGAATTCTCCCTAAATTCGGTACATCCATGCACTCATTAATCCTTTCAAAGAGAATTCTTCGCTAGTCAGTTTTCCTGGTCAATATGACCCTGCACATCAGCTCGAACAACTTTTTTGAGATCTTGTCGTGGGAGCCTGTTTTACATAACAGACCCTTCCCGATGACATCTGCCAAAAACTTTCCTTCCAGGTTTAATTCCTTCCTTAGGATTGATCCAGTTGAGTGCTTGGACAACCCACACCATTTCAGCTCAGTTTTTACACCATCTTGCGACAGTTTGTCTTCTTCATTAGTCGAAGAGAACTTCATCATCTTTAGGGCTTTGCTTAGTGTTCTTGATGTTATCTTGACTTTTGTTCTACTCACAAACATCTTGATTTTTCCAGCCACCGCATCTTCCTTGGAATTGGAGAATAACTCTAGTACCTCCCGTTTCCAAATCTAGTAGGGTTCCGACAGGATGAATTCTAGGTCCGATGTTCAGAGAAGATGAAGAACATACTGTACCTCTTTAGGAGCATCTCTGAATCTATTTCTCACCAATTCTGAACCCTCAAACAGGAAATCTTGTCCCTTAGGCACCATTGAACTTGAGAATTTTGCTACCTAGCGAGAACGGATTTCCGTCAATTTGGTAAATACGGGTGGGAGAGGGCAAGGAATAGTGCTTTTGCCTTATGCACAAGCTCTACTATTTATAGTTATGTCATAAGAGAAGGCAGAAAGTCACTCACCCGTTTGAGATTTATGTTATGATCTGAAGGATCAAGCGCATACCCAACTGCACCAAAAGCCCGGACTGTTGGAGAGGGCGCTACTTAATTACTTATATAAGTAGCAAAGTGCCACGGGTCAAGTGAAGGAATTCCGGACCAAATAATCCCCCCGGCGTCCAGCACAACTCGTCGGCTCCGAGGTGGGGTTACCACATGGCCCACATGGCTCAGAGGTGGGGTTACCACATTTCCACCATTTGCCTGACCTGCCGGGCCCACACAGGTAGAAGGAAAAATCGGGATTTAATAGCGCCCCCTGATCTTGAACCCGTGACCTCCTCTGATACCAATTGAAGGATCAAGCGCATACCCAACTGCACCAAAAGCCCGGACTGTTTGAGAGGGCGCTACTTAATTTCTTAAATAAGTAGCAAAGCGCCACAGGTCAAGTGAAGGAACGCCGGACCCAACATGATCAACGGCTGGGGTTAACTTTCGCTACTTAGCCGCATAAGAACTAATCGATAGATTTTGTTGAGTAAGCTTATTCTCCTGAACCTTTGACTTCTTCGTCTTAATTGATTTACCATTTCTATAGCAATTGAATTTCCTTTTACTTCTTTAGTAAAACTAAATTTGCCTAATCAACTGGGATTAAGATGACTTATAATGCACATTATACTGTGTCCTAGTGGGGTGCAATTAGAAATAAACTCAACATCCCTATGTCAAGTTTAAGGATGTTGAGTATAGTTGCATCTTGTGGTATAGTGACCATGAGAGACACTAAACAATTTAATTAGACAAGTATTTAGATAATTGTTCTACATCTTCTCATACTTTAAGTTCAACTATCTTATCTCTAATATGAATAACTCTTGCAATTAAGAAAATATTTAGTAGTCATAAACAGGATGAATTCTACTTATCTCAGTCTAGTGGACTAGGAGCCGATGTTAGATTCACAGCCGCTGAGCACACCAGCTTCCTTGCTCCTGAACTTTAGCCATTGATATGCATTTGGCTCTCTTTTGCAAGCTCCAACTCAATAATTGCACTTGTGTTAGGCATCTTGTGCATGCTAGTCAATTCATCCAATCGTTGTAGCAAGACTTAGGTCTGGTATAACTCTGTCCAAGGACCATATATGGACATGGCCGCTTGGACTATCCTGCAAAATAGAAATTACCTTACATTAGGAACCCAATATGACTTGGGTCCTAGGTTACTGTTAGCATAAGAATGCATATGTCTACCTACAGGAGTCCTATCAGGAAGACACTGCTAAGCCTTTGGCACACAGGGGTTGTGCATACAATCTATGGCAAATTGTCCCACTGTGACACAACACCAACATTCATGGATGTTGTATCTCTTTTTCTGAACACACCTTGAAGTGTGTAAGCCACTTCTAGCTGGCTATTTAGTAGGGAGAACTGTGGCCTTCTTCTTGTTTCTTTCATCAAGATCTTGACAAAAAGTGAGTCTGCCAGTAGAGGAACTTGGCTTACTCTGAACATCATTAGCAATAGCCTTCTTTGGAGATGACATGTTTTTCATGGATTCAGGGACAACCAAGGTAGCCTCGTTGACTGGCTTTCCTTTGGTTTGAGTTCTTGTTGGAAGAACATTAGAATAGGCCATAGCCATATCCTTGAATTAGGTGGTTGGGGCACCAAATACAAAAAGTCCAGGTTGGGCCATTTAGACTTCTACATGGGGAGATTTCTTTGCACTCAATCCCATGACCTCTCTTCTTCCATTATAAGGTACATTGGTAATCTTACAAGAAAGATTCCCAAACCTTCAATGACCACAGTTATAGTCTTGGTCATACTTGTTGGATGGGAGAATTACCTTGTGAGAGGTTGATTGAGGCCCGATAGGAGCTTGGCCTCTCCTTTGAGATTGGAAAACTTTTGAAATCCACTCAGATTCAGATTTCACTTGATAGCATCTATTTTAGATAAATTGGCCACAACCCTCTTCTCCCTATCAAGTTTTTCTTTAAGATCTTTGATGATAGAGTCCTTATATTTGATGGACTCAACCTGGATATCGACCATGATCTTCAGATTAGCTACTTCCCTCTCTTTTAGATATAGTAAAGATGAAGTCTCACCTTGTTGGGAAGCAGACAGCTGTAGGGAGGCAATTTCCTATGCTTGTTTCTTAACAAGCATCTTTCTTTTCTTGAAAGATTTCAGAAGTGCAGCGTAATTTTAAATCAATTGATTGATATCATCTTCTGACAGAGGACTATCATCATTACTTGACGAGGATGCATCAGAGTCTGAGCAAGATTCATATCAAGACTCTTAGGATGAGCTAGATGGCGAATATACCTCATTTTGTCCAGGCTAATCCTGGCATGATTCTTTTTCTGGTGTAGTTGTCAGCTCACAGCCTCTACATTCTCCTTCCTCAGCTTCATCCACCTATGAGTCACTATCTGATCTGTTAGAGGGGCCCTGATCTTTGCTCTAGTATCTGGATGTACTTTGTCTTCTGCAAGAGCTTCCAACATTCTAATGCAGTTCATGTATTTTATACAGGCTTGGAGATCCATTGATCTCCACACCTTATTGTTCACTTTTGAACACATAAGTTTAACCCTTTTTAGCTATCCTTTGAGGTCTACTCAGACTGTTAGGTCCTTTTTGAGTAACCTCCCTCTGATACAACCTGAAAGTTTTTGTTTTCAAGGATAGCTAAATCACCTAGAGGGGGTGAATAGATTTCATAGTCCTTAGTGACTATCTTTTTTTTCCTTGAGTTGGATGCTTTATTAGTTGATTAAATTCTGCTTTCAAGACATGCAACCTGCACAAGGAAAACAATATAGAAAAGAACACACAGATTTATAGTAGTTCCCCTAATAAGGGTGCATCCACTTTACCTCCCACCTATCCAACTATCTTGTTGGACTAGGCACTTCTCCAAAATTCTGCTCAAAGGAGCTTACACCTGAGATCCCTCAGGATCTCATTATCTCCTACAAGACTCACAGCTTAACCACAAGGTCCTACAACTCAGTGATCAACTGATAACCAACCTCAGGACAAAGGCCCTACACTCAGGCTGGGAGGATAGCCCTACCTCAGATCAAAAGGATCCTACCATAGAGCAAACTTGCTCCTACCACTCAGATCCAAGAGGATCCTACATGATGGAAATGGGTTGATGATTCTTGATTGGTCACAAGAGAAATTTCTCTATGCCAATCTACCTTGACTGAGATAGACTCAGCCTAACTTTGACTCCAGGAATATATTTCCAGAATCTACCTTTACTTAAACGGAGATATAATAAGTCCTAACTTCTTCTTTACAGCACCAAGGATTTTCCTGCTGGAACTGTGAAGTGACTGCAGCAAAACAAGCTGCTACCTAACCTGATGGATTCTCAGCTCAACTACTTATCAGTAACAAGAATATAGATCTTGCTTTGATTTTTGCTGGAAGTAACTTGTAGAATAACTATTGTGCTTCTTCTCTCTTTTTTAGGCTGTAGATGTTCATCCCTAACTTCTTCTCCACAGCCTCCAATAAGTGTTTTTCAAAGTTGTATAATTTGATCTGTGAAGAACTTGCTTATGTAGATAGAAAATGGCACCAGCTAACTTTCTTTTTCCTCTTCAGAGATCTGCTCTAATCTTGTTGTTGTCAATGATGAAGACACATTGCTAACTTGTTTTTTTCTTAGTCTTCCTGACTTGAGCTTCCTATGCTTTAGTCAGAGTAATAATGGTGGTGAGGAAGAATGACTCCTTCTCCTCTAGAAAGCTTTTCATTTTATCAATAATTATTCCACGACTCTTTGAGCCGTGGGCCCCAAACTTTTAATGCCAACTGCAAACTTGCTTTAACGCCAACTATTTTATAGTAGCTCAGCAACGCCTTTTTTCATGTACAGTAGCTTTGTCTCTAATAATATGAATAAGGTTGAATTGTTGACTTGCTAATGTCACCATCTGTGGACTTTGTTGGAACCCTTGTTTGGATTTGTGTTAGGTTCACTCTTAGGATGTTTGACCCCCAATGTATAGTCAGGCTCTTTGTCTAGTCTAAGTTAGGTCCCTTTAGTTCAAGCTTGTGCAGACCAGCATTGTAGTGGACTCAGACTTAGATTCAGATAAATGTTGTGGATTTTCTATATAAGTTCGACGATAGTCGAACTCAGCTCGACGATCGTCAATCTCCCTTCGACGATCTCAGAGTCTTTTACTCTGAACTGAGCTCGACGATATACAAGCTCAGGTTGACGATTTGATTCTCTCTACAGTAATCTCTGTTCTACGATAGTTGTTCTCAGGTCGACGATCTCTTATCTTAGCTCAATGATCTCTGGACTAAGCTCGACGATTTCTTGTTGCTTTCAGTTATGAGTTTTTTGTACAATCAGAAGAATATTTTTAAGGCATATATATTCTGATAATTGGTGCTGCTATTTCCAAGGCTGTTAGCCATTTTATGAAGCATTAATTATGGTTTTCACATAATACATTTTTGGCATACTTAATGAAGGCAGATATGGAAGTGCATTTATGTTGCCAGCGTTTCTAGCCGTGTGGCCTCAAAAATATTGCAGAATATTATGCTTTGTTCAGGGAATTCAAATATATACATTTTCTTATTCTGACTGCATTTTATACCTCAGAATATAATAATGAAAAGAAAAGGAAGATTCTACAAGAGTACGACAGGGATATATATATAGACAGAGAATTTTCCTCATGAGGACAATCTAATCATTTTCAATCCTCAAGGATTCAAAAAGAGAAAAAATCTTCTTCAATCTTCAGACAAGAAAACAAAGAAAGGCTCTAACAGAGTTCTTCTTGAAGACCTAGACCCAGGGCCAAGTTCTTGCTTCCTGAATCAATTTTACATCTCAGGGGAAGCTTGGACATTTTTCTTCAATCCACATTGTCATTTCACTTGATTGAGACATAGAAGATTTATTTTAATTTCTCTTCTTAACTCCATCTGTACATGGTTATCTCTCACTTCAAAAGTGAACTCTTGGTGATAGGGAACCTGATCAAAAACCTATTGGATCTTGAGCTCCTAATCAAAATCTCAAAGGGTCTCTAGATCTACCTGCAGCAGATCTTGTGGTGATAGGGCACCTGATCAAAAACTAAGTGGATTCCTATCTGGGTGGTAGAAGAGTGGATGTACCAAGATTTGGGGAACCACTATAAATTTTCTTGTGTCGTCTGGTTGTTGTGTGATTTCTGGGTGTGCTGTGTTATGCTGTGATAGTCTAGCCCATTTTATTTCACTAGTTATAGTTATCAGCATTTTAATTCCACAATTAACCAAGAATAGTTTTTAAATACTCTATTCACCCCCCCTCTAGATTAAAACCCTTCTATCCTTCTCTTTCAATTGGTATCAGAGGGTGTGTTTTAGGTTGTATAGACTAACACCTGAACCTAAGATCTCTGATAGATATTTTGTTTTAGTTTATTTCTTTTTGTTATACCATGGCACAACACAAGGATTTTGCAAGCACCAGACCTCTAGTTTGCAACTTGCAAAAGTTTTAAATCTGGAAGGCAAGAATCAGACTTTATATGAACTCAATTGATGAAGAAATTTATGCTTCTATCTTAACAGGAGTACCTTCACCACTAGCTTTAACTCCAAGTACTTCCACAAACATGACTGTAGTCCCCCCCAGACTATAATGATGCATGCAAGAAAGCAAAAATTGCTGATGCAAAATCCATGAACATACTGGCTCAAACGATGTATGATGACATAATTCAGAAGGTAGCTGAGTGTGAGTCAGCTAAGGCTATCTGGGATTCCCTAAACCAGATGGTTGCAGAATCAGCAGATGAAAAGAAGGATAGGAGAGCTCTTCTCATCTCCCAGTATGAAAATTTCATAAAGGAAGAAACTGAATAAGTTTCTGAGATGTACAACAGACTTAGCATTATTGTTAATGAGCTGAAAACTCTTGACAAAGACATCTCAGTCACAGAATTGAATGACAAGATTCTTACGTGCTTCCCCAGCTCATGGGACTCTAGAATCTGGCCTATTAGAGAGACCAGAAGCACTCATGAAATAACCACAGAATCTGTCTTAGGAAAATTGAAATCCTATGAACAGTTACTACAGAAAAGAGATGCTGAACAGCAGAAGACTGTTACACCAACTAGGAAGGATCAAAATATTGCCTTCAAGGATTCAGATGAATCAAGAATTTCCCCATCAAATGAGGAGCTGATGAGCCTCTTTGGAAACAGATTCTTCAAAATGGGGAGAAAAGAATTCAGAAGAAAATCATCAAGAGTGATGATAAACCAAGGTATGACAAAACCCCTTCTAAAGAAGTTATTTGTTTTGGTTGCAGGAAATCAGGACATATTCTCCAAGAATGTCCAGAAAACAAACACAAAGAAAGAAGAAAAGAAAAAGACTCAAAGAAGCACTCCAGCAAACCATCCTCTTACAAGCACAAGAAGAAGGAGAAAGGGTTTGTTGCAGAAACATGGAGTGGCACTAAAGAATCATCTTCCTCTAGTTCTAGTGAAGATGAAGATGAAGCAAAGGCCAAAGAAATCTGTATGATCGCTATCAATGCTCCAGGACATGTTTCTGAAGAAGGAGAATCTGAAGAATGTTCAAATTGTGATCAGGTATTGGAAGACTTTGATTTTACTTCTGATGAACTGAAACATGATTTTAAATCTATGTGTAGTGATCTAATTAGATCTGAGAAGGAAATCAAACTTCTTAGAGAAAAATAATTTAACTATGATAGCTTAGCTTCAGAAAATCTTAAATTGAAAAATGAAATAAATCTGTGTAATGAACAAATCAACTTTCCGAAAATTGAACTAAGTAAAGCAAAACACCTAGAGGAATCACTGAATGGTAGAAGTAAACAACTTGTAGAAATTACCAGTACACTTAATGATAGACTTAATGGTAGTAAGTTAGGATTAGGTGCATCATCTAGTGAACCACCAATTATTAAGAAAAGCCATCTCTTACAACCTATAAAGTTTATCTCCGATAAAGGAAAGAAAAACACAGAACAAATTAAAATAGTGAACAAAGTGTTTAAACAAGTTGAGATAAATAAAGAAAAACAAAAAAGCTAAGTCTGAACAAAAATCATCGAACCAAGATCGACGATCTCAGCATTATTCGTCGAACGATGATCGACGTTCTCAGAACCCAGAGCTTGAGTCTAAATACTCTGCAAACGGGGATCGACGATATCACTATATGTCGTCGAGCAGAGATCGATGATCGTGGAACCCAGATAATAGCTACTTTTACTCTGAGAACCGAGATCGACGATTTTAATGCTGGTCGTCGAACGCAGATCGACGATCTCAACCTAAATCGTCGAACCCAACTCTGTATCATCAAAACTATAATTTCAACATAAACTTTAATAAGAAATCCAACTCTAAAACTGTTCATTGCATAACTAACTAGATAATCCCACCTAGGAGATATCATCCCTTGTGTTACAAAAGTCAACCTGAATACTCTTATATTTCAAGTTTTAAATATAAAAAGAAGCTAGGACCCAAGGTTACCTGGGTCCAAAATGTAAAAGCTATTATTTTGCAGGTGAAGACTTATCCAACCAAACAAGATAAATGGTATCTTGATAGTGGGTGCTCCAAGCACATGACAGGAAACAAGGCCAACCTAAATAACTACAAGGCAAAGCTAGGTGCAAAGGTTATATTTGGAGACTCAAGTTTTGGTCAAACAGAAGGCTATGGAGAATTCACACTTGGAACTGTCACATTCAAGAAAGTGGCATATGTAAGTGGCCTGAAATATTACATTTGAGTCAGTAAAGCGTATCTAATAACCTACATCACATAGTTAACCTATGGATATCAAGTTATGTTTTTCCATAAATAGCACTATTGTGTTATCAGGTGTCAGGTTAGGCAATATTTACTTAGTTGATTTCAACTCTGCCTATTCAAATATTTTCTTATTCAACCAAGTTAGAAATAACAATACGTTGTGGCACAAAATGCTAGGTCATGTAAATCTTAGAAACATTGCTAGGTTATCTAGGGACAACCTTGTTAGAGGAGTGCCCTCTTGCCCCTACAAGAAGGAAAGCCTTTGCAAGGCATGTCAAGAAGGCAAGAAAACTAAAAATAGCTTTAAATCAGTTAATAGGAGTGATTCACCCAGGATTTTGCATCTGCTTCACTTAGATCTTTTTGGACCAATTGCTGTACAAAGCCTGGGAGGGAAGTTCTATACTTTAGTAGTTGTCGATGACTTCTCTATGTTCACTTGGGTTTTCTTCTTGAGAAATAAGTCTGATAATTTCAATGTTCTTACAGACTTTCTAAAATGCATAAAGACCTAGTACTCTACTCAAGTTGCATTGATCCGAAGTGATCATGGCATTGAGTTTGAATCTCTTCCTATGCAAGAATTCTGTGAGAAGGAAGGTATTAGGAACTGCTTCTCTGCTCCCAGAACTCCTCAACAAAATGGCGTAGTTGAAAGGAAAAATAGAACACTCATTGAAACTGCAGGCATATTGCTTGTTGATGCTCAGATGCCTCGAACATATTGGGCAGAAGCTATAAGCACAATAAATTATGTCCTGAATAGAAGTTTGATACACAAACTTGAGGGAAAGACTCCCTATGAATTACTCAAAGGGAAGAAACCTAAAATAGATTACTTTAGAAATTTAGGCTGTATCTGTTATATACACAATAATAACAAAGATTATCTAAGAAAGTTTGAAGCCAAAGCTACAATGGGGATCTTTCTAGGATATTCCAAAGTTAGCAAGGCATATAGGGTTTTCAAAAAATCATCCTTGAAAATAGAGGAATCCATACATGTTACATTTGATGAAGCTAATATATTTTATAAGGAGAAGGAAGCATCTACGAGTAACTACTTGCAGGTACCAAACATATGTAAAAAGCTGGATAATGTAAATCTCACTCGAGAAGTGATATCTCATCCATCTCCACAAATTGATGAAGATAGTGAAGAAGAATCTCTGAAAATTGTTGAAGCCCCTCTATCAGCAAACTTAATTCCACAAGAGGAATTAGTTCATAATGGTGATGAACAAATTCCACCTCCTGACTATGTTACACTTAGAGATCATCCCATATCTCAAGAAATAGGAGACATGACAGTGGGTGTGCAGACTAGGTATCAACTTAACCAAGATGTGATGCATGCCTACTTTCTCT
This sequence comes from Platanthera zijinensis, assembly GCA_039513925.1. Taxonomy (NCBI): domain Eukaryota; kingdom Viridiplantae; phylum Streptophyta; class Magnoliopsida; order Asparagales; family Orchidaceae; genus Platanthera; species Platanthera zijinensis. The sequence goes on from CM077086.1 coordinate 85,241,659, forward strand.
CTCAAATAGAGCCTTCATCCATTAAAGATGCTGAGCAAGATCCTCACTGGATTATTGCAATGCAAGAGGAGCTAAATTAGTTTGAAAGATGTAAAGTTTGGAACTTATTTCCTAGACCCAAAGGAAATCTAGTTATTGGAACTAAATGGGTCTTCAGGAATAAATTGGACACTCAAGGAATAGTTGTCAGAAACAAAGCAAGACTACTGGCACAAGGCTAAAGGCAAGAAGAAGGTATTGATTATGTTCAAACCTTTGCACCTTTTACAAGGCTTGAAGCTATCAGAATTTTCTTGGCTTTTACTGCTCACAAGAAATTCAAGGTATATCAAATGGATGTCAAAAGCGCTTTTCTCAATGGGGAACTCAAGGAAGAAGTATATGTGGAACAGCCACCAGGTTTTATCTCTTCAACCCATCCCTCTTATGCTTTCAAACTGCATAAGGCTCTCCATGGTCTAAAGCAAGCTCCAAGAGCTTGGTATGAAACCCTAGCTAGCTTTCTTTTAGAACATAAATTTTCAAGAGGCATTGTAGATAGGAGTTTGTTTATAAGACATCATCATTATAAAATTCTGTTAGTTCAAGTATATGTTGATGATATTATATTTGGATATACTGATTCCAAACTTTGCAAAAGGTTTTCTGACCTAATGCACTCTAAGTTTTAAATGAGTAGCATGGGTGAACTTTCTTATTTCCTTGGTCTTCAAGTGAAGCATGCCCCTGATGGCATCTTCAAATCTCTGTCCAAGTATGCTAAGTAATTAGTAAAAAGGTTTTGGATGGCTGATGCCTCAGCAATGAAGACACCCATGGCTTCCAATGCAGTAATTGATTCTGATGAAAAGGGTAAACCTTTTGATCAAAAAAAATTATAGGGTCATTATTGGGTCCCTCTTATATCTTACTACAAGTAGACCTGATATAATGTTTGCAGCTTGTCTCTATGCTAGATTTCAAGTCAACCCTAAAGAATCTCATTTAATTCTCCTCAAGAGAATTTTAAGATATTTAAAGGGATGTCCTGATCTAGGACTTTGGTATCCTACAGAGTCAGAATTTGAATTATCTGGATATTCTGATGCTGAATATGCTGGATGCAGAGTTGACAGAAAAAGCACATCAGGAACTTATCAGTTCCTGGGTGATAGGTTAGTATCCTGGTTTTGCAAGAAGCAATCTTCTGTGTCAACATCAACTACAGAAGCTGAATATATAGCAGTTGGTAGTTGCTATTCATAGATCTTGTGGATTCAAAATCAGCTACTGAATTTTGGTTACTCTCTCAAAAATACCATATTATTTTGTGACAGTACCAGTGCCATATCAATTGCACAAAATCGAATCCTGCATTCTAGGAGCAAGCATATAGAAATAAGGCATCATTTTATTAGAGATTGTGTAGACAAGAACAAGATTAATCTCAAGTTTATCCCCACTGATTTTCAAAGAGGAGATATTTTTACCAAACCTTTGGATGTGCAAAAACATCTATTCTTTTTGAATCAGCTTGGAATGATAAATGGAATGGATTAAAATTGAATTTTGTCTTTGTAATGATTTTATCGACGATCGTCGAACAGAGATCGACGATCTTCGAACTCATCTTGACCTCATTCATCGACCTAAGCTCGACGACAGCTCTATGTGAAGACAAAAATCGTCGACCGGTGTTCGACGACTTTTCTTTAGTAAATTAATCATCGACCTAAGCTCGACTATCAATTTACGCCACCTAAATCTGAGACCAACGATAATATTTATTTTTAAATTAATCGTTGACCTAAGGTCGACGTCTGTGATTTTTTCGTCGGACAGAGATCGTCTTTTCATATTCCAAAACCTATATGTAGGTTTCTCTTCGATCTCTATCCCGCGCCTTCATAATTTCCTCTTGCTCGTGATCTCTTCTCTCCCTAGTCTACAGATTTTCCATGGAGATTTCTCCAGCAGTTCTTTCAGCGATGAAGTTCGACACGGGATTCGACGTCGACTTCGACTCATTCAGTCATTGTGATCCCGTTTTCCAGGAAATGTTACAGTTGTGCGATGATCAGGGATTTAAGAAGTTCATGAATACAAGGATAAAACAATCTATCGCTGAAATTAAAAAATGGGTTTACACTTCCTCTACAAATGACTCTTCCATGATCGGTTTCGTCTCAGGACAGCAGGTGACTCTAAACCCTGCAACTCTTACAGAGATTTTGGAGTTAAAGAATGGAACATATGACCTGGAACAGGATAGTTTATAATATTGCAGGATGCTATTAGAGATGGGTCATGCCGAGGGCATCCCATCCAAGTTATTAAAGAGAAATTTATCCGTAGGTTTTAAGTTTATTGCGGATATCGTGGGAAAGGTTCTGCTGGGCAAGCATTCGGCCCATGACAACATCAATAGTCAATAGTTTGTCATCATGTCATCTCTGGTAAATAAGAAGGCCATTGATTGGGCCAGCTTGTACTTTGATTTAATAAAGAGGAAGAATAACAAGAAGGAAGTCTGCTTAGGAAGGATTCTGGGAATCTTCCTTCAGAAATCAGCTCCAGAGCTATTGGTTTCTCCAACCATAGCTATTAATGCAAGCAAGAGGTTGGACTCCTCTCTATTCGGAAAATGGGAGAGGATGATTCAAAAGTCTTCCAAGGCTGGAACCTCCTTAAATGTATCTGAGGACACAAGGGCTGTCACAGCCACTTCCCAACCTAATGAAGAAGTTCCTTCTCTTCCTCCTCCTCCAATTACTCCCAGTGTTCCTTCCCTACCCGTCAATGTTGTCCAAACCATTGCTTCTCCTATTAAGCCATCATCTCCCATTCACCCTGATGAACCTCAAAGCCTCCAGACTATAAACTTTCCAAATTTTTACCTACTATCCCCTACTCATCCCCTTCCCGTCCACATGGTTCACCCATCAATTTTTAAACTGCTTCACCCATCCATATTGAAACAATTCTAGTAAGTTCTCCACTTACTTCCCCTCTCAACTCTCCAAGAAACTCACCTATTCAGGATAAAATCATGACTGATTTCACTCCTCCTCCTTCTTTCCAATCTATCTCAACTCAGACTCCAACTGAGTTTCTTCCTCTTGATCCCTCTTTTCTTTCTCATCTTCTGTAGCTCATCACTCCAACTCTCAAAACCTTAATTGCAGAGGATATTTCACCTCTTTCTCTCTCCATCTCTACTCTATCTGCTTACCTTACTGCTTCTTCTATCCCTTCTTCATCTAGGGGCCTGGCTCCAGTTTACACTTAAACCAGGCAGGGGGAGATATCCAATGAAGATGCTGCATGTTCAGTCTCAGTAGAGCTTCAAGCACAGTCTCCTCCAGTTGTGCAGGAAGAAGAAGTATTTCAGAAATTTTGTGCAGACATAGTTATTTACTCAGATCTGCTAATGTCAGATGAAGTCACTTATATGTCAATTCCTGAGATTTCCAGTGGTTACTATTTTATTATTCCCTCCATTAATTTACAAATTCTTTTACATTCATTCTCCCTGTTTAGATGAGTTTTGTTTTCAGATGAGATAAATTCTTCCAGGGCCATGGTCTGTTATACCAGACCCATGAGTCCTTCTGTTTTGAAACAACTTCTGCAGATTCAGTCAGCACCAGTTTGTACAGATATTCCATCAGTTTCATTGTGTACAGATATGTCAACCCCTTTAGATGTTGAGCCTATGCTTTTGTCAGAAGAAAAGAATGAGCTTAATTCCATCTTAATTGTTTATGAACTTATTCATCTAGTGGCTGCCAGAAATTTGAGTTCAGCCCTAGAGACAAGTGTAATAAAGTTTTGTGAGCTAAGTACTCCTATTGCTTAAATATCCTCTATGGACATTGATCCAGTTTCTTATCCTATTGGACCCTCATATCCAATAGATGATAGTCTGTTGGAACACCCTATTACTAATTTGGGTAAGGATCACTATGTTTGTCTTAGGAAACCAGGTTGACCTAGTTGTATAGTTGTAAAGGTCAACATTAGAATGAGTCTAGGGCTTAGAACTTAGGTTTGAAGCTGCCCCCAGGACCATTCCAATGTCAAGGATATAGAGCCAAGTCTAAGGCAATTCTCGTCGAGCTGAGGTCGACGAATCGTCGAACTCGGTTCGATGCTCTCTGAGCTCAACTTGATAAATCGTCGAACTCCGGTCGACGATCGTCGAGCTCAGATCGACGATCACTCTTCAGTTATTCTTCAGGTCGCTGAGCTCGGTTCAACGATCTTCGAACTCAGTTCGACGTTTTCTGTCTGCTTGATCTCATTCTATCTCTGAGCTCAGTTCGACGACCGTAGAGCTCAGATCGACGATTCTTTTGAGAGATCGACGCTTTTAAGGATTCAAATGTTGTTATTCTTTGGAATGTTTTTTAATGCTATCAGCATTTATGACAAGAAGATCTGCCAGCCGTTTGTCTTTATTCTGGAGCAAGTTTCAAGGAATTGTTCAGGAAATATTTTATTGGACCTTCCTTTAAAAGACAAGACACTTTATGGAAGACATTTATGACTGCCAACGGCTATCCTTGACAAGAATTCTTTTCAGAGAATAAGATCCTTCTTCTTATCTTCAGAAAATATAGAGAGAATATACAACACTCAGAGAATAATAAGAAAAAGCTGTGACAGATAACAAGTGATCAAGAATTAGAAGAACAATCTTCTTGCTTACTAACAAGTGTTCACAACTTCATCTCAAGAACTCCAGACACCTCATCTCTCAGTCTTCTTGCTGAAATAATCTTTTGCTGGAGATCAAAGTTCTGAAGACCTATCACCCTAGAGCAAAGCTTCCTTTCCTGAACCAGTCTACATCTCAGGGGAGCTTTGACAAAAGATCCACTAAGTCTTCTCTCATTTGATTTGAGAACAGAGAAGACAACTTCATTTCCTTTTCCTTTTTATTTTCCTGCTGTAAAAGGGTTCTTGAAATCCCTTCAAAAGTTCTGTCTGGTTCTGAGAACCTTGACAAAACTCAGTGGTGGCAAGACACCTTATCAAAAAATCGAGTTTTGGTTTTTGAGCACCTTATCAAAAGCACATTGGTGTCAGGACACCTGATCAACTCATCCTCAGTGGATTCCTACCAAGGGTGGTAGAAGAGTGGATGTACCCAGGTTTTTGGGGAACCACTATATTTCCTTGTGTCTGCTGGATTGTTTGTGTGATTATTGCTGTGTGCTGTGTTCTTAATTTCTTGCTTCTTAAATTTCTTTCTAGCACTCTACACTATAGTGTAAATTAAATTTTATATGTGTTGATAATCTCAAAACTGTGAAACTTATTTGAATAAACTCTATTCACCCCCCCTCTAGAGTTGAGATAGATCTTACACTCACTTTCAATTGGTATCAGAGGCAGGTTGGTTGCTCATACAGGCCAACACCTGAACCAAAAGATCCTTGATAAGATCAATCTCTTAAGAGGGTTATTTTCTTTATATCTTATATTATTCAAAGACATGGCACAGAACAAGGATTATGCAAGCACCAGAACTCCAGTGTGCAATCTATCTAAGTTTGCACTCTGGAAGGCAAGGATTTAATTATACATGAACTCTTTTGATGAAGATATTTTCAATTCTATCTTGACAGTTTGTCCAAGTCCACCAGCAAGCTCAAGCACAAATGCTGTTCCACCTCCCTCAGGAACAGATGCATACATAAAGAAATGGAAAACTGCAGATGCAAAGGCCATGAACATCTTAGCTCAGACAATGTCTGATGAGATATTTTAGAAAGTTGCTGACTGCAACTCAGCCAAAGGAATTTGGGACAAGCTCTCTGAAATTGTCTCAGGGTCTGCTGATGAAAGGAAAGACAGGAGATCTCACCTCATAACCCAATATGAGAATTTCAAGAAAGGAGAGACTGAGTCAGTAGCAGATATGTACAACATATTGAGTCTGATTGTCAATGAGCTAAGGACCTTGGATAAAGAAATCTCATTGACTGAGCTTAATGACAAGATCCTAATGTGCTTCCCCAGTACTTGGGATTCAAGAATCTGGCCAATCAAAGATGCCAGAAGTCTAAATGAAATCACTACTGAAACTCTCCTAGGCAAGCTCAAATCTTATGAGCTGCTTATCAAGAACAGAGAGGAAGAACAGAAGGCTGCTTCACCAGCCTCAAGGAAAGAGAAGTCAATAGCTTTCAAAGCTATTGAAGATCAGCCTGAAGAAAAACTCACAGGCAATGAGGAATTGGTCAGCCTACTGGCCAAAAGATTTTACAAGCTAGCCAGAAAAGACTTCAGAAAAAGGCCATACAAAGGACATGACAAACCAAGGTATGATAAGTCAAATAATAATAACAAAGAAATCATATGCTTTGGTTGCAGGAAACCAGACCACATTGTGCCTGACTGTCCAAAGAACAAGAACAAGGACAGAAAGGATAGAAGAGAAAGAAGAAAAGAAAAAGATTTCAAAAAGAATAACTCAGACAAAGCCTCCTCTAGCAGGAAAAAAAATACAAGGAAGGGTTTTGTTGCTGAGACATGGAGTGAGACAGAAGAAGATTCTGAAACTTCATCTAGCTCCAGTGATGATGAAGATGATGCTGATGAGAAAGAATTCTGCATGATGGCTATCAATGCCTCACAGCAAAACTCTGATGAAGAATCAGATTCAGATTCAGAAAATCAATCAGAGGAAGATCAGGTAATTAGCTCTTTTGATTTTAATTCTGAGGACTTCAAAAATGAATTCAAGACATTGTGCTTGGATTTACTAAAATCTGAAAAAGAGATAATCTCTCTCAGAAATAAATTATCTGAATACAATGTCCTAAACTCAAATAACCTCAAACTCTCTGAGGACCTAGAATGCTGTAGGGAGGAGATAGCTTCACTGAAAAGTGAACTGTCAAAAGCTAAAAAGTTTGAAGAATCCCTAAATGGGAGAAGTATCAGACTGATGGACATTACAAGCACAGTGAACTCTAGATTTAACAGTACACTGGGCTTGGGTGCCTCATCCAGCCAACCTATAGTATTAACAACTCCAATCAAATTTGTCTCTGACAAAGGGAAGGGAGAAATAGAGGTAGCTAGGAAGAATGCAGATCTGCCAGAGAAAAATTCACTTCAACAGATTGCGTTGAGCAGAGCTCGACGATCGTCGAACAGAGCTCGACGATCTAACAGCAGATTGTCGACCTCAGCTCGACGATATCCAAACTCTGAACTTCAGCATAATCGATCTTCGAACAGAGATCGACGATCTGACCCAAGATCGTCGAACTCAGTTCGACGATCGTCGAACAAAGATCAGGTCTGTGAACATTCCTTCAATGGCACAACTAGATTCAATCCTAGAGGTCCCACATCCCAAGGCTTTAACCCCTATACTGAATGGATAGTACCTCCTAGGAGATACCATCCTGAAGGCTATAAGAGTCAACCTGGGATGTCTTTTATTTCTGAATTCAAGGGGTATCAACCTAGGCCCAAGGTTAACTGGGTCAAAAACAAATAAGCTGCTCATGTGCAGGTGAAGACCTATCCAGTATCTAACCAACAATAGTATCTGGATAGTGGGTGCTCAAAGCACATGACAGGGAACAGGGAGAACCTATCATCCTTCATAACCAAACTTGGACCCAAGGTGATTTTTGGTGATTCAAATTTTGGTCAAACCAAAGGATATGGTGCTGCTCAGATAGGCTCAGTCACTTTTAAGAAGGTGGCATATGTAGAAGGACTGAAGCACAATCTGATAAGTATCAGTCAACTATGTGATGAAGGATACAAGGTGACTTTCAACAAATCCCTGTGCAAGATCAAGTCAGAGAATAACACAACTGTGTTAACATGTAAAAGGACAGGTAACATTTACTTAGTAGACTTTCTTTCATCTAAAGTAGATATCTGTTTATTTAATTCCATATCTAAGCCAAATGTTTTATGGCATAAGAGATTAGGACATCTAAACCTTAGAACCATTGCTAGGCTATCCAAGGACAACCTTGTTAGAGGACTACCTTCTGGCCCCTATAAGAAGGAAGGACTTTGCAAGGCTTATCAATTAGGCAAGCAAACTAAAAATAGCTTTAAGTCACTTAATAAGAGTGATTCACCTAGGATTTTGTATCTGTTGCACATGGATCTTTTTGGACCCATCACAGTACAAAGCTTAGGAGGGAAGTCCTATACTTTAGTGGCTGTAGATGACTTCTCAAGATTCACTTGGGTATTCTTTCTGAGGAAGAAGTCTGATAACTTCAAGTGTTTGACAGATTTTCTCAAATGCATTCAGATTGAGTTCAACACTCACATTGCCCTAATCAGAAGTGATCATGGGACAGAGTTTGATTCTCTTCTCATGCAAGAGTTCTATCAAAGTGAAGGGATCAGGCATACTTTCTCAGCTCCTAGAACTCCTCAACAAAATGGGGTAGCTGAAAGGAAAAATAGAACCCTAATTGAATCTGCAATTACATTATTGACAGATGCTCACCTACCTCTATCCTTTTGGGCTGAGGTAGTGAACACCTCCAACTATGTATTAAATAGAAGCCTGATACATAAACTAAAGGGCAAGACTCCCTATGAATTGCTCAAAGGGAAGAAACCTAAAGTAAATTATTTTAAAATTTTTGGCTGTATTTGTTATATTCATAATAATGACAAGAAACATCTAGCAAAATTCCAAGCTAAAGCTAATGAAGGAGTATTTCTGGGAAACTCCATGATCAGCAAGGCCTATAGGGTATATAATAAATCATCTTGTAAAATTGAAGAATCTGTTCATATTACTTTTGATGAGACTAACATGTGTTATAAGGAGAAGTCTACTTCTACCAAAGAACCCTTGCAGGTACAATCTATATCAGAAAGTATGGACAGATTACAGGTTAAAGAAGAGGACACAACCTCTCAACCTATTCAGCAAAAGAATGAAAGCAGTGATGATGAAGAAGTGCAATATCTTGAAGAAAATCATCCTGAAGAGCCAGTTGTTGTTCCACTAGAGGAGACAACAACACAGGCTGGTGAACAATCAACACCCCCTGTTGTTTTAGTAACAACAAGAAATCATCCAATCACCCAAGTAATTGGAGAGATCTCAGCTAGTGTGCAAACCAGAAATCAGGTCAACCAGAACCTGATGCACACTTGCTTACTATCTCAAGTTGAGCCTCAATCCATTCAAGATGCAGAGCAAGATCCACACTAGATCATTGCAATGCAAGAGGAGTTGCATCAATTTGAAAGGAATAAGGTTTGGGAACTAGTGCCTAAGCAAAAGGATCATTCCATTATTGGAACAAAGTGGGTTTTCAGAAACAAGCTGGATGACCAAGGAATTATTGTCAGAAACAAGGCAAGGCTAGTTGCTCAAGGCTACTCTCAATAAGAAGGAATAGACTATGACCAGACCTTTACACCAGTTGCAAGGTTAGAGGCCATCAGAAAATTTCTAGCTTATGCTGCTCACAAAGGCTTCATGGTTTATCAGATGGATGTGAAGAGTGCATTTCTCAATGGGGACATCAAAGAGGAAGTCTATGTTAGACAACCTCCAGGTTTTATCTCTCTAACTCACCCTGATTATGTTTTCAAATTGCATAAAGCATTATATGGTCTCAAGAAAGCTCCTAGAGCATGGTATGAGACCCTAGCATGCTTTCTTCTGGAAAATGATTTTGTTAGGGGGAGTGTAGACCAAACTCTTTTTATTAGAACCCATAAGTCCCATACCCTACTAGTACAAATTTATGTAGATGACATCATATTTGGATCTACTGATTCAAACTTGTGCAGAAAGTTTTCCAACCTAATGCATTCCAAATTTGAAATGAGTAGCATGGGAGAGCTCTCCTTCTTCTTAGGATTGCAAGTAAAACAACATTCTGAGGGCATATTTATTTCCCAAACCAAGTATGCTAAAGAATTGGTTAAGAGATTTGGTATGTCTGAGGCATCTTGTATGAAAACACCCATGCCTACCAATGCTGTATTGGATGCTGATGAACATGGGAAACCAGTTGATCAGACAACATATAGAGCAATGATTGGCTCTTTATTGTACCTTACAGCCAGTAGGCCAGATATAATGTTTGCTACATGCATATGTGCTAGATTCCAAGTTAGCCATAGAGAGTCACACCTAACTCTAGTTAAAAGGATTCTTAGGTATGTAAAAAGTTGTCCAAATCTAGGACTCTGGTATCCAAAAGACTCAGGATTTGAATTAATTGGATTCTCAGATGCTGATTATGCTGGATGCAGAATAGACAGGAAAAGCACCAGTGGAACATGTCAGTTCCTTGGTGACAGACTTGTCTCCTGGTTTTGTAAGAAGCAAACATCTGTGTCAACCTCAACTGCTGAAGCTGAGTATATGGCTGCAGGCAGTTGTTGTTCATAAATATTGTGGATACAAAATAAGCTCTTAGACTATGGCTACAACTTAGAGAAGTCTAAAATTTTTTGTGATAATACTAGTGCTATCTCTATAGCACAAAATCCAGTCCTCCATAGTAGGATAAAACATATAGAGATTAGGCATCACTTTCTAAGGGATAATGTAGAGAAAAACAAAATAGAACTTCAATATATACCTACTGATTTGCAAAGGGGAGATATTTTCACCAAGCCGAAAAGAAACACAGTTTCTTCCTAAATCAGTTAGGCATGTTAGATGGAGGAAGCCTTAAATAACTTACAAGATTTTTGAAAAGATAAAACAGACCAAGATTAGGCTAAAAAATCAGTTCCTTTTGTATCTGTAGAATAGGTTTTGTCTCTGAACTGTGCTCGACGTTTTCCCAGAAATCGTCGAATGAGGATCGACGATTTTCCAAAAATCGTCGACCAGAGATCGACGCTTCCGAAGTCGTCGATCTGAGTTCAGAGCCCTCGCTAGCTCTAGGCCTTTTCTCTTTCTGATCAGAGGCCGTCGAGCGGAGCTCGACGCTTTTCAACATCGTAGAATGAAGATCGACGATATTGACGTCTCTTCAGATTCCCTCTGTAGCCCAAATCGTCGAGCTGAGATCGACGTATTGTCGAACCGAGCTCCACGATTTTCCGTTTCGCCGTCGAACCATAATATAAAATCATTTCCGCGGCCGTCGTTTACCTTTTGCGCTTTCACTCTCTGCAACTCTCTTCGTTTTTCCCTCCAAATCCTCTACGCTTGGTCTTGTTTTTTTTTGTTGCAGGTGCAAATGGTTGATTCCAGTGCTGCAATCTCTAAGATGAACTTTGACACAGGATTTGACATTGATATAAACTTGTTTGATGGAAGCGATCAGCGCTTCAAGGATATTCTCAATCTGTTCAGAGAACAACAGCTGATCCAAATAATGACTACCCGGATGAAGATTGCTTCAGAAGAGATCAAAGAGTGGTGGTTTACAGCGACAGATGAGACTGAGAACTCTGTCGTCGGTATCATAAAAGGGACTCTGGTACAACTGTCCCCGGCTCTCTTAACAGATGTCTTTCATCTTAGTTCTGGAAATGATTCTATTGAATTATCGGGAGAAGAATATGATTCCCTGCTTGATAGAATGGGGCACAATGCTGTAAACCCCAACAAACTGCTGAAGAAAAATTTATCTATAGAATTTCAATTCTTGGCTGATGTTGTCGGGAAAGTGCTTCTGGCCAAGCACTCAGCCCATGATACCATTTCTAGGTATCAGTTTTGTTTGATGGCAGCCTTAATTGATAAGAAACATCTTGACTGGGGATCAATCTTATTCAACCTGATTAAGAAGAAGATAAATAAGACTGGTGTCAGTTTTGGGAGAATCCTAGGGGTCTATCTGCACTCCAGATGCCCTGAATTGCTAACCTCCTCTGGGATGTTCATTAATGCATCCAAAAGGCTCTAATGTGCCCTGTTCAGCAAATGGGACAGGCAAATTATCAACCCTACAAGAGCTGCTGCACCACTCTCTTCAGGCACAAGGACTGCTTCAGTCACTCCTCCTCTGCTCTCCGCTCCAGCAGAAGTGTTGCCTATCTCACTTCCTCCTTCAGCTGCATCTACCCCAGCCATTTCCTCCTCTCCTCCAGTCACCACCATAACCATATCATCCCCTATTACCATTTCCTCACCAGTTTCATCCCCTCCAGCATCTACTTCAGAGGAATTCCACCCTCTCTTCTCTTATTCAACCTTCACCTCACCATCATTCTCCCTCATAGAGGATTCCTTTATGGATGATTCTCCTTCCACTCCTCCTGAGCCACCCTCTACCTCCTCTTTTCAACAAATGCCTCATGACATCCTTTCCCAACCATCCTTCACACCCTCTCTTGCTTCACCTATCTCCACCTCCACCTCTTCTATCTCCACAATTCCACCCTCAGAGCCATCCATTCCTACTCCACCTACCTCTACATCTCCAGCTCCAGCCAACATCCCTCCATCAACCTTCTCTACTACCTCTGCTCAAGCCCCTCTTGAGCATGTAGATCTTCCAAGGTTGGCAAACAGACTCTATGAGTTGCTAGCTCCCAGGCTGACATCTCTGTTGGAGACTTCTTTGGCTCCACTCCTGAAACAAGTCCAGGAGTTGTCTACCAAACTTTCCTCCTTTTCCTCCTCCCAGGCAATCCCTTCTACTGGGTGCCTTGCTTCAGCTCTCCTTGAACCAAGGCAGGGGGAGATGCCTCATGAAGAAGTGGATATGCCTCAACCAGCTCCAGCTCCTGCTCCTGCTTTTGTACTGGACCTTCAAAGCTTGCTCTCTAAGTTTGATACAGTACATTTCAGTTTTCTGCCAGTACCTCAGGCTGAAGATTTTTCTAAGGCCATTGTGCCTATATCTGTCTGTGATCCCAGCCATATTGTCACTTACATAAATTCCTGGAAGGCTGTTGATATTCTTGATACTGCTACTAAGGCCATTGTGCCTCTTGTTGTTGAAACTGCTGCTGCTGCTGAAGATATTGAAAGGGTTCCAGTAACTGCAGCTGATGAAACTGCTGATGAAGAACTTGCCTCCTATCTAGAAGCTCCTACACCTGCTGCTGCTCCTGCTCAAATTTCTGCTGCTGCTCCTGCTCAAGTTTCTACTGCTGCTCCTGCTCAAATTTCTACTGCTGCTCCTGCTGAAATTTCTACTGCTGCTCCTGCCCTGACTGCTGATCAGTTGAAGTTACAAGAGAAATACTTGAAAAGCATTGATGATCTGTATGACAGACCTCAAAGCACAGATAGTGATCAATTCCAAACTGAATCAGATGACTCTACAAATACCATTGCCAAGAAGAGGAAGGCCAGAAGTAAAGCCATTATGTCAGTTCCCCCAGCTCAGGCAAAGGATTCAAATGACATTCCCTATTATATTCTGCATGGTTGCCCCATATCTGAGCCCTGGATGCAGTTCTCCAAGAATCAACTCAAGGCTATGAAGAAGAGAAGGAAGCTAGATAAGTATGAGAAAGGATCTTCACAGTATCAGCCTCCTCCTCCTCCTCCTCCAGATTCTAGTTCAGGCTCAGCCTCTCAAGCTCCAGCTTCAAGGCAAAGCTCCTCAAGCTCTTATCAGAAATATTATCAAAGAGGGCAACATCAAAGAGGATATCAATCTAGAAGGGGTCATTATAGAGGAAGCCAGAGAGGACACAGATCTCATCAAAGGGAAGGACAAGGCCACACTGACTTTACTTCAGGTCCTTTCCCCTACAGGGTAAAAGACTCAGTTGTCTCCAGGACTCCTCCTACTGCTTCTGAATCCATCAACAGGTATGAACCTCCTGTTCCTTTTGAGGATCCTGAGAACAATCCTTTATCCTGGATAGCTAGAATGAAAGAGCTAGCTGCTCTTGATCAAATAAAGAAAGCCAGAGAGCAAGGCAAGGACACTTCCAATATAACAACTTTATCAGATCAAAGAAAGAAAGAACTGGAGAAATATACATCAAGAAAGTTTTTCAACCCATAAGACTATATGAAGCTGCACCCTGAGGCTGTAGTTCCAAGGCCCAGATCTCAAACTTCTCTAGGTGCAGAAGATGATAGAAGATCCAAGAAAGAAGCCCTGAATCCCAACAGAGAAATTATGTTTAAAAAGGGAACTGAGAAGAAGTAAAGTGTGTAAGCTGAACATTCATCCTCCTCTGGATAATTGCTGCTATTTTATCTGTGATCTGCTTGCTGCTATATCTTTGCTTGGTTAGCTCTGGTTTTGAATGTATGCTTATTCTTTTCCTGATTTTGTTTATAAATAGTAATCCTAACCCAAATAGGGGGAGATTGTTGGAACACCCTATTACTAATTTGGGTAAGGATCACTATGTTTGTCTTAGGAAACCAGGTTGACCTAGTTGTATAGTTGTAAATGTCAACATTAGAATGAGTCTAGGGCTTAGAACTTAGGTTTGAAGCTGCCCCCAGGACCATTCCAATGTCAAGGATATAGGGCCAAGTCTAAGGCAATTCTCGTCGAGCTCAGGTCGACGAATTGTCGAACTCGGTTCGATGCTCTCTGAGCTCAACTTGATAAATCGTCGAACTCCGGTCGACGATCGTCGAGCTCAGATCGACGATCACTCTTCAGTTATTCTTCAGGTCGCTGAGCTCGGTTCGATGATCTTCGAGCTCAGTTCGACGTTTTCTGTCTGCTTGATCTCATTCTATCTCTGAGCTCAGTTCGACGATCGTAGAGCTCAGATCAACGATTCTTTTGAGAGATCGACGCTTTTAAGGATTCAAATACTGTTATTCTTTGGAATGTTTTTGAATGCTATCAGCATTTATGACAAGAAGATCTGCCAGCCGTTTGTCTTTATTCTGGAGCAAGTTTCAAGGAATTGTTCAGGAAATATTTTATTGGACCTTCCTCTAAAAGACAAGACACTTTATGGAAGACATTTATGACTGCCAATGGCTATCCTTGACAAGAATTCTTTTCAGAGAATAAGATCCTTCTTCTTGTCTTCAGAAAATATAGAGAGAATATACAACACTCAGAGAATAATAAGAAAAAGCTGTGACAGATAACAAGTGATCAAGAATTAGAAGAACAATCTTCTTGCTTACTAACAAGTGTTCACAACTTCATCTCAAGAACTCCAGACACCTCATCTCTCAGTCTTCTTGCTGAAACAATCTTTTGCTGGAGATCAAAGTTCTGAAGACCTATCACCCTAGAGCAAATCTTCCTTTCCTGAACCAGTCTACATCTCAGGGGGAGCTTTGACAAAAGATCCACTAAGTCTTCTCTCATTTGATTTGAGAACAGAGAAGACAACTTCATTTCCTTTTCCTTTTTATTTTCCTGCTGTAAAAGGGTTCTTGAACTCCCTTCAAAAGTTCTGTCTGGTTCTGAGAACCTTGACAAAACTCAGTGGTGGCAAGACACCTTATAAAAAAATCCAGTTTTGGTTTTTGAGCACCTTATCAAAAGCTCATTGGTGTCAGCACACCTGATCAACTCATCCTGAGTGGATTCCTACCAAGGGTGGTAGAAGAGTGGATGTACCCAGGTTTTTGGGGAACCACTATATTTCCTTGTGTCTGCTGGATTGTTTGTGTGATTATTGCTGTGTGCTGTGTTCTTAATTTCTTGCTTCTTAAATTTCTTTCTAGCACTCTACACTATTGTGTAAATTAAATTTTATATGTGTTGATATTCTCAAAACTGTGAAACTTATTTGAATAAACTCTATTCACCCCCCCTCTAGAGTTGAGATAGATCTTACCCTCACTTTCACAGTCCTCTTCCCTCTCTGGATGAAATTATTGCACTTGATATTCAGGAAGAAGCCAAAGAGAAAGTTGCCAAAAAGTATGCTGATAAACAGATAAGGGAAATAGATACACTGTGTGACAATCCTCTTGATTCATCTAATGATGATGAGGATGATGATTCAGAGGATTCTGATCCCAGGAGAAAGAAATTACCAAAGAAAAGAAAGGCTTCTCCTAAGGAGGCACCCAAGCCAGGTGAGAGGTCTAAGTTGTTAGCCTAAATCACCTAGAGGGGGGGTGAATAGGTGAAATGCGTGTCAAATGCGGAATTAAAAATTAACACAGCACACATCAAGCAATCACAGACGACAAGAGATTTATAGTGGTTCCCCAATCTTGGGTACGTCCACTTTCCTCACCGATCTAGCAAATCACTAGACTCGGCTACTCCACTATCTCGGATTGAAAACAATCCTACACCTCGGAACCACGTTCCTACAAAACTCGATCCAACTGGATCTACAAAACTCGGAAGAAAGATCTTCCTACAAATCTCGGAGAAAAACTCCTACAAAGAAATTTTGATTTGAGAATAAAAAATCAAAACAACAATCTCAGATCTGGATCTTTGACAGTCTTCTTCTTTAGGAACTTCGGCTTGATCAGAAACGGTTGAAGATGACTTGAGAGAGATCCACAAATCTGAAAACTAGAACCACCTCGATCAAGAAGACAGATCTAAAATCTTTGAGGCTCGGCGAGATCGAGTGATTCACTTTTGTCTGGATCGCTGGAGAAATAGTCGTTGAAGACGGAGATCGGCGATCCAGAGTTTCTTCCGATGAACAACGATGGCGGCGGCGGCGTGAGAATTAGGGTTCACAGAATTTTCTCTTTCTTAAAAAGAATATCTCTGTAATCTTATTAATTAGTCAATTCTGAAATGACCTATTTATAGGTGGACTCCAACGATCATAATCTTAATTAAGGATGACACGTGGACCAATCAGAATTGACGGATTTAAAATACTTATGGCGAATTTGAAATTCTGGAATAGAGAACTGCTATACTCGAGTAAGAGAAGATATACTCGAGTATGGGAATTTAGATACTCGAGTGACAAAGAGGATTATACTCGAGTATGAGAGGAGAAATTTTACTGAGTGAAAGATGAACTACTCGAGTATCAGAAGAGATATACTCGAGTATCAGAAATATATACTCGAGTGAAAGAAAGATATAATCGAGTATCAGAAATATATACTCGAGTGAAAGAAAGATATACTCGAGTGAAAGGGGAAGTTACTCGAGTATCAGAATATGTATCCGGGAAACATTCACTTACTCGAGTATCAAAGTCAATTACTCGAGTATGGAAATACTTACTCGAGTATTAAAATCAACTACTCGAGTATCGAATAATTTATTCGAGTATGAAAAATCAATTACTCGAGTATAGAAATACTTACTCGAGTATTAGAAGAAACTACTCGAGTATAACTACTTGAACTTGCAGAGGAGAAGAAAAGGATCTACTCGAGTATGATACACGATTTACTCGAGTGATTAAGTTACTTACTCGAGTATGAAAAGAACTACTCGAGTATGACTACTTAACTACTCGAGTATAGATTTATCTACATGAGTATTCAGAGCCTACTCGAGTAAGTCTAACTGATTTACTCGAGTATGTCTAACTAACTACTCGAGTATGTCTAACTAGCTACTCGAGTATTAAGTCTGATACTCGAGTATAAGAAAGGGGTTACTCGAGTATTTTGGACTTAGAAATATTTTCTGAGGAAATTAGCTCCAATGCTTCTGTCCATCAATCCAAGTGCATGAATGAGAAGTGTATCCCAATAGAGAGGCTATACATGGGCCAACACTTTGGATCACACAATGAGGAATTACATTGCATGGTCCTGTGTTTGGTGACCCATTATAGACTGACATTGGTCTACACTTGGCAATTAGAACCTGCACACATACAACTCAAACACCACATCAAATACATCTTAATTCATCTTAGTTCAAGGTCTGACTTCCTACAAATCTGAGGTATTGTGGAGACAAACCCCAACAATCTCCCCCTATTTGTAGA
Source organism: Platanthera zijinensis (assembly GCA_039513925.1). NCBI lineage: Eukaryota > Viridiplantae > Streptophyta > Magnoliopsida > Asparagales > Orchidaceae > Platanthera > Platanthera zijinensis. Next base: position 85,259,440 of record CM077086.1, read on the forward strand.
TGTCAGCACTCTCTATACTAAGGTGAATTACTTAATAGTAAAAGAACAACATGCATATAACAGGAGAATAAACTAAACTAAAGCAGGGTGAACAAAACATTGCCATAATCAGAATTAAATATATATATATATAGAAATGTTTTAAGCACAGAAACAAAAGTCCAGTTCCACATTCTCAGTTCAACTCAAGATGGGGCATCCTTGTGCATCCTTTCTCTTTTCAGCTCTTGCCTCTCTAGGTAGCTGAAAGGTTTTGGAAAGTAAGTCCTGGGCCTAGGAGGAGCAGCTGGGTTGTTGTGCCCCCAATTCCTGTCATGTAGCCTGATCTTTATCTAAGATGCTTCATAGGCTTTCCACTCTGAATAACTGTAGTAATTATCTCTATTCTCTCCAAGATCAGTCACTAACCTCAAAGTATCAAGAATTAGGGACTTAGAGGTAGGACTCCACACTTCAGCATGAACAACATGTGGTCTACCTTCAGAAGCTGGCTCTTTCCTGGGTGCAGAACGGCTGGCAGAAGCACCGTCACCATATCTTCTTTTCTTCTTAGAAGGACCTTGAGAACTGGAAGGAAAATCATCTTGCCATGCTTCAGTATAAGATAGGGGAGGCTCAGTCACATCACCCTCAGGTCTGGGTGAGAAGATTGGCACACCTCCTTGAAAGGTTGCTTGAGCTGAGACATCTACTGGAGGCTGTTCTGCAAGAGGATCTAGATGCTGAGGTATAATGGTAGGGTCCAGTTGAAACTCAGGAAAGTTTTGATTATGCAGCCAGACAGCAGTGTCATAGGTATAGAATTTGACAGACTGGAGCTGGGAAAGAATGGATTCTTTCAATCCTTTTACTAGATCACTTACAGCATCTTGAGATTGGGTAGATAGTTGTTTGATTTGAGCTTCAGCCTGTTCAGAGAGCTTTTCAACTTGTTCTTTTACGATCTTCTCCCCCTTGCTGATATCTATGGATAGCTGGGCAATTGCTTCATCTCTGAAGGTGCCCACTTCATTACATACTTTCACAACATTAGTTTCAGCTCTCTCATCTAGCTTGAGCTGATTGTGAGCTACTGTCTCTGCCTGGTTTCTTAGCTCACCTATGCTTGTTATGGTGTGATCTATGGCTTTGCCTCCAATATTGAACAGCTGCTTGAGTGTGTCAGTGTTTGCTTGAATTTCAGCAAAGCCTCTGCTCATCTCCTTTTCAAGAGCAGAGACCTTGGAGGTGACTGACTGCAGAGAGGCATCAAAGTAATCTCTCTGTTCTTTGAGCATAAGCTCAATCTTGCTTACAAGATCTAGAGGAAGAAGAAGAGGGGGCTGAGGTTGATGTAGGGACTGAGGGAGCAGGAGTATTCCAAGGGGGGATCTCTTCCACAATCAATGAGCTCACAGCTCTCTTGGTTGGAATTATCTCAACAGGAGACTTGGCAGGAGACTGTACAGGAGACTTGGCAGGAGACTTGGCAGCTGAATCATTCTGAAAAAGAGGAGCATCTGAGCTTAGCTCATCAATAAGGCTGTTAATATCTTCAGCTGTAGACAGTAGGTGAGCTGTATCTGGAATTTCAGATTCAGGAATTGCTGATTGAAGATAAGTTGGAGTAGGAGAAACTGGAGGAGTAGCAACTCTGACATCTTCTTGTGCTGGAATCACTGATTCAGAAGAAACTTGATGCTGAGAGAGAGAAGAGGCAGGCTCCCCCTCAACTAAAGCACCAGAGGTAGCAATAGTTTGTTGTAGAGGAGGAGATGGAATCCTGTCTTCAGGTAAACTCTTTTCTTGTTGTAGTTCTGAGATGGCATCAGCCTTTGAAGCTTGGGCAGAGTTCAGGAGCTTGAGGTCATACCTCTGAATGGAAGAGATAGAAACTTTCTTCATGTGGTGAAGAGGAGTCCCTTTAGATAAGTCAAACACTGTAGGGTTGATCTCATGGAGGAGGAGGGAGATAATCCTAGCAAAGCTGGGATGTTTGACGCTTTCTCAGATCTTATCCAGTATCATCATTCCGAACTGGAATTTCTTCCTGCAGATAATTGCTTGCATAACGTTGAATAGATTTTGGGAGATGTCTCTGATGGAGTATGTCTTACACCATATGATTTTGGCGATGATGTCAACGAGAAACTTCCCTTCTGAATTGAACAAGGATCGATTCAGGGTTTCACCTCCACCTTCAGGATCTCGACCGCAGAACAGAGAGGTGCGGTCGGCATCTGCCTTGTCTAGGTCATCTTCTTCGTCGACCACTGGCATCCGGAGCAGAGTGGCGATTGAAGTTTTATCCAACCGAATTTCAACTCCCTTTACCTTGGATTTCAAAACTGTGCCGTTGTGTCTAATCTTCAGATTTCTGTAGAATTCTTCAACATCAGGAAGCAAAAGGCGACAGGGTTCTTGAAGAACGAAGGACAAACCGGCCGTGTCCAGGAGAATCAGTAAGTTCTTGAAGTCATCAGAAATATCTTCAATACCATCTGTTACTAGTTCATAGCCGATTCCAATCTTGGAGGAGGGAGGAGCCATCAGCGATTCTGCAATGCGAAGGAAACAAGAACGAGGAAGACGAAGCTCTGCAACTACGCTGGGAGACGAAGAGACAGGAATCTTGTGGCGACGGAAGAGGAAGAACAGGGTTCGGGAATACGAGAAGTCGGCGGCTACTCGAGTGAATGAGGAGTGGAAAGGACTTTTTCGTTTTGAATGTATATATAAATAATTCTAATTAGGTTTAAAAAGGATTAAGTATAAGGACATACCTGAACGAGGCGGCAATTGCTTGGTGCGGATAGAGAGTATGAAAATCCAGAAAAAAAAATTCCGTGTACTCGAGTAGAGGATGACAACATACACGAGTATGAGGTTTAGTATACTCGAGTAGGTTACAACATACACGAGTAATCAAGAATTCATACTCGAGTATGTAATTAGCATACACGAGTATTAAGTCCTTGACAAATTTTCATAACTCGAGTATAAGAAGTTCATACACGAGTATCCTTTGGATTACTCGAGTATATGAAACTTTTTACTCGAGTATTAGCCGTTTACTCGTGTAATTGTAACGATGCTCGAGTTTCTAATGCTTGAAAGAATTTCCCTGGTAGATGTCTATTTCCACTAAATGACTGTACCTCTGAGCAGCCAACATTATTGATATCTTCTTAATTTGAGAGTCCATCACTGGTCTTCTTTGTTGAGCAGTCCAAGCTCAGTTTTAAAGAACGAGAACTTGGACTCGTCCAGCGGCTTCGTGAATATATCTGCCACTTGCCTGTCTGTGGAGACATATTGTAGATCTATGTCTCCATTCTCCACATGCTCCCGGATGAAATGATAGCGAAGCTCTATGTGCTTGGTCCTGCTGTGGGAGACTGGGTTGTTGGCTATTGCTATGGCACTGGAAGAGTCACAGAACAGGGGAATGTTCTGGAACTTCATGTTGTAGTCTTCAAACTGATTCTTGATCCATAAGAGCTGTGCACAACAGCTGCCTGCAGAGATGTACTCTGATTCAGCTGTTGAGATGGCTACACATTTCTGCTTCTTACTGCTCCAGGAAATAAGTCTCCTTCCGAAAAATTGGCAAGTCCCGGAAGTGCTTTTCCTGTCGTCTTTGCTACCTGCAAAATCTGCATCTGAAAAACCAATTAGTTCACTATCATTACTTCTTGGGTACCATAAGCCAAGATTTGGTGTACCTTTGAGGTATCTCAAGATTCGCTTTGCAGCGATGTAGTGAGATTCCTTAGAGTTCACCTGAAATCTAGCACATACACATGTTGAGAACATTATATCTGGTCTACTTGCAGTGAGGTAGAGCAAGGACCTAATTATGCTTCTGTACTTGGTTTCATCAAAAGGTTTCCCTTTCTCATCCTTGTCCAGAGACATAGCTGAGGCCATTGGAGTCCTCATAGAGGTTGCATTCTCCATTCCGAATTTCTTAAGTAGCTCTTTGGTGAACTTGGTCTATGAGATGAAAATCCCATCTTCAGATTGCTTCACCTGAAGCCCTAAGAAATACTTTAGCTCTCCCATACTGCTCATTTCAAACTTCCCTTGCATAATTTTAGAAAACTTCTTGCAGAGGTTGTTATCCGTAGAGCCGAAAATAATATCGTCGACATAGATCTGCACTAGCAAAATCTTGCCTTTTATTTCCCTAAGAAATAATGTTTTGTCTATCTTTCCTCTTGTGAACTTGTTCTCAAGAAGGAAGCTAGACAGAGTCTCATACCAAGCTCGAGGAGCTTGTTTAAGAACATATAGTGCTTTTTGCAATAAGTATACATAATTAGGATGGGTTGAATCAACAAAACCTGGCGGTTGCTCTACGTACACTTCTTCCTTTATGTCACCATTCAGGAAGGCGGACTTTACGTCCATCTGATAGACGGTAAAGCCCTTAAGTGCAGCGTAGGCAAGAAATAACCTGATCGCCTCCAGTCTTGCTACTAGAGCATAAGTCTGGTCGAAGTCGATTCCTTCTTCTTGACGATATCCCTTGGCGACAAGTCTGGCCTTATTCTTTACGATTATCCCATCTTCATCCATCTTGTTCTGGTAGACCCATTTTGTCCCAATGACATTCTTACCTTTGGGTCTAGGAACAAGTGTCCAAACCTTGCATCGTTTGAACTGATTCAATTCTTCTTCCATGGCTAGAATCCAGGATGCGTCGGAGTTGGCTTCCTCAAATTTCTTTGGTTCAACCTGTGAGAGAAAACTTAAGTGTAAATTCTCGTTAGTTGTACCTCGACAAGTTCTGACGCCATCCCGAGGATCTCCTATTATTTGGTCAACAGGATGATCCTTCAAGTGTCTGAACTCTAAAGTCCTTGCATCTGGGATCTCGTCAGCCACTGGAGTTGCATCTTCAGCTGGGATGTCTTCTTCATCTAGATCATCCACCTCTCCAATGGTGGTTGTAGAGGGGACCTTGATGAATGTCTCATCTTTATCTTCACTACATTCATCCAAGCTAAGTTCTTTCAACTTTGTACCTGCATCTACAATAGGCACACTAGACGAGTTGCTTTGCAACAGACTCGTCTCATCAAATACAAGATGTATCGACTCTTCCACCACCAGAGTTTTTCTATTGAATACTCTATAAGCCTTACTATGGCTACTATATCCTACAAAAATACCTTCAATGCTTTTCTCGCTAAACTTGGTAGAGTGATACTTCCCGTTGTTGAGCACGAAGCATTTACAGCCAAAGATTCTAAAGTATGAAATGGTTGGTTGCCTGCCTTTTAGAAGTTCGTAAGGAGTCTTATCATGGTTCTTGTTGATGAGTGCTCGATTTTGCACGTGACAAGCGGTGTTGACGGCTTCAGCCCAGAAATACTCCGGAAGTGAGGCATCACTCAACATGGTCCGACAAGCCTCTATGAGTGTTCTGTTCCTTCTCTCAGCTACTCCATTTTGCTGTGGAGTGCGAGGAGAGGAAAACTCATGAAAGATACCTTGACTTTCACAAAATTCTGTCATGGCTCCAGATTTGAATTCCGTTCCATTGTCACTTCTGATTTTGACTACGGAACAGTTGTATTCATTCTAGATCTGCCTCACAAAATTAGTGAAAATACCGAAGGTATCTGACTTGTGTTTTAGAAAGAACACCCACGCAAAGCGCAAGTAATCATCCACAATAACCAACGTATATTCCTTACCTCCCAAACTTCTAACCTGCAGTGGACCAAACAAGTCCATATGGAGAAGCTGCAAACTTCTATTGGAATCCTTGCCTATTATGCTTTTAAACGAACTTCTTGTTTGCTTGCCTTTGATACAAGCGTGACAAGGACTGTCCGTAACGCACTTGACATTAGGTGCATCACGCACTAAGTTTTGAGAGAATAATTTATTAATAGTTATGAAATTAATATGTGCTAGTCTCTTGTGCCATTGATCAGCAAGAGATGCACTACTTTTTGCCAAAAGACACACTGGTGTCGAGGAGTCTATACAAATAAAATTTAAGCGAAAAATATTTCTGCTTCGAGTGCCTGATAAAATAGTTTCCATATTATTAACCGATTTTATCAAACACTTGTCAGCATGAAATTCAACTATGTATCCTTTGTCGCATAGTTGGCTTATGCTGATGAGATTGTGTTCCAATCCTTCAACATATGCCACATTCGAAAAGGATACGCTACCATTAGAAATCATACCATAGCCTTTCGTTGTCCCATGATCTGAACCTCCAAAGATTACCTTTGGTCCGTTGCAGACTGGGATGTAATTCTGTAGTAGGCTCCTTGTCTCGGTCATATGCCGAGAGCATCCACTGTCCAAATACCAGATTGGCGTTTTAGTGGCCTTTGGACATACCTGCAATTACAATCATTTAGCCTTAGGAACCCAAACAAGTTTGGGTCCTTGGTCTCGAGTTAGAATACTCCCCTTACGAGTATTAGCCTCATGAGTGGTCACTCTCACGTTGCTAACTTTAGGGGTTGCAGCATTTTCAGGATTGAACCAACAATCACTGGCAAAATGACCAATTCTGCCACAGCACCAACAGTTGAACCTGCTGTATCTTTGCCTTGTGTAGTCATGCTTGACTTTCTGGAAAGAAGGTCCAGCAGGAGCTTTACTCTTGGAGGAAGAGGCTTCATGATGATGGCAGTTACATGAGGTCTTCTCCTTCATAGGCTTTTCTACAATGGGTTTTACTTTTGGTGTCTTTTTGAAATTATCACCATGAGCATAAGGTCCATAGCTTTGAAGCTGAATCTCCTCATAAGGTGCCTTGAAGACACTCTCGCCAAAGTTACGAGGACGAGTCCAACCTTGGTATCTTGACTTAGGCTTCTCAGGGATCGGCCTAGAAAAGTGTCCGTAGGTGGACTCATAATCGAGTTCGTTCGTGGGAAAGATAACTTTCTTGAACACAACAGGCTCCAAGGGAGCTTTCCCTTTTTCTTCAGCTAGAGCCTTCCGGGCAGCCTTATTCTTTCTCTTGGCCTTGTTTCTCCTAGAGGATTTACTAGAAGAGACAATGTGGCCTAAACCAGCACCCTTGGCCTTAGCAGAGAATTCAGCAACGATTGGAAGAACTGTCTTAGGCTTGGAGAAACTCTCAACAAGCTTCTTTTCAGCCTCGAGTTGTCGTTCCAATTCTTTGATGATTTCCTCTTTAAGGTCGATGTGCTTGAGAGCTTTATTGTATCCCTCCATATCTGCATTGAGGTTCTCTTGAAGAGAGTTAGTCTTATCGACTTCTTCTCTCAAGCTGCTCTCACTAGCTCGTAGAGTATTTATCTCTTTGGCTTGAGTTTTCATTAATCTACGACATTTTTCGTAGGCGGTGAGTAACTCCTTATACTGACCCATGAGCTCAGATTCATCTTCAGAGGAATATCCCTCTTGCTCATTGTCATCATCAGAATCAGAGAGAGGAGTGCGAAATTTTACCTCCCCAGTAAACTGGGGGACTTGTTCATCATCTGAGTGAGCCATGAGCCCAAAGTAAGCTTCCTCTTCTTCACTCGACTCGGATGAGTCAGAGTCGCTGAGAGTTTTGCTCTTCTTGGCTACTAAGCTTTTCTCTTTCCTGTTCTTATGGTGTGAAGATTTCTTTTCCTCTCTTCTTCCACCCTCTTTCTTTTTGTGAGGGCAATCGGCGATGACGTGACCTGGCTTATTGCAACAATAACAAATGATGTCAGTTGAGATCTGTTTGTTCTGTTTAGAATTATACCTGTCATGGCTGCTTGAGCCTTTCTTCCGATGATCACCGTCATGTCGTGATCTTCTATATGAGGCATCCTTGCCTCTCCATTGCTTCTTCTTGTTCAAGAACTTCTTGAACTGCCTTGAGAGTAGGGAGAACTCTCCATCAGATAGTTCTGAGCCAGATGAGCTAGGCTCAGATGATTCTTCTTCATCAGCCTCAGGAACTGGGGCAGGAGAGCTAGCCTTTATCTTCCTTGAGCTATCTGCCTTTAGAGCGACAGATTTCTCCTTGGATGCAGACCTGCTTGTCTCTTCTTCAGCTTTTCTTGAGTTGATTTGCAGCTCGTAAGACATAAGCTTTCCGAACAGATTCTGCGGGTCCGTCTCAGCTAGCCTTCCAAACTCCCGAATGGCACATACCTTATTGTCCCATTCCTTGGTTAGGGATCTTAAGAATTTGTCATTGAGTTCCCCGTTGGTGAAGACTCGGCCATAAACTCTTAGGCCGTTCACTATCTTGAAAAAGTTCTCGAACATGTCAGCTATGGCTTCCTTGTGACCTTGCCGGAAGGCTTCATACTTTTGATTCAGAAGGGATCTCCGATCATCCCTCACTTCCTCTGTACCTTCCATTACAGTCATTAGGGATTGCCACATCTCCTTGGCAGATTGGCAATGAATCAGATTTTGCAGCATTGAGTCATCGACTGCACTTGCTATGATATTCTTTGCTTTCTTGTCCAGAGAGACAAGTGCAATCTCATCCTTGTCTAGATCCATCAGTTTCTTTGGAACCTTTTTAGTTGGATCTATTATTGATGCGGTCATAGGAATATGAGGACCTTCTTCAACAATCATGAAGATCCGAGGGTCTACAGCTTCCATGAAGAATTTGACCCTTTCCTTCCACATAGGAAAGTTGTTCTTGGTGCAGATAGGGAGCTTGGCAAAATCCTTAGTCTTACTCATGCTTGATACTCAACTTAGAAGGATACGATCAAGGTGTTAACCTTTTAATGATCAACCTCCCTCTGATACCAATTGAGAGGTCTAAGTTGTTAGCCTAAATCACCTAGAGGGGGGGTGAATAGGTGAAATGCGTGTCAAATGCGGAATTAAAAATTAACACAGCACACATCAAGCAATCACAGACGACAAGAGATTTATAGTGGTTCCCCAACCTTGGGTACGTCCACTTTCCTCACTGATCTAGCAAATCACTAGACTCGGCTACTCCACTATCTCGGATTGAAAACAATCCTATACCTCGGAACCACGTTCCTACAAAACCTCAATCGAACTGGATCTACAAAACTCGGAAGAAATATCTTCCTACAAATCTCGGAGAAAAACTCCTACAAAGAAATTTTGATTTGAGAATAAAAAATCAAAACAACAATCTCAGATTTGGATCTTTGACAGTCTTCTTCTTTAGAAACTTCGGCTTGATCAGAAACAGTTGAAGATGACTTGAGAGAGATCCACAAATCTGAAAACTAGAACCACCTCGATCAAGAAGACAGATCTGAAATCTTTGAGGCTCGGCGAGATCGAGTGATTCACTTTTGTCTGGATCGCTGGAGAAATAGTCGTTGAAGACGGAGATTGGCGATCCAGAGTTTCTTCCGATGAACAACGATGGCGGCGGCGGCGTGAGAATTAGGGTTCACGGAATTTTCTCTTTCTTAAAAAGAATATCTCTGCAATCTTATTAATTAGTCAATTCTGAAATGACCTATTTATAGGTGGACTCCAACAGTCATAATCTTAATTAAGGATGACACGTGGACCAATCAGAATTGACAGATTTAAAATACTTATGGCAAATTTGAAATTCTGGAATAGAGAACTGCTATACTCGAGTAAGAGAAGATATACTCGAGTATGGGAATTTAGATACTCGAGTGACAAAGAGGATTATACTCGAGTATGAGAGGAGAAATTTTACTGAGTGAAAGATGAACTACTCGAGTATCAGAAGAGATATACTCGAGTATCAGAAATATATACTCGAGTGAAAGAAAGATATACTCGAGTATCAGAAATATATACTCGAGTGAAAGAATGATATACTCGAGTGAAAGGGGAAGTTACTCGAGTATCAGAATATGTATCCGGGAAACATTCACTTACTCGAGTATCAAAGTCAATTACTCGAGTATGGAAATACTTACTTGAGTATTAAAATCAACTACTCGAGTATCGAATAATTTATTCGAGTATGAAAAATCAATTACTCGAGTATAGAAATACTTACTCGAGTATTAGAAGAAACTACTCGAGTATAACTACTTGAACTTGCAGAGGAGAAGAAAAGGATCTACTCGAGTATGATACACGATTTACTCGAGTGATTAAGTTACTTACTCGAGTATGAAAAGAACTACTCGAGTATGACTACTTAACTACTCGAGTATAGATTTATCTACACGAGTATTCAGAGCCTACTAGAGTAAGTCTAACTGATTTACTCGAGTATGTCTAACTAACTACTCGAGTATGTCTAACTAGCTACTCGAGTATTAAGTCTGATACTCGAGAATAAGAAAGGGGTTAATCGAGTATTTTGTACTTAGAAATATTTTCTGAGGAAATTAGCTCCAATGCTTCTGTCCATCAATCCAAGTGCATGAATGAGAAGTGTATCCCAATAGAGAGGCTATACATGGGCCAACACTTTGGATCACACAATGAGGAATTACATTGCATGGTCCTGTATTTGGTGACCCATTATAGACTGACATTGGTCTACACTTGGCAATTAGAACCTGCACACATACAACTCAAACACCACATCAAATACATCTTAATTCATCTTAGTTCAAGGTCTGACTTCCTACAAATCTGAGGTATTGTGGAGACAAACCCCAACACCAGGCAATACTAATTACACTCCTTATTACATTTTGAAAGGAATCAAACCATATCCAGGCATGGAAAGCTGGATGTGGTATCTAAGAATGAGTAGAAAGCCTGGAAGAAGAGCAAGAGATATTCACCTCCTCATCCTCCTCAAAGGTTCAGAAGAGTTCCTCCTCCTCCTCCTCCTGCTACTGGTGCTTATTGGATTGCTCCTCAAGCTTCTGATGCATCTTCCAGGCCTTCCTCCTTCACTAGGACATATCAAGGCAGGATAGATCATCCAGATCTCAGCCAAAAGAAAGCAATCAACAACAAAGAAATCAAAGTTCCTCAGAACAAGTTAAAGAAGTCATTTATCAGAAACCCTCCTTCTCTCCTCCTCAACAACATAAAGTACTACTCAAAGTTCAAAGCACTGCTACCTATCAGTCCAGAAGACATGATGAGTCTTTCAAGCCCAAGGGAAAATTTAGTGAGGTTGCCCCTCCAAGATCCCTTTTCTCTCAAAGTGATGATCAGCATACTACTACAAGCTTTCAGGCTCAATCCACTCAGTATTGCCTCCCAAAGAAGATCAGCCACCTGTTGAACAAGAACTTGATCCAAACTTTAGGATGGCCAGGCTTCAGGAACTGATTTTTCTCTCTCAGATTAGAAAAGTTGTAGCAGAAGGAGAAGATCCATCTAAATTCTCTACTATGTCTTCCTATAGAGAAAAAGAGCTGAATAATCATCAAGTCAGCAAGAAAGTCTTTGATCCAGCTGACTATATGGCATTGCATCCAGAAGCTATTATGCCCAGGACAAGCACTCAGACATCTCTTGGTGGACAAGACCTGATGATCTCTAAGAAGGATGTACCAGATCCTGATAGAAAGATATTCTTCTCTAAACCCTCCTCTAGTTCTTCTAATAAATTGTAGTTTACATTCTGTTATGTCTTATTGCTTAAACTGAGTATGTACAATACATTACTATAACATATCTGCTGATGTTATTTCATCCCTACAGATATTTTTGGTTTTTGTATTTTCCTTTGCTTTGCAATTTTGTTCTTGAGTGACCTCACACAAATAGGGGGAGATTGTTCGAACAATTGTTTTGATTTGTGTTATGTTCACTCTTAGGATGTTTGACCCCCAATGTATAGACAGGGTCTTGGTCTAGTCTAAGTTAGGTCCCTTTAGTTCAAGCTTGTGCAGACCAGCATTGTAGTGGACTCAGACTTAGATTCAGATAAATGTTGTGGATTTTCTATATCAGTTCGACGATAGTGGAACTCAGCTCGACGATCGTCAATCTCCCTTCAACGATCTCAGATTCTTGTACTCTGAACTAAGTTCGATGATCTACGAGCTCAGGTCGACCATTTGATTCTCTCTGCAGTAATCTCTGTTCTATGATAGTTATTCTCAGGTCGATTATCTCTTTTCTCAGCTCAACGATCTCTGGACTAAGCTCTACGATTTCTTGTTGCTTTCAGTTATGAGTTTTTTTGTACAGTCCGAAGAATTTTTTTAAGGCATATATATTCTGATAATTGGTGCTGCTATTTCCAAGGCTGTCAGCCGTTTCATGATGCATTAATTATGGTTTTCACAGAATACCTTTTTGGCACACTTTATGAAGGCAGATATGGAAGTGCATTTATATTGCAAGCGTTTCTAGCCGTTGGGCCTCAAAAATATTGCAGAATATTATGATGTGTTTTAGGGAATTAAAATATATACCTTTTCTTATTCTGACTGCATTTTATACTTCAGAAAATAATAGTGAAAAGAAAAGGAAGATTCTACAAGAGTCAGACAGGGATATATGTATAGACAGATAATTTTCCTCATAAGGACAATCTAATCATTTTCAATCCTCAAGGATTCAAAAAGAGCAAAAATCTTCTTCAATCTTCAGACAAGAAAATAAAGAAAGGCTCTAACACAGTTCTTCTTGAAGACCTACACCCATTGCCAAGTTCTTGCTTCCTAAATATATTTTACATCTCAGGGGGAGCTTGGACATTTTTCTTCAATCAACATTGTCTTCTCACTTGATTAAGACAAATAAGATTTCTTTTAATTTCTCCTCTTAACTCCATCTGTACAGGGTTATCTCTCCCTTCATAAGTGAACTCTTGGTGATAGGGCAGCTAATCAAAAACCTATTGGATCTTGAGCTCTTGATCAAAAGCTCAAAGGGTCTCTAGATCTACCTGCAGCAGATCTTGTGGTTATAAGGCACCTGATCAAAAACCTAAGTGGATTCCTACTTGGGTGGTAGAAGAGTTGATATTCCCAGATTTGGGGAACCACTATAAATTTTCTTGTGTTGTCTGGTTGTTGTGTGATTTTTGGGTGTGCTGTGTTATGCTTTGATAGTCTAGCCCATTTTATTTCACCAGTTATAGGTATCAGCATTTTAATTCCACAATTAACCTAGAACGGTTTTTAAATACTCTTTTCACCCCCCCCCCCCCTCTAGAGTAAAACTCTTCTATCCCTCTCTTTCAGACTTAGTCAAAAATCAAGCATCAGCAGCATAGGCGTTGAGTGACCATGCCTCACTCAACGCTAAAACACTTAGACAAAATTCTGTCTATATTGGCGTTGACAGTGTTGAGTGAGCACACCTCACTCAATGCCAAAATACTTAGCCAATCTTTCTGTCGTTATGCATTAAAAGCATTGAGTGATCAAGCCTCACTCAACTCTTTTTGCCATGGCTCATTTTTTATCCTTTTCTGCATGCATGGCATTGAGAGAGTTGAGTGAGCACATCTCACTCAATTCTTTTTGCCTTAGCCAATTTTCTACGTCTGCAACATCTTAAGCACTAAGAGCGTTGAGTTAGCAAGCCTCACTCGACGCTTTTTGCCTTGGCCAGATTTACTGCAACATGGCGTTGAGTGATTAAGCTCCACTCAACGTCAAACTACTTAACAGACATTTATGTTATTTGGCGCTGAGTGAGTGAGCTACACTCAACACATTTGGACTTAGCAAAATTTCTGTGTCTTAGAAAAACACTCTCTTTGAGAATTAGTCAACGCATTATAACATGGCGTTGAGTGAGCTTGCCTCACTCAATGCCTGTGGATTTGGTAAATATTCATAGTTTTCTTGTGGCGTTGACTGACTGAGTTATACTCAACGATTATGAAGTTATGGCATTGAGTGAGGGAGCTACACTCAACACCACTGGACATAGCCACTTTTCTTCTCATTTCTAGTTAGGCTATTATACCATTAGCTTGTCTCACAGCTTTTTGCTGTATGACATTGAGTGAGTTTACTTCACTCAATGAATGTGCACTTAACTACTTTTACAGCCTGCCAATACTTTGGCTTTGACTCTATAGGCTCCACTGAGCGCTATAAATCATCTGGCATTGAGTGAGTAGCCTTCACTCAATGCCTCTGGACTTCGACAGAATTATGTCAATCCACACCTTAGGTGATGGTTTACCTAACTTAGCCACTTAGGCTATCTATCCAATCAATGTTATAGGACAACCTGAAATTACTAAACTTAAGCATAAGTTAGATCACCACATGTGTATACATTGTATGCTAAGTCTTTTTCAGATTCAAGACATTGGGATCAATGGACTCAACACTTATGGTCTTAGAAGAAATCCTCTCAAGAGAATATGACAGCCACTCGTTCAGACCTTATAGAAGAGAGTGTTGCTGCAGGGCTACTCCTTGTTGAAAATCATGAAGTGAAAGTGGACTGGGTGACCCGTTCATGCAGCCTGTGGGAACAGGGCTGGCAGCTAGGCAGGTCGACAAAGGTGATGCAGTCAGCTTGTTCTTTGGAGGCCTGGGAGATGTATCCGCATAGTTTTTACAGATAGAGGTGGAAGCTATCCGGTTCGGCTAATGTTCAGTAGTTAGGTTATTCCTTAAAGGTAACTGGGCGATTAGCTTGTGTAACTGCAGAGTTCTCCAAGACGGAGTAGTGCGGAATAGATTGGAGCTCGGGAGATTCGTATGGCATTAGCCTTTGTATTGCTCTGATGGCCTTGTTGGTGATGACCGCGGAGTTCGCCGGTTAGAGCGCACTGGTGCTGGAGTTCATCGGTTTGAGAAGACTATTATTGGAGTTTAACGGATTGTGCGGACTGTCTTAGTCCGGGAGATCATGCGGTTTACACGATATGATATCCTTGTCCACCGAGTTATGGAAGCTGGAAGCCTTGTGTGCTTTGGCTGTGGCCTCGGGGTATGCAGATTGGAGTGGTTTTCATAGGCGCGTGTGGAGTGGAGCTGTGTTCGCAGTTTGGCGGTCTGGGGCGGTATTTGTATAGTCTGGCTGGTGATGATGTTTGGCTTTGCCTTGACGACAAGGCGGATTTGCTTGGTATCCGGCCTTGGTGGTGCGACCTTGGAAGACTGACTGTGCAGCCTAGTCTTAGTGGTCTGGTTGTGAATTTACTGCTTTGCAGATACACTTGGTGCTTTCAGCGAGATAGTGAGGTTATCCTATCAACTATGGCGGTGATCACATGCCTCTTCACGCCTATAAATAAGACCTCCTATCACATCAACATTAGATCCAATTGAACAGTAAGTTAACACGCGGATAGTTGTTACAACAAAATTTTTCTAGTCTCGTTATTTTGAGTGTTGATCGGATTTTCCTGTGCAGGTTGTGCAAATAGCGCTGGAAAGCCAGGTACTTTGTTTTGTCTTCGGTCAGGGACAGTGCGGAATCTGCGGTTAGTAGAAGGTCGCGGTTTACGACAAGACGGTCTTCTCTTCTACAACTTGTTTCCTAGTTCAATAAGTTGTTCGCTTCTGGCATCTTTGTTTAGTTCCGCATCAGCAATTCCCACGATCTAGCAGTTAGGAAACCGTGCGGTTAGGCAGCTTGTATATTGGCTGATAGAGTTCAGCATTGGAATAACGGGAAGTATGTGTGTCTAGGTTGCGGTTTGGAGACTTAGAAGTTTTTAGCGGACTCTGTAGTGTTTAGCAGTAGAGCCAGCGGTTACTCTTCGAGTCTGCGCAGCTTGTTCTCTTTGCCTTGTATTTTTTTTTCTTCTTCCATCGGGTACATTGGCAAATCAGGTCTCGACATGTATGTCTCGCCCTGTAGAGAGTTTTTGATAATACAAGATTCATGCACTTCTGTTTACATCTGGCTTACTTGGGCTCGGATAGATTGAGTTCCTACGCTTTGTTTCCCGCTTTCCGCGAATCACTAATTTTTACATGGTATCAGAGGGATTAGATGCTGAGTAGTGATCAACCATCTATTTAATTAATTGCTTATGGGAGTCTAAGTGTACCAGGATTAGTGCAATGTAATGTGGAATGGCAAGAGGTCTTGGAATTGAGCTTCTTATATCGATTAACTTCAAGAAGTGGAAGTAATGTATGAAAATCTATCTTTTAGGCGATAATCTTCTGGAGGTTATCTGTGGAGATAATATGCAAGAGGTGGTTTTTGCTGCTAGTAATGCGGAAGCGGTGAGAGCCTATAGGAAGAAAAACACGAAAGCGAAGTTTGCTCTCAAGCGGGCTATCTCATCGGAACTCTTTGACCACATCATCAGATGTTGGTCTACTGCGAAGATTTGGACTTCCCTTGATGGGTTATTCAACAGGAAGAATGTAGCTTAGCTACAATTCCTGGAGAATTAGTTGGCAAGGTCCACTCAAGGAGAGTGGTTCATCTCAACATTCTTCCAGAAGATGAAGAATTTATGCGCTGAGATTTAAACATTAGACCTTGATGAGCCCATTCCCGATGCAAAGCAGAAGAAGCATTGTCACAACCCGCATTTTCACCCCATATAATAACATATCAGAGTAAGGGAAAATGCGCGTCATGATGCCACGTAAGCAGGGGATAATTGCGGAGGCTCAGGCAGGAACCTACTTAATCATGAAGAAAAATTATTTAAGTTATTTTTAAGGAAAAAATTAGTTAAGTGCAATAGTTAGTCGTATCCCTCGGCTTAATGGCTCATTTAGTCCACGAATCAAAATATAATTATATGCTGCGGAAAAATTCTTATTTAGATTGACTTTAACATCCTACATGAGTATAAATGTCCCCAAAGGACAACTCATGCTATGCAAGACTCTAAATTTATAATAGTAGTAAGGATAGATTTTACGGTCGCTAAATATAACAAGTTAGAGTTTTTAAATTGTGCAGTGCATGAAGTAATGGTAAAAGATTTTATTCTTAAAAAAATACTTAATATGCATTCCTAGAAATAAACCTCCACGAGAGCAAGTATCCACATCCATATATAGAGAAATAAGCAGCTAACAAGTATCAAACAAATAACAAAACTGTGGGTGCCAACAACTGACACAAATCCACTTACAGAAAAGTAGTCTGAACTAGTAACTAAATAAACAACAATCTACCTTGTTGAGACGAGGTAACAACCACAACCAACACTGCCGCCCAGAAACACAAAAACTAGCTCTGATATCTGCTACTGCTCTGAACTTGGGGCATTCCAAAGACAGAACACCTCAACAAGAAAGTACAAATGGTGGCAGAGAATAAATAAGCCAAAATTAACAAAGATCAAGGGGTATCAACCCAAGACCAACAGTACTGAAATAAAGCACAAAAAGAGGAACAAGTCATCATCGGGAAAAAAGAACTCTTACGTGATTTGTCACGTACAACAATAGTACACCAGACGCATGAGGCTATAAGGTGATAACATGAACCATTCGTAAGGAAGAAATACAAACCCTTATTAGGAACCTGTGGTTGACTCAACCCAAAAACACGGGCGAGGTGGTCATTCGTGGACACACCACCCAGAAACACGGGCGAGGTGGTCACTCTTGGACTCACAACCCAAAAACACGGGCGAGATGGTCACTCATGGACACACGACACAAAAACACAGGAAGACTTACACAGGACACTAATGAAGGAAACAAACACTGCGGAGGTGGAATCGTCCACTAACTCCCGCAATCAAGTAAACCACTAAGAAAACAGCACATATCTCGAGATTTGGCTCGTCGGATTCTACTTGACATTTATAGATGCATGACATGGTTGATCAACCCTTAAGAATGATTTACAATCATAAATAACTCTAATCAATTCAATAACAAAATCTAAGGCGTTTAAAGCCATCAATAAGACACTTCAAGAATGATCGAACATATCCGGACAAAAATCGAGTTCACCATGACAAAATGTTACAACCTCATGTGATCTTTGAGAAGGTTAATCATAACTATAATTTGAAAGAATAAGCGTAGAAAATTTTAAGGAACATGAAAACATAGCCGTTACCATCAAATCGGACAAGGAGAAACGAGGGGAAACCACCACTTGGCTTGGTTTTACCGGAAAAGTCCTCTGAATCACTCCACGTTGTAGATCAGGGAAAAAGAATACGGGAGGAGCTGAAATCTAAACAAAAATGGCTGAAAAGGTGGTTATGGCTGAAAAACCCAAACGAGAAAACTCAAGGAAAGGGGAAAAATTTACCATGATAGCGTAGCTCTCGGTGAGAGCTTTCCGGATCTACATTCGGATGAAGATTTCGAGCACCGGAGCACCGTCGCCGACCACCGGAAGGTTCACGAAGTATTTTATCTCTCACGCTCACGCCGCTCTATTTCAGGAGGAAAAATAATTAGAGAAGATGAAGTTTGGTTATAAAACCTAAGTCCAAGAATATATATATATATATTTTTTGTTTATAAATTTTTTTTGTCAAAAAAGGATTATTACGAGCAGTTTCACGGGAATCTAAAATAGAGGTCTAGGATGGCTCCAAAGCAAAAAGTTCCCAACATGACAGTTGTAGATCTTGTCGAAACAAACAAATTTCATGTTCACCATATTTACATACGGTTCCGTTTTGACCCTCAAAAATGCGTCCTAACGCATACTATGCAGGACTACTCGGGAGGAAAGGGGGCTACTCGAGAAAGAGCAAAGTTCTCGAGAGAAACTTATAGTTCTCGAGAACAAAACAGTAGGACTCGAGAGAATTGAGTATTTCTCAAGAATAAGACTATAATTCTTGAGAATATACAGTAGTTCTCGTGTAGAACAAGGGTTCTCGGGTAGAAATCAATAATACAGCTTATTTACGAGCAGTTTTCTGAATATCGAAAATAGGAGTCCAAGATGGCTTCAAATCAACAAGTGGTCAACATGAAAGTTGTAGATATCGTCGAGGCAAACAAATTTCATGCTTACCATTTTTTGATACGATGCCTTTTTGACACTCAAAACGGCACCCAAACGCCAGCCAAAAGGGACCTCTCGAGTGCAGCATAGGACTTCTCGAGAACAACATAGGACTTCTCGAGAACTAGGACAGTCTTCTCGAGAACTAGGATAGACTTCTCGAGAACTAGATCAGAGCTTCTCGAAAACATTAAGTCATGACTTCTCGAGAACAACTGTGAGTTCTCGAGAACGAAAAGGGGGGATCTCGAGTACAAGTAGGACAAATTGCAGAAGTTTTGATTTGACTAATTTTTTTGAATGAATCGCTCACTCTACGAATTAGCAGCGTAGACAACCTTAGAATCCAACGTACCATTCTCGAGATATTAAATCCCGCGTCGAGACTCCAAAAATGCTTGGATTGCGATGAAACTTGACAAGCAAGTCCAAGATTACTTAACTTAAATTTCAAAATGCAAAAATTTTCCCATTTACAACAAGAATTCGGTCGACTCGACGACACGGACACGAAAAGGCCCTAACTGCATTGCGCCGTCAACTCGAAATTAAAAGTAATGCCACGACTTCGTAAATATATTGTTTCCCTTTTAAATAAAATCATCGAAAAAATTGGGGTGTTACAGTCACTCCCCCTAAAAAGAAGTTTCGTCTCGAAACTTAACACAAATCCAAAACCAAATCAAGACGATTAATCAATCATAACTGCAAACATAATGACATACTCGAAACTAAGAGAAGAGGTACGGATGAGATTCTCTCATTGCTAATTCCAATTCCCACGTCGTGCTCTCGACGTCTTGATTTCTCCAAAGAATATTGACCATGGGGATGGTCTTTTTTCGCAACACACGCTCTTGAGAATCCAGAATATGAATAGGTTCTTCCATATACGTAAGGTTGGGCTGAATCTGGGGCATCGAGTCGAGGACTTAACGATCATTACAAACACACTTCCGTAACTGGCTCACATGGAACACATCATGGACACCAGGGAAGGTCGCAGGCAAATCCATCCTATATACTGACAATCCGATGCGTTCATGAATCTAGAAAGGTACTACGTACCGGGGGTCTAACTTGTGGTTCCTTCCAAACCTTTTAATGCAAGAAATCGGAGAAACCTTCAGAAAAACCAAGTATCCAACGGTAAACTCCAGATCAACCCTTCATTGATCGACATACTTCTCATAGCGCAATTGAGCCACACGGAGCTTTTCTCGAATATGAGTCACAGCACAATTCATCTCCTCAAGGGAATTTCGACCGAGCAGCGGTCTCTCACCAACTTCAGCCCAAAACAACGGAGTTCTACAATGCCTCCCATATAAGGCCTCAAACGGGGACATCTGCAGACTCTCTTGATAACTATTATTGTAAGAAAACTCCATTAGCCTTAGACGCTCATCCCACGCTCCACCCTTATCAAAAATGTAACATCTAATCATGTCCTCCACGATCTGATTTACTCTTTCTGTTTGCCCATTCGTCTGCGGATGGTAGGCGGTGGAATACCTCAAGTCGGTACCCAACCCATCTTGCAAGCTCTTGCAAAAGCGAGACGTAAATCTGGAGTCCCGATCTTATACGATGCTAACAGACACTCTATGTAACCTGATGACCTCTTCAAGATATAGCTCAGCTATCTTCTTCATCGAATACCCAATCTTAGACGGAACAAAGTAAGCACACTTTGTTTATCTGTCGACTATCACCCAAACAGAGTCATGCCCACGAGGATATTTTAGTAGACCGGTGATAAAATCCACTGAAATACTCTCCCATTTCCAACTTTGAATATCAAGCGTTGTCAATTTACCACCAGGCCTTCAAAGATCAGCCTTAGCACGCTTACATGTATAACATTCCGATACAAACTTTGCGATATCGCTCTTCATACCTAACCACCAAACAATTTGCTTTAGATCCTTATACATCTTAGTGGAACCAGGGTGATAGGCTACACTGGAGCCATGATCTTCAGCACAGATCTTAGCTCGAATATCACCAAAGGCGGGGACGCAAAAACTACCATGATACCTCAAGGTATCCAACTCATCCAAGGAGAAATCTGGTAGCTCTCCCTTCACAATTCTATTTCGGAGGTGCAACAAATTAGGAACATCCATCGGGTGTGCTCGAGTAAGGGAAATCAAAGAGGGTTCTTCCACTTCCAAACTAGCAGGCACAGTACGACTCCCAACCTTAATATCCATCAGCAAGAATTCTTCTACCAAGGACTGTACCGATACATTAAAAATTTTAGCAGTCTTTCTACTCAAAGCAACGGCTACTACATTAGCCTTTCCTGGATGATAATGAATTTCCACTTCATAATCCGCCACATATTCTAACCACCGACGCTGGCATAGATTTAGTTCCTTTTTAGAGAAGACGCACTTCAAACTCTTATGATCTATATAGACCTTGCACAGCACACCATACAATAAGTGTCGCCACAGCTTCAGCGCATAAATTACGGCAGCAAACTCCAAATCGTGCGTAGGATAGTTCCTCTCATTAATCTTTAGTTTCCTCCATCCATACGGGATAACCTTACCATCTTGCATTAAAACACAACCAAGTCCGATGTGTGAATCATCAACATACACAACATACTCAAATCCTACAGTAGGTAAGGTTAAAATTAGGGCAGTACACAGTCTCTTCTTCAACTCTTGAAAAGCCTCTTCACACTTATCACTCCAAATGAATGCATTATTCTTCTGAGTAAGTCTAGTTAGAGGAGCAAACAACACCGAAAATCCTTCCACGAATCTTCTATAATAGCCAGCCAGGCCTAAGAAGCTCCTAATCTCTTTAGGTGTAGAAGGTCTCTCCCATTCCATCAGAGTAGAAATCTTGGTATGGTCTACAGAAATACCGTCATTGCTTACAACATGACCCAGAAAGGACACCTGAGCAAGCCAGAACTCACATTTACTCAACTTCGCATATAGATCATGCTCCCTCAGGGTTAACAAAACCAAACGCAAAAGCTGAGTACGCTCCTTAACAATGAGGGAATATACCATGACATCATCTATGAACACAATAATGAATCGGTCCAAGAAACCCTTAAATACAATATTCATCAAATCCATGAAAGCAGAGGGTGCATTGGTTAAACCGAAAGACATCACCAAAAACTCATAATGTCTATGCCGTGAACAGATTGTTGTTCAAGGAATATCTGCCTAACGAATCCTCAACTGGTGGTAGCTTGAGCGAAGATCGATCTTTGAAAATACCGAGCTACCACACAACTGATCGAACAGATCATCGATCCTTGGCAGAGGATATCTATTCTTAATTGTTACCTTTTTCAATTCCCTATAAATTATGGAAAGCCTCATCGATCCATCTTTCTTCTTTATGAACAAAATAGGAGCACCCCATGGAGAAGAACTTGTTCTAATAAAACCACAACTCAGCAGCTCATTGGGCTGAGTACGCAACTCATCCAACTCACGCAGAGCCATACAGTACGGTGCCTTGGCAATAGGAAGAGTACCTGGCTCGAGGTCTATCACAAACTTTATCTCCCTTTCAGGAGGATGTCCTGGAAGACTATCAGGAAAGACATCTGGAAACTCTCGCACCACCGAGACATCCTCAAGAAATGGTGTAACAAAAGTTGTTTCCAGAGCAGAAATAGAAACTAAAAACGCCTCGCAACCAGACTCTATAGCATGACAAGCACGTGCCGTAGAAATGATAGGGAAACTCTGTCCTGAAATAAATAGACGCTCATAGGTTGGCCGTCATCCATCCTGAAATCCAGTTGCTTAGCATTGCACCTGATGACCGTATCATACTTGGACAGCCAGTCCATGCCCAAAATCACGTCGAAGTCAGCCAGATCTAAAATCATCAAATCAGCAAAGGCCAGAAAATTTCCAAGATAAATAGGGTATCTCAGAACTTATTGGCTAGATATCACCGAATCACCGGAGGGAAGCTTGACATTGAAGGAGTCTCCTAATTGATCCACATTCAGGCGATGTTTATCAACAAATCTCCGGGCCACAAAGGAATGGATGGCACCTGAATAGAAAAGAACGCGCGCCCACCTATTCCGCACCTTAAACTCGCCTAAAAACGTAACATACATAACTAAATGAACGACAACTAGGGCAATAACGATAAAAATAAGGATATTTTAAACTTGGGCTAACCTGATATAACTTGCCTAAGGGTTTGAGCTTCCTTGCTGGTCATCACATTAAGCTTTCCTTTTCCTTTATCCAGGGTTGGTGGCGGTGGCAGAGCTCGAAGCAGGGCAGGCTGCAGTGGGGACTGAGCGTGGGGGCATGAAGATTTCTTGTGTCCCTTCTGCCCGCACTGGAATCAAGTTCTTTCTTTCATCTAGCACCGACACACATCATGAACCTTCTATGCACAGAACAAGCACACAAGCTCTCCATTGGGTGCACCTTGTATGGCGTGCACCTGTTGCTGCTTTAGGGTGGCAGTCCTCTTGAAACACCTTTCGTAATGGTGGCCAGTACGACCACAAAAACTACACACTTCCTTACCTTTCTTCTTCGAAAAAGGGCCAGATGCCCTGGAGCTACAATCCTCAACACCTTTCCTTTTCTCTTTCCTCGTCGCAGCACCGCGGTTCATGGCATTTTCAATCGTATCAACCTTCACTGTGGCTTCTAGAATTCCGAAATACGTAAAACATCTCCTCGATGGAGATGATCCAATCATCAAAAACCATAAAGTTGGCACTCCCGTCGTAGGTAGGAGGTCCCAACCGCTGGAAGTGCGATATGAAATTCATTTTTGGTAGTATCTCCATCGGGGGAACCAGAGGAGCAGGGGTATCAGACACGACTTGGCCCAAGGCAGGCTATTGCACTAAAGGTTGTGGTGCGGGAGCGGCAGATAACAAAGACTTAATTTGTGATTGCATCGCAACTAATTGTCTCGACAGAGCCTCATTGCTCTGACGCAGACTATTGATAATCGCATCACTTTGCGCGTCTAATGACTCACCCTCCGACTGGGGACTCTACCTCATTGCAGGATGCTTTGGCGGGATTTCTAGAAAGCAAATAGACAACTCATAAAAATCCTAGCTTACAACGAAGCCACACGACTAGTTCAGACAATACTAAAAAGATACTTGCTTACGCTGTAACTTGCTCTTGGATTTTAAAATGATGTTATGTCCTACTTAGTATTATATCCTCTCATCCTATTGACTCGTGTGCCTATGACATGAATGCATGAGTTCTTTATTCTTATTTAAAATCATGTGTGTACATGTGTCATCATGTAAACCTTAACTTAGCACGCGTGCCTATGCAATGATATGCAATGTATGTCGTGCTATGCATTCTAAAAAAATGCCTTAATGCATGCATGAGCGGCGTACATATGAAATGTTATGCATCCCATACTACATAACATCGCATGCAATGAGAAAAGAAAACGTGTTAATGGGCACCCATATGATGGTGGTTATGCATCCCATACTACATAACCGTCACATGCTGCCACCTATGGTGGATCCATATACAAACACATATTATGCATCCCATACTACATAATATGCCCCGTATACTTCTTATCATGCAATGAGTGTAGTTACTATGCTTCAGCTAAGACCTACTGATGATACATCGGTGTGTGTATGAAATGTCACTAAACCACAAACACTAACAAGGGAAGGTTGCCCGACTAATTATCAAGCAACCTCCCTCTGATACCAATTGTCACAACCCGCATTTTCACCGCATATAATAACATATCAGAGTAAGGGATAATGCGCGTCATGATGCCACGTCTGCAGGGGATAACTGTGGAAGCTCAGGCAGACACCTACTTAATCATGAAGAAAAATTGTTTAAGTAATTTTTAAGGAAAAAAATTAGTTAAGTGCAATAGTTAGTCGTATCCCTCGGCTTAATGGCTCATTTAGTCCATGAATAAAAATATAATTATATGCTGCAGAAAAATTCTTATTTAGATTGACTCCAACATCCTATATGAGTATAAATATGCAACATCCCATTTCCAACTAGACCCCTAAGAGTGGTTTTGGTCATGACTAGGTCATGACAAAACCCTAGGAAGCTAAAAAGGGCCAGGTGACCAAAGGACAAGGTGAGAATCACCTTGGTCTGTCTATAGCACAACCTCATCACCAAACTAAGGGATTGACTTTAGGGCTTCACCATGACTCCATGTCCCCACCACAACATCACTAACCTATTAGAGGGTCCACTAGAGCCTTAAGGGTCCATTAGAGTCAAACCAAAGTGGAAAATTTGACCTAGTACCACTATAGTCCTAAATTTGGCAAGGTGCCCTAACTAAGGGCAGTTGGCCTTTAATGTGCCCAACCAACCTTGTCCAGGTCTTCCTGGACCTAAAGTGGTGTCAATGGGTCACCTGGGACTCAATGGGGTCAACCCCAAAGCTTGAGTTGACCCAAGCAAACCCGAACCCCCACTTGGTCAAGGGTCCCTTATTAAGGGTTATATGACCCTCAAGGTGCCCAGTTAGTCCTATCCCACCCCACCTAAGCTTTAGGAGAGATCAATGGATCACCAAGGACGCATTGGTGCCAACCGAAAAGGTAAAAATGACTAGAGTCAACCCAAGCCCACTTTGGGACAACCAAGCCCAAATGGGCTAGCCCAAGTACAAGCGTCCTCATGTGGCTTCATTAGGGAGTAATATGTATGTGTGGGCTGCCAATAGACCACACGGTTGACCAAGTCAACCTGGTGACTAGGAGAGAGAAGGTGAGCTCCATTCCATGTTAATGGAGGAGATAGAAATGAAGAAAGATTGAGGGGGTGAAGGGGCTCGGCCAAAGGGAGGCCAAAGGCCCTATTTAATGGCTGAATTCAACTCCCCTAGGGAAGGGGAGGAATTTCCAGCCATTTCCCAGCCATCAAGGGGCTGGTTCAGCCCCCCTCCTCCTAACCCGAGCCTAGCCATTAATGGCTTTAATGGCCATTGATAATCCAGCCTCTCCTCTCCCCAACTGAAGATTTAAACACCATCAGTGGGCTGAGAGAAGGCTTTCCCAACCCTCACCTGAAGGAATCCGGCCTCCCCACTGTGAAGTTGCAAAAACCATGTGGCGCCACCTTCCAAGATGGTTTCCAGGCGATCTTCTCGACTTCAGGCCGCCGGCAAGGTCCTCCTCCTCTCCTTGTCTTATGGTTAGATCATAGAAATGCTTAGGTTCAAGGTTTGGGCTCAATTGAGCCCAAACCAATTTCTGGTTTTCATGGTTTCGGTCAAGAAGTTTTCTTGGTAGAACCGCTAGAATTCACCCCTCCGGCGGCCGAGTCGCCGCCAGTCAATAGCCGCCACCTCGACGGAGGTGTTGGTGGCGGTGGCCTTCCGGGGAAGGGCCGGGATGGGCGGAGGTGGCAGCTGGAAGTGGATCCAGGCTCGGGCTATCTCAGTCGTTGGCTGGAGGTAGACGATGAGCCGGGCCCTTGGATTTGCGCCATGATCCGTGTTGATCAAATGAAAATATTTCATTTTAATTGATTTTCTGTCACCTTATTTATAGTATTTTGAAATAAATATTAAAAATTGTTAGGTGCCTCTGATGAAAAAGTGCAAGACATAAAAGTTGTAGACCTTTGGGTCTACTTTAATCCAAAATTAATTTGAACCAATTTGGACCTCTTGTTGGACCAGGGCATCCATTTTGGTGGGGCCTATACCTAGGGCTATCCTGAGATTGAAAAGGATGCCCACACTTCATCCCTTGTCCAAATGACCTGAAATTTAGGAAGGGGGGTCAACCTTAATCATACCTAGGGTCAGTCCAAAAATGGGAATTTTTGGGAATACTTTGTCCTATCGTTTTTGTTATTATATAATAATACTAGTGTATTTTAATTAAGTGGTCTAATGACCTCCAAACCCTCCCAAATTTTGGTGTGTGGTCCCTGGTATTAGTTCCTAGCTCTGTACAAAATTTCAACACATTTGGATGAGTTTTAGTTGGGGAATCACCAAGCCCTAGTTTTGCCTTTAGGAGGTGTTTTTGATTAAAAAGTGCACCATGGGTTTGGAGTGGTCAACTCACCTCAATAGAGGCTGGGGTTTTGGACACTAACTTACTATTACCAATGTCATCCTCTTAAGTAAAATGGTGTGATTTAGGGTTGATTTACCCTAGGGTTCAAACTCAAACCCTAAGGAAGGGCTTTTGGGTGATGTGAAGGGCATAAGGGCAAATACCCCAATATGACCTTGTAACTCAGTAGAGTTGAAGGTAGTGTAACCTAAGACCTCTGGAAGGAGTCTTAAAGAATTTTGGGGTAGGTAGATACCTCAAAACCTCAAAACCTCAACCCTAGGGTTAGGGTTGAATCACCTTTGTATAACACAAGCCAATATAACTCATCAAAAGGGTGTGAAACTTAAGGAGCATGAGTTCTAGAGTAGAAAGAACCCTTAGTAATTTTACTGGAATTTTATGAGCAATATTTTTTATACTTCATTCGTTAGCTATGATCTAGGCCTAAATAATGTTTTATTTATTAAAAATCATTCTGTTCATTGAAACCCCATGAAACATTAGTAGTGAATGTATTATGTTAAAATTGTTGCCCCTGATTTTTAGTATAATTTTTGATTGATCAAATCTAGTACATCATGCACAAATGATAAAAAAGGTGTTTTGGTGATATAAAATTATTCATAGATGATATATCTGTTGAAAAATTATGAGACTTAGGCACAGATGATTTCAGGCCTAAATATGCTTGTAGTAATTTATTTATAATTTTTAGAGGGATGATTACAGTACTTCCCTTACAAGTCGATCCATATTATTGAGATATTTGGTAATTATTTTATTCAGAGTTTAATCCCTGCTAAAAAATTATGAAACTTGGCCAATGATGTTTTTATAGTTTTATTAGCTCAATATAAATAATTTATAATTTTTGGATGACAATTTTTTATACTTGATTCATTAATAATGAGAGATAGATATTATTTCTAAAATAGTTTTAAGGCCACTTAGATACTTGAAAAATTATGATACCTTGGATTTACATTACTGAGTTAACCTAATATTTATCATAATTTTGTTTGGCATCTTGCATGAGTACTTAGGGTAGTTCATGTTCAAACTTATAGCCCTTGGAAGCTCTAAGGAAATTAATTAAATGCCAGATAAATTAGGAAAATTACAATTTTTTGTATTTAGTCTATTGGTGCCATGATAAGTCTCCAGTAAATAATTTAGGACATTTGGATGATTATTTGGATTATCTCCTATTCGGTTCGACATATAGCCTTGGTTGGTCTGAATTTGGCTAATTGGGTTAATTGCGATAGGATATGATATGACATGGTGTAGGAGTTAGTCATTTTGCTGGGTTGGATAGATGTGGATGAGTTCACCATAGAAGGATAGGAAGAGTAGTGAGAGGTGGTCATGCTAGAGTTTAGAGGTGCTCGGGTTCGACGAAAGATCGTCTTTCCCGAGAAGAGGAAGAGTAAAAATCACCCTAGGATTAGCCTACTGTAATATGAGAAGGGAATGGGTAAAGGGAATCAACCAATAATAATAAGTGCCTTGCGAAAGGGAACTATGGGCTTCAGTTACCATCATAGTTCCTAGTGCCCTTTGAGACCCCTTCACGGTGTATGCCGGGGGAAGTCCTATGTTAACGTAAAATTTATTAACAAACAGAATGAGTAACTTAGTAATTATGGTTCCACATTTCACAAAAACTATTAGCACAGGAAGATTATTGGGAGCTTCAGCTTGGTTAGTTTTGAGACGGATAGTTTGGTCCGAAGAGCTTCGGCTCGGTTAGTTTTTAGTCGGACTGTTTGGTTCGCGGAGCTTTGGCTCGGTGGGAAACGAATTAATATTGCATGTGCATAAGTTATAAGGTGGTGGGCCCTCGGTGTTAGTGGTCGATGCTCCGACACTAATATGTTGGCTCGGCAAGTGTGGTTAGCACTTCGCCAACAAGAGTCTGGTGCGCCAACAGGCAAGAGTATGCAGGTGTCCGCTTCGTGCACCAATCATTGAGGCGTATGATAGGTCTGACTGGTAGTGCTTTACTGGTTTAGAGGTAGGCGAGGCCTAACCCACCGCATCCGTCTTCCACTACGAAGGTATCCTGGGAGGTTCGGCTCCAGAAAGGGTGAACTAAAGGTCTGTGTACACAGAGTTGGGTGGGTGAGTTGCACTTGCATGATCGTATCATACCCACTTGCATGTCATAACATAATCATTGCATATAACCTCTGGCACCTATTGTGTAAGTGGTATGGGACGCTTACACAATTGGACTTTCAAAACGACCCCTTGGTCTATAAGCTTGTATGGGCAAGTTTATTTATTAAGGTCAAATTCTTCATATATATATTACTGTTAATAACCGACACCCAAACGTAAAAATTGGTATGGGACTCTTTATACGATGGGAGCCCTGTAGAAGATCCCTTGGCTTATGTGTTTCCGCACATAAATTAAGGTTACTTTTCATACTTTACTTTACTGCCACATGTAATATAAAATTGTTAGTATAGGTTCGCTGTCATCTGTTTCTTGATTACTCTCCACCTTAAAGTCCTCCCCTTTCTTCCTCTTCGCTTGATGCCTAGGAGACATGGGGGAAGGGGTAGGGGATGATAGGACTTATTCTTATAGACTAAAAGTTTTTGGACCACATCATTTAGGCGATCGTGGAGCCCAGCATGGAGGAGCAGCCCCGGAGGTCGGCCCTTTTGGAGATAGGGCAGTCTAGCTCTGTAGTTCAGCAATCAGGGACTGTGTGTCCCTGATTCTAGTAGTGATTTATTTTGCTTCCGCTTGAGTGACTATATAGTGAGGATTTGATGTATCGGGATTAAGCCCTTATTTTCAGCACTTTTAGATTTTGTGGACTCTCCCTTCGTGGAGATTTTATTACTCTGATGTGATTTTATTGTGGACATTCGGTTAGAGTTTTTAATTCACTTGTGTTTAATCTACTTGGTTCTTTTCCGTGATCGAATCGGGCGGCAGAATCGGCGTTTTGCGGTGATGACCCTTCAGGACATGAAGGTGTCACCGCAAAGCGGCGATTCTGGGCCAAAGACCCTTGTGTTTAAAGAAAAAAAAATTAGGGTCTTACATAATGTCCCCAAAGGACAACTCATGCTATGCAAGACTCTAAATTTATAATAGTAGTAAGGATAGCTTTTACGGTCACTAAATAAAATAAGTTAGAGTTTTTAAATTATGCAGTGCATGAAGAATGGTAATAGATTTTATTCTTAAAAAAATACCTAACATGCATTCCTAGGAATAATCCTCCCAGAGAGCAAGTAATCCACATCCACATATAAAGAAATAAGCAGCTAGCATGTATAAAACAAATAATAAAACTATGGGCGCCAAAAACTGACACAAACACACTTACAGAAAAGTAAGTCTGAACCAGTAACTAAATAAACAACAATCTACCTCGTTGAGACGAGGTAACAACCACGTCCAACACTACTGCCCAGAAACAGCAAAACTAGCTCTACTATCTGCTACTGCTCTGAACCTGGGGCATTCCAAAGACAGAACACCTCAACAAGAAAAAACAAAAGGTGGCAGAGAATAAATAAGCCAAAATAAACAAAGATCAAGGGGTACCAACCCAAGACCAACAGTACTGAAATAAAGCACAAAAGGAGGAACAAGTAATCATCAAGAAAAAGGAACTCTTACGTGATTCGTCACGTATAATAATAGTACACCAGACGCACTAGGCTATAAGGTGATAACAAGAACCATTCGTAAGGAAGAAATACAAACCTTTGTTAGGAACCTGTGGTTGACTCTACCCAAAAACACGGGCGAGGTGGTCACTCGTGGACACACTACCAAAAACACGGGCGAGGTGGTGACTCTTGGACTAACCACCCAAAAACACGCGCGAGGTGGTCACTCTTAGTCACACGACCCAAAAACACAAGTAGACTTCCACAGGACACTAATGAAGGAAACAAACACTGCGGAGGTGGAATCGTCAACTAACTCCCGCAATCAAGAAAACCACCAAGAAAACACCACATATCTCGAGATTTGGCTCGTCGGATTCTACATGACATTACTAGATGCATGATATGGTTGATCAACCCTTAAGAACAATTTACAATCCTAAATAACTCTAATCTGTTCAATAACGAAATCTAAGGCGTTTAAAGCCATCAATAAGACACTTCAAGAATGATCAAACATATCCGGACAAAAATCGAGTTCACCATGACAAAACGTTACAACCTCATGTGATCATTGAGAAAGTTAATCATAACTATAATTTTGAAGAATAAGCGTAGAAAATTTTAAGTAATATGAAAACATAGCCGTTACCATCAAATCGCACAAGGAGAAACTAGGGGAAACCACCACTTGCCTTGGTTTTACCGGAAAAGTCCTCTAAATCACTCCACGTTGTAGATCGGCGCAAAAGAACACGGGAGGAGCTGAAATCTAAACAAAAATGGCCGAAAAAGGGGTTATGCCCAAAAAAACCTAACGAGAAAAGTTAAGTAAAGGGGGAAATTTTACCACGATAGCGTAGCTCTCGGTGAGAGCTTTCCGGATCTATATTCGAATGAAGATTTCGAGCACCGTCGGCGGCCACCGAAAGGTTAACGTAGTATTTTATCTCTCACCCTCACGCCACTCTGGTTCGGGAGGAAAAAGAATCGGAGAAGATGAAATTTGGTTCGAAAACCTAAGTCTAAGAATATATATATTTTTTTTGTTTATAAAATTTTTTGTCAAAAACGGGTTATTAGGAGCAGTTTTACAGTAATCAAAAATATAGGCCTAGGATCACACCAAATCGAAAAGTGCCCAACATAAAAGTTGTATATATCTTTAAAATGAACAAATTTCATGTTGACCATTTTTCCATACGGTACCGTTTTGACACTCAAAAATGCGCCCGAACGCAGACTATACAGGACTACTCGATAGGAAAGGGGGCTACTCGAGAAAGAGAGCAAAGTTCTCGAGAGAAACTTATAGTTCTCGAGAACAAAATAGTTGGACTCAAGAGAATTAAGTATTTCTGGAGAAAAATACCATAATTCTGGAGAATAAACAGTAGTTCTCGAGTAGAACAAGTGTTCTCGGGTTGAAATCAATAATGCAGCTTATTTACGAGCAGTTTTTGGAAAATCAAAAATAGGAGTCTAAGATGGCTTCAAATCAAAATGTGGTCAACATTAAAGTGGTAGATATCGTCAAGGCGAACAAATCTATTGTTTACCATTTTTTAATACGATGCCATTTTGATACTCAAAACGGCGTCCGAACGTAGGCTGAAACAGACCTCTCGAGTACAGCATAGGACTTCTCGAGAACAGCATAGGACTTCTCGAGAACTAGGACAGACTTCTCGAGAACTTGGATAGACTTATCGAGAACTAGATAAGAGCTTCTCCAAAACATTAAGTCATGTCTTTTTGAGAACAACTGGGAGTTCTCGAGAACGAAAAGGGGGGATCTCGAGTACAAGCAGGGGAAATTGCAGAAGTTCCGATTTTACTAATATTTTGGAATGAATTGCTGACTCTACAAAGTAGCAGCATAGATAACCTTAGAATCTGACGTACCATTCTCGAGATATTAATTCACGCACCGAGACTCCAAAAATGCTCGGATTGCGACGAAACATGACAAGCAAGTCCAAGATTACTTAACTTTAATTTCAAAATGCAAAAAATTTCCCAATTACAACAAGAATTCGGCCGACTCGACCCCACGGACACGAAAATTCCCTAACGACATTGCACCATCAACTCGACGTTAAAAGTAATGCAACGACGTCATAAATATGACGTTTCCCTTTTAAATAAAATCATCCAAAAAATCAGGGGCGTTACATGCATAAAATTTGCGGGTTATGGAAGGAATATGTGGCCTTTGTTACTTATGTTCAAGGCTGGGCCACTCACCCATCTTGGCTGGAGCTGGAGAACCTATTAACTTCACAGGAGATCTTAGCAAGTAAGATGGTTGGAGTCACCATCTATGGAGGAGATGGCGAGCCTCTCTTCTCCGAGAAGAAAACGAGATGGGACAAGAAGAAGTTAGTTGATGGTTATGGGCCTTCTACTTCATATCAGCAAGAGAGGAGTGTATCTCCTAGTCATGAGGGGAAGAGGAAGGAAGGGCCAAGGTTCTATAAATGCATCCAGCCTGGCCACTTCGTGAAGGACTGTATGGTAAAACTTCTGTCGGCGAACGTTTCTCTTATAGGGAGTAAGGATATGAACTTGGTTGTGTTATAAAAAAATTCCTATGTTCTTCGGATGAGGTCCAATGATAGTGCAACTATGTAAGACCCCCTTTTTTGCAATGTTGTCGTGTCTTATACTTAGAATTGTTATTTTGCGGTGACACCGAACCTCGGGAAGGTCGCCACTACAAAACGCCGATCCTGCCGGCCTTAACGATCACCAAAGAAAAAGAAATATACTGATAGTTCAGTTAAATCAAAGTCCACATATCACATATAATCTATGAATAAGAAGTCACAACAAGTCCACATGATGATATAAGTAATAGATATAGATAAGAAAAATAGAAAGACAAAAATCGGGCTTATGCCTGGTATATTTAATCCTCAATATAATATTCTCGCAGAAGCTATGTAAAGTTTTCACTCACTGAGCCAAGGGCTAGTGCTCATGTACTAGACTGGCCCACCTCCAGGTGCACCGTACTTTGCTGGTGCTGCATCTCCTACTACTGCTCCCTGTCCCCCATCCGGAGCCCCTGAAATGTTTGGTCCACCAAACATTAGTCATAAAGACTAATCCAACTCTCATCCCCGCCTCGCCCAACGACACCTAGGCACCGTGCGGGAGGAGAGATAGGGATTCTTATGAAGGTTGAGAGTAAATAAAACAGGTGACGACGGAACTATATAGATGGTATATTGTAGT
Source organism: Platanthera zijinensis (assembly GCA_039513925.1). NCBI lineage: Eukaryota > Viridiplantae > Streptophyta > Magnoliopsida > Asparagales > Orchidaceae > Platanthera > Platanthera zijinensis. The sequence continues at coordinate 85,293,130 of CM077086.1, forward strand.
ATATATAATACTATACAAGGAAATACAATCTAATAGTTCTATAATAATAAATCAGTAATGTAAACGAGTGAGAAGAGCAGTTAGTACATGTAATGTAGACAATGAAATAAGTAACCCTAACTTATATGAATGCTCATACAAACTTATAAGTTAAAGAGATCTTTTTCAAGTCTCCCATCGTATAAACAGTCTCATACCACTTTATATGATGGGGTGTCAGGTTATATGCAAGTATGAGTGTGGTGATATATTATGCCATGATTCATGCAAGTGCAACACATGAACAAAACTCTATGCACACAGACCTTTAGTTCCCCCTATTTAGAAGCTAGCATCACTCTCAGGAGCCTCTGAAGTGGTCATCGGAGATAGTGGGTCGGGCCCCGCACTCTTAAGCGGGTATCCACACTACAAGGCCTAGCCCTACGTATGCCTCTGAAGGAAACACCAGAGTCACCAAGTATTATTCTGACCCACCGCCAGACTTTTCCTTGGCTAAGTGTAAACCACACCCGCCGAGTTAGCGTATCGATGTCGGTGTGAATGACCGCCAAATACGGAAGACCCACCACTTTATGCACATGGAATCATGAATTTCCTGAGCCATCGGCTCGCCAGACTATCCTGTCTGTTATAACTATCTTCCGAGCCTTCGGCTCGCAGGGCGAACTCGTCCATTTCCATAACCACCGAGCATAATGCCCGGATATCATAACCAAGCTAACCTCTAGAGACATCGGGGTGAGTGAAAGTTATATCCTAGATTTACTTGTTGCTCTTTATTATTTATTCTTATAGTTTAGGTTAACCTTAGACTGCCCAGGGTATTCCCTATGAAGGGTTCTCACGGGGCACTAGGAACAATGATGGTAGTTGAAGACCATCATTCCCTTTCGCAAGGCACTTACTTTAATTTATATCTACCCAGGTCCCAATCCCATTTAATGTTATACTAAGTCAAACACTAGTGTGTTTTGACTCTCTCTCTCTCCTCAGGAAAGACGATCTTTCGTCGATCCCGAGCCCCACTTAACACTAGTCAGACCAATACCCTCCCCCAACATGACTCCTAATGATGAACTCAAGTTCACTTTACCAAATCAGTATATCATTAACCCAACTCCTTATGTCCTTCCTACATACTAATAGAATTCTGCAGTTTTACTATATGCAGACCCACCTGGTATATGATGAGCATGAGGGTGATCCCTTCTAATATTTATCCAAGTGACCTAATATAACACCCCAAAAATCTCAAAACTGGATTTGAGGTGCAGGCTGTTTGACATGGCCTGGGACATAGGCGTGTCCTAGGGCGTGTCGGGGGTACATGGCCTGGGACACGGGCGTATCCCAGGGAGTGTTCAGGATGGTCGACTATAGTCGAGCCTGGGACACGGCCTTGGACACGGGCGTGTCCCAGGGCGTGTCACTCAAGAAATGGCCGGACTGAGTCAGAGAAGTACACGGCCCGGAACCAAGCCTTGAACACGGCCATGTCAGATTTGACACGGGCGTGTCCGAGGGCGTGTGCCTACCCGTGTACTGCTCTGTTGGTTTTAGAGCTCGTTGAGTACCGTGTAACAGGGGTGACACGGGCTTGTCACATGACTGACACAGGCGTGTTGGGTTCGACACGGGCGTGTCGATGCCCGTGTTCTGGTAGATTTCAGTCGGTGCGTGTGACGCGTGTGCCGCTTAAGGGTACACGGCCTGTGACACGGGCGTGTCACAGGCCGTGTCAGCCAAAAAAATGGAATTTTGGGAAAATCATGGCCGTTCCTTTTCTCTATTTGGATCCAAGGGCTCAGGTGATTCCTTGCTGGATTAAAACACCAGAGGATTGATGAAGAGATCATTCTTCATTTGGCTAAGTAAAGAGAGAGGAGGAAGAAGAAGGAGGAGGAGATCAAACCACCAGCGGAACTCCCGTGTTCCGATTCGAGATCCGAGGCCAGTGCTGTGAAGGCAAAGCTGCTGCGGTTCTTTCTCACCGGCTAGATTTCAATGGCTCCCAAGAGATCGTCAAGGGTAACGATCTCCCTTCTTGGACATGCGAAGTCCTTCTTTTCTGCATTGCATAGGGAAAACCCTTCCCCGCGAGTGTGTGGTGGGTTGTGGCATCCCTTGGGGTAGATATGTGAAGTCCCCCTTGTTAGAGTCCGGAATTGGAGTACGGATCTAGGCATGCTGTGTGAAGCCCATCTGGACATGTTGGTCTGGATTGGTGATGCTTGTTTGCATATCGGAGAAGACTCCGTGGTTATGGCTTGTTTGCATTGTGCCTACCTATTGCTTGGTGCAGCAGGAAGTACTGGATGAAATCCAGGAAATGAAGAGAGTTGGATGCAACTCTTGTGGCAGTGCGTTGCCACTTTGTGTGTGGTTGAGCCATTGGGCTGCAACTCGGTGAAAAGACAGATTGCCGAACAAGAAAGGTGAAACCGATCCACGCCTATAGATTGCCTTAGATACTTCCGTATTCGAGGTGGCACGGCGACTTGAGCAACGGGGGGTGGCTGATCCGTACCTGCGTTATGTCCGTCCGACTTGGAAGCCTGGTTGTGGGTTTTGTTGGAGCGCATAATGAGAGTCTTAGGCCCGCGCGCCAAAAAGACTAGAATGCTCAATACCGTGTAAACGGTGGTGTTGACCCTGGTTTTCCGGTGCACCAAGAATATGCCCTGAGTGCACGGACTGTCGGGTCGTATGGCCGACGGTTGTGATGGCTTGAATGTGCCTGCAAGCACATAGTTGCTATTGTTGATACCATGCTGTGCAGGGAAGGAATGCTACTGCCCCGAGAAAGGGGTAGAATTGTTATAATTGGGTCAGCTGAATGCTGACCGTTGCCGTGTTTGCCACCATTTGGGTGGATTGTCCCTATGCAGGTGTTGGAGAGCCAAGTGGTAAATGAAGGGTTGAATCCCCTACTGCTGTTGCTGCTGCTGCGGCTAGCCCTTGAAGGCTACGCGAATGGTTTTGTTTGTTTTACTTTTACTCATGTATGGCCGGCCTGCGCGCCGATGTTTGTAATCCATGATGTGTGGAAAGAGGAACTGTAAGGCCTTAAGGCCAACCCTTCACCTTTGTTGTACATTCCGTGGCTGTATATATAATTGTGGTTTATATATTGGACATTCCTGGTTAGAGTTCATATTATATCTTAAAGCTTCCGCTAGAATGCTTTGTGTTAGGATATGTTTATGGTTTGGTATTATTCTGTGACCTCACCGTCTGATTGTGGCATATCGTGTGGGGCCCCGGCCGGACCTTCTACGATACGTCACGTAAAGGATGGGGTCGTTACATTTTGGTATCAGCTTCGTTCGGTCTTCCTCTTTCGAATTCGTGGTCGAATTCTTTTGTGGGGTGGCGAGCGCGTGTTTGTGCGCCCTACTGTAACGCTAATGAACTCTGGAATGTCCACTAAGGAATGTACATAATCTTGTTTGAAGAATCTGCGCGTTCCTTTTCTGTTGTTTTGCTTGCATACGATCGCTAATGTGTGTCTTGTCCACCTATAGGTGACGCGTAGTGGTGCTGGGCAGTCTGAGCCCAAGCGCGCTGATGAGAGTGCGGTACCGGCTGAGGTGCCAACACCTCCTCCATCTGTGGAAACTATTCGCTTAGTTGTTGAGGCACTATTTGCCATGATTCAGCCGACCGGTCAAGCGCAGCGGGCAGTAGTGCCAGTTCGTGTTGATGTAAGACCCGAGCCGGTTAGGCTGTCGATCCACGAGCAGCTGACCGACAGTTGAAGCAATTCATGAGCTTCAGTCCGCCTACGTTTACGGGACTGGGATCCCCAACGCAGGCAGAGGATTGGTTATCGTGTGTCAAGCGGATAATGACAGCGATCAGGGCGGAGGAAACTTTAAAGGTCACCTTGGCCACCTTCATGCTCGAAGGAGAGGCGCGGTTGTGGTGGGACGAGGTTGAGGTACACCATTTGGCGGGCAGGCAATTAACGCAAGTATCGATTGAGGAGTTCTCTCGAATATTTCTGGCGAAAAATGTCCCAGCGGCGCTACGCATTGCCATGGAAAATGAGTTCCAACGGTTAAGGCAAGGAGAAGATAGCGTGGATACCTACCTGCATGAGTTTACCAGGTTGGGATGGTATGCGGGAACAATCTTCGCGGATGACCAAAGATAAACGAATAGGTTCTATGAAGGATTGCGGGATGAGTTGATGTTCCTGCTTTCGAGTTCAGTGAACCAAGGGTTTCAGGGGTTGGTTGATACTGCATGTGCGTTGGAGAAGGACATGAGACGGGTGTAAGGGAACAAGGGCTTGGTTGTGTCAAAGCCAGAGTTTCAAGCACCTCGCCCTAGCAAATCGTTCTACCAGAAGAAACGGGGCAAGAGGTCCAAGCCATCTGGGCAAGTGTCTACGACCGTTGGGTCGGGGGCGACGTCAAGGCCGGAGTCTCGTACATGCTATACTTGTGGTCGGGTGGGGCATATAGCCCGTGATTGTCGGGTTGTTCAACCCAAAGGAGAAAAGAAGACGGGTGTGTCTTATGCTGAGAAGGGCAAAGCGGTGGTTGATTCCTCTGCGTCCCAGGCACAGCCCCGAATTTATCACCTTGGCCAGCAGGAGGCGATTAAGCAAAGTGACGTCGTCACAGGTACGACTGAATATAGATTATTAGCTTAAGTGCTATTGCATTTGGTTATGTATAGCTTGTGCATGATGTGTGTGTTGTAGGCTTTGTCCTGATTCGGAATAATCTAGCGAGAGCCCTGTTTGATACAGGTGCTTCGCATTCTTTTTTGTCTGAGGACTTCGTATCTCGAATTGGGGTGCCGAGTCATGTGACGGTTGATAGTACAAGGGTGCAATTGCCGAATGGCTGTGTGATGCTTGCGGTTAGGGCTTGCGATGTGGATGTTCAAATAGGAAGTCGGGATTTCGGTTTGAGTGCAACTGTGCTACTGCTATCGGAGTTTGATGTGATCTTTGGCATGGACTGGCTCTCGGAGCAGCGTGCCTTTATTGATTGCAACTCCAAGGAGATCACACTGGGCCAGAATACCGGACTTGTGACGAAGTTCGCTGGTATGCGAGGAGTTGGCGGGACTTTGTTGTCTGCGGTCCAAGTCGTCAATGCTGTTCGAAAGGGCGCGGAGTTATTCTTCACACTAATTCAGGCTGTTGAGCCAAAGGCCAGTGTCGGTGAAGTTCTGGCTGTGTCAGAGTTTGCCGATGTGTTTCCTAAAGATCTTCCTGGGTTACCACCCCAGCAGAAGATTGACTTCTCTATTGAGTTGGTGCTAGGTGCTAAACCTGTGGCCCGCTCACCATATCAAGTCGCGCCAAAAGAGATGGCTGAATTGAAAGTCCAATTGCAAGAGTTGTTGGAGCAGGGATACATACGCCCAAGCATGTCACCTTGGAGCGCGCCTATTCTATTTGTGAAAAATAAAGACGGTAGTTTACGGTTATGTATTGACTACCGCGAATTGAATAAGCTGACGGAGAAAAACAAATATCCGATTCCACGGATTGATGACCTATTTGATCAGCTGGCAGGATCAACGGTCTATTCCAAGTTGGATTTGAAATCGAGATATTATCAATTGAGGATTCGGGAAGGTGACATTCCCAAGATGGCATTTGGAACACGCTACGGTCATTATGTGTTCACGGTAATGCCGTTTGGCTTATGTAATGCGACATCGGTATTTATGGATCTAATGCATCGAACGTTCTGAGAGTACTTGGATTTGTTCGTAATTGTGTTTATCGATGACATATTAGTATACTCTCAGTTGGAAGAGGATCATGCAAACCATTTGCGGTTGGTCTTGCATACCCTGCGGAGGAATAAGCTTTATTCCAAGTTCTCAAAGTGTGAGTTCTGGCTCTCTTCAGTAGCCTTTTTAGGCCATGTGGTAAGTGGTGAAGGTATAGCGGTGGATCCGTTGAAGATAAGTGCCATTCGAGATTGGCCAGTGATGTCTTCGGTGGCCGAGGTCAGGAGCTTCCTTGGGCTTGCGGGCTACTATAGACGGTTTGTGGAAAACTTCTCACGGATTGCTTTACCTCTGACCACGCTGACAAGAAAAGATCAAAGGTTCATTTGGACGCCGGAGTGCGCGCGAGCTTTTGAAGACCTGAAGAGTCGTTTGACCACGGCGCCTGTATTGACATCGCCATGTGGTACAGATGGCTATGAGATCTATAGTGATGCTTCCGGGAGCGGCCTAGGCTGCGTTCTTCTGCAGTTTGGTAAAGTGATTGCTTATGGCTCGCGCTAGTTGAAAGTGCATGAGCGGAATTACCCTGTCTATGATCTGGAGTTTGCGGCGGTAATCTTTGCGCTAAAGTTGTGGCGGCACTATCTTTATGGCGTGAAAGTGGACATTTATACAGATCACAAAAGCCTAAAGTACTTGTAGGATCAGAAAGATCTGAATATTCGACAACGAAGGTGGATGGAGTTCCTTGGGGACTACACCTTCGAGATTCACTATACACCCGGGAAGGGAAATGTGTTCGCTGATGCTTTGAGTCGGAAGACTCAGGTACAAGAAAGCTGGTTGCAGTGGCATGATCAGCGTTTAACCCAGGAATTGGAAGCATTGGAGATATCTTGTGTTGACAAGGGTTCTTCGACCGATGCATGCTTGAACTGGATGGAGGTTCAATATGACCTTACGGACAGAGTTCGGCGAGCAACGGAGCTTGATGAAAGTCTCCAGCGCTATGCTAAAGATGGGTCGGATGACCAGTTCTCTTGGGATAACGGTTTGTTACGAAGAAATAGTCGAGTGTGCGTTCCGAGTGTGGGTAAATTGAGGGAAGAGTTGATGTACGAAGCTCACTTTGCAAAGTACTCAGTTCACCCAGGAAGCACAAAGATGTCCAGAGATCTGAAAAAGCTGTTCTGGTGGCCCGGACTAAAGAAAGATGTAGCACGTTATGTGGCGGAATGTCATACTTGTGCATTGTTGAAAGCGGAATGCCAGAAGCCTGGTGGTTTTCTGAAGTCATTAACCATTCTGGAGTGGAAGTTCGATGACATTTCGATGGATTTTGTGCACGGGTTGCCGAGATCTCAACGCGGTCATGATTCAATCTGGGTGATTGTGGACCGGTTGAGAAAAGTGGCGCACTTCCTTCCAAACAAAAGAGACGATTCAGTGGAAACCTTGGCCAAGCTCTATGTGGAGCAGATTGTTCGACTGCACGGTATTCCTTGGAGCATCGTCAGTGACCGTGATGGGCGATTCACATCGAATGATTGGCGGCTAGTTCATCAAATGTTGGGTACAAAATTAGCGTTTAGTACGGCCTTTCATCCCCAAACGGATGGCCAGACTGAACGAACCAACAGGACAAGTGGAGGACATGCTCCGCATGTGCACCCTAGACTTTGGTAAGAGATGGGAAGATTATATTTTTCTTGTAGAATTTGCCTATAATAATAGCTACCAAGTGAGCATCGGTATGGCACCATTTGAGGCTTTGTATGGTCGTAAATGCCGGACACTATTAGCTTGGGCAGAAGCAGGCGAATCTAAGCTGAGTGGGAAAAAGGAAGTCGAAGAAGCTACCTCGCTTATACGCTCTATTCGGGAGAAGCTATTGATAGCCCAAGATCGTCAAGCAAAGTACTACAATGCCAAACACCGGAACGTGGAGTTCGCGGTGGGTGATTGGGTATATTTGAAGATCAAACCCTTCAAAGGCGTGTCCAGGATTCGGCGGTTGAAAAAGCTAAGTCCAAGGTACCTTGGTCCATTTGAAGTGGTGGAGCGCGTTGGGGAAGCTGCTTATCGACTAGCGTTGTCAGTAGAGTTGAGTGGTTTATATGATGTATTTCACATCTCAGTACTCCGTAAAGCTGTCAAGGATCCAGCTCAAGTAGTGGAGTATGATCGGGTACCAGTCGAGTATGGGCTAACGATGAGGGTTCGACCCATTTGGATCGAAGATCGAGCCGATAAACAGTTGCGGAACAAGGTGATCGGGATGGTCAAGGTCCAATGGGACAATTGTGGCCGTGAAGAGCTAACATGGGAGCGAGAGTAGACCATGCGAGCTGAATTTTCCGAGCTATTTGTGTAAACTGTAGACCGTGTACTTTTGTTGTTTCAGAGTTATCAAGTTATAGTATTGTGTTTCTTGTTTCCTTACCGTGTCAAATTTTGGGACGAAATTTTATTAAGGAGGGGAGGATTGTAACACCCCAAAAATCTCAAAACTGGATTTGAGGTGCAGGCTGTTTGACACGTCCTGGGACACGGGCGTGTCGGGGGTACAAGGCCTGGGACACGGGCGTGTCCCAGGGCGTGTTCAGGATGGTCGACTATAGTTGAGCCTGGGACACGGCCTTGGACACGGGCGTGTCCCAGGGCGTGTCACTCAAGAAATGGCCGGACTGAGTCAGAGAAGTACACGGCCCGGAACCAAGCCTTGAACACGGCCGTGTCAGATTTGACACGGGCGTGTCCGAGGGCGTGTGCCTACCCGTGTATTGCTCTGTTGGTTTTATAGCTCGTTGAGTACCGTGTAACAGGGGTGACACGGGCGTGTCACATGACTGACACGGGCGTGTCGATGCCCGTGTTCTGGTAGATTTCAGTCGGTGCGTGTGACGCGTGTGCAACTTAAGGGTACACGGCCTGTGACACGGGCGTGTCACAGGCCGTGTCTGCCAAAAAAATGGAATTTTTGGAAAATCGTGGCCGTTCCTTTTCTCTATTTGGATCCAAGGGCTCAGGTGATTCCTTGCTGGATTAAAACACCAGAGGCTTGATGAAGAGATCATTCTTCATTTGGCTAAGTGAAGAGAGAGGAGGAAGAAGAAGGAGGAGGAGATCAAACCACCGGCGGAACTCCCGTGTTTCGATTCAAGATCCGAGGCCAGCGCTGTGAAGGCAAAGCTGCTGCGGTTCTTTCTCACCGGCTAGATTTCGATGGCTCCTAAGAGATCGTCAAGGGTAACGATCTCCCTTCTTGGACATGTGATGTCCTTCTTTTCTGTATTGCATAGGGAAAACCCTTCCCCGCGAGTGTGTGGTGGGTCGTGGCATCCCTTGGGGTAGATATGTGAAGTCCCACTTGTTAGAGTCCGGAATTGGAGTACGGATCTTGGCATGCTGTGTGAATCCCATATGGACATGTTGGTCTGGATTGGTGATGCTTGTTTGCATATCGGAGAAGACTCTGTAGTTATGGCTTGTTTGCCTTGTGCCTACCTGTTGCTTGGTGCAGCAGGAAGTACTGGATGAAGTCTAGGAAATGAAGAGGGTTGGATGCAACTCTTGTTGCCGTGCGTTGCCACTTTGTGTGCGGTTGAGCCGTTGGGCTGCAACTCGGTGAATAGGAAGATTGCCGAACAGGAAAGGTGAAACCGACCCGCGCCTATAAATTGCCATGGATACTTCCGTATTCGAGGTGGCACAGCGACTTGAGCAATGGGGAGTGGCTGATCCGTACCTGCGTTATGTCCGTCCAACTTGGAAGCCTGGTTGTGGGTTTTGTTGGAGCGCATAATGAGAGTCTTAGGCCCGTGCGCCAAAAAGACTAGAATGCTCAATACCGTGTAAACTGTGGTGTTGACCATGGTTTTCCGGTGCACCAAGAATGTGCCCTGAGTGCACGGACTGTCGGGCCGTGTGGCCGACAGTTGTGATGGCTTGAATGTGCCTGCGAGCACATAGTTGCTATTGTTGATACCATGCTGTGCAGGGAAGGAATGCTACTGCCCCGAGAAAGGGGTAGAATTGTTATAATTGGGTCAGCTGAATGCTGACCGTTGCCGTGTTTGCCACCGTTTGGGTGGATTGTCCCTATGCAGGTGCTGGAGAGCCAAGTGGTAAATGAAGGGCTGAAGCCCCTACTGCTGTTGCTGCTGCTGCTGCGGCTTGCCCTTGAAGGCTACGTCATGGTTTTGTTTGTTTTACTTTTACTCATGTATGGCCGGCCTGCGCGCCGATGTTTGTAATCCATGATGTGTGGAAAGAGGAACTGTAAGGCCTTAAGGCCAACCCTTCACCTTTGTTGTACATTCCGTGGCTGTATATATAACTGTGGTTTATATATTGGACATTCCTGGTTAGAGTTCATATTATATCTTAACGCTTCCGCTAGAATGCTTTGTGTTAGGATACGTTTATGGTTTGGTATTATTCTGTGACCTCACCGTTTGTTTGTGGCATATCGTGTGGGGCCCCGGCTGGACCTTCTACGATACGTCACGTAACGGATGGGGTCGTTACACCTAAGATTATTATTGGGGGTCTATCATGTCATTTTTATACTAAATCAAGAAAAAAGTATTTTTCCTAACAAAATTGTTATTTATTTAATTTTCTTCAAAGTAAGGCAAACAATGATTTTGATCATAAAGTAGGCTTTTATGTCTAGGTAAGGCCTTATAAAAATTATTTCAGGTGCATGAAATCAAAATAACAATAAATACTGAATTTTACAGTTTTGTAGAATGAATTTGGCCATCAATTAATTATTTAATAACCAACTATAATATTAGGATAAATAAGGGAAAAATAGAATCATCCTTCCAAAATTAATCAGAAAATTACTAGATTAAAAATATGATCAGAAAAGTCCATGGACGAAGATTTATTATTTTTCATCATTATTTGGTCCCATAAATAAATCATTTAAAACAAAACAATATTAAACATCTTGTGAAGCAACTCATATATACAGTCCTCCAATAATTCTATAAAAATTCATAGAGCTCATGTATGACTTAAAAGGTCTCTATCAAATTGCATAAGTTTTCAATGAGTAGATAACTCTCAATAAATTCTTTAATGATTTGGGCTACTACAAGGGCAGTGAATGAAGTATCTCAAATACTTATCTAAAATTCACCCTAAAATTTCTAGAGCCTAATAACAATATTATTTGATCACTGCCAAAATTTCAAGATCAGTCATTGTCCTATGATACAGTAATAAGTTCAATTGTAAAATTGCCCGAAATGGTCCTAAGTTGTTACAAGGGGGATGTAAACTCTAAAAGTCCTAGAATTACTTCCTGGGGTTATTTACCATCCTAAGATCTCATGGACTAAACTCCAAGTCCATATAAGGTCAAATCACCTTATGTCCTTCACACACACCCAAACTTCAACCCTAGGGTTTGAACTAGGGTCCTAGGGCAAATCCACACTAATCTACCCAAAACTCCAAGTGAGGGTGTTTTAAATGACCTTGAGGCTCTGCCTAAAGTCTCATCCCCTTTGGGCGAGAATTGGCCCCTCTATGCCCCAAACACCCTTTTCCCCTAATTTACCCTTAAGGGACCAAACTTGGTCACACCAAAGCCTATTCTATTCAATCACAATGGGCTAAAAATTTTACCAGGGCCATATCATTACCCTAAGAACTATCTATCCAAATTTTGGGGGATTATGAGGTCATTATATCCACTAATTAAATCTTACATGGTTCATTATATTTTTATAAAAACTATAGAAAAAAGATTCTTAAATATTTCCAATTTTGGATATGTTATAGGTATTGAATAGAGTGACCCCAGTCCAAATCTCAAGTCAGTTGTATGACTGGATTGTTGGGGCACTCAATTTAGTCTCTAGTCAAGCTTATGTATAGGCTGCACCATTTTGAGTGTTGTTGTCAAACCATTGACCTAAATTGGTTGAAACTAATTTTAAAATAAATTACACTTCAAGCCCTATAACTTTTATATTAAACATTTTTACTGTAGAGGGCACTAAGTATTTTTAATATTTAATTAAAACACTGCAATTTATGTGACAAAATGAAACATTAATAATATTTATATTAATTAATATTTAACCGGCGGCACGAATCTTAGCGCAAGATTGGACGGAATCCATTCATCTCCTTCCTTGAGCCAACGGTCCCGATTCCTTCATCCTGGAGCAACTTTCAGCCGCATTTCCCTGCAACCTAATTGCCTCCATGGCCGGCCATCGCCACCACCACCTCCGTCGAGATGGGGGCTATGGATTGGCTGCGATACGGCCGCCGGAGGGGCCATTTCCGGCAAACAAGCAACCACTCAAATCTCATGGAATTTCTTCAAAATTTCTCACTAGATCGGGCTCAAATGAGCCCGATATCTCCCCTAGTTGATCTAATAAGCTATCATAGAGGGAGAGGGGGAGAAGTCGGCCTTTTGGGAGGCGTGAAGCCTTGTTGATTGGCGGGACGCCATTGTTGTTGGTGGTGTCGACTGGTGCTCTGCAACTGTACAGCCAAACGGCTTGGTTTCTTCAGGTAAATAGTGGAAAAGATTCCACTGATTCCAGTGAAGCTTTAAAAAGGAGCAATTGGGGGAGATGAGGGGCCAAGCTTGATTTCACCATTATTGGTCATGAAAGACATTTTTGACTAATGGAATTATCTAAATTCAGACCCTTGGGTGGCCGGCCATGGCTATTCATATCCTCAAAACTAATGAGGGGAGTGCATCCAACCTTTGGAATCAATTGGAGAGGCCATTGGTCTCCCTTGGCCATGAATGGCCTTTACTCCCCATTTTCTCTCTCCTCCATTAAAGGGGAAGTGGAGCTTTCTCTCTCCTAGTCACAAATTCAAGAAAATGGGTGTATTATTGGGTAATTATAACCCTCATGAGGTTAGTGGGCTACCCTAGTTTGGCTTGGCCCAAGTTGCTTGGGGTTGAGCTAGCCTTTTAGGCTAGTTTGACCTAATTCTAGGGTGGCGTTGACATTGGTCAATATGACCTTTTGGGTGGACCCCAATGGTTCCTTGGTGACCCATTGGCCTCCTCTAAGGTCTAGGGAGACTTGGGTAGGGTTGGCTGGGCAACATGATCCTTAGTTATGGCACTTTGACCATTTTAGGGCTATGGTTGACTTGGGTGAACATAGCCTCTTCTGTTGACACCAATGAGTCCTTGGTGACCCATTGGCCTCCCTTAGAGCTTGGAAAGATCTAGGTGGGTCCCTTTATCTAAGGGGAGGTCAATTGGCCATGTGTGAGCTCAGTTGACCTAGTTAGAGTTTGGGTTGACTTGGTCAGCATGCCCCTTTTTGGTTGATCCCAATGGGTCGTTGGTGACCCATTTGTCTCCGATAGGTTAGGGGTACTATGGTGGGCTCATGGAGTCAAGTTGAAGCACTAAAGTCAAATCTAATGGTAGGTAACTAAAAATTACTATTTACAGCCCATGGTGGTTTTCACCTTCATGCCTAAGTTCATTTGGTATTCTCGGACTACCTAGGATTTTGTCATGACCTAGTCATAACAAAACCACTCATAAGGGTCTAGTTGTTTGAGGGATGTAACAAATCCCAATATATATAAAAAAAATTTCATCCCCGAAATTAAGGTTAAGTCTACGGGGTTCTACTGAAGTGAAAACATGTAACATCCCTAGGAAATTAAAATTTACATGACTCAAAGAGATCCGGGTACCTCTGCTGCATAAAGTCCCTTGGATCCCAAGTGTGCTCCTCCTGCCCATAGTTCTTCAACAAGACCTTAACCAACGGGACCTTCTTGCGCTGCAAGACCCGCACCACTTTATCATCGATCCTGACTTGTTCCATGCAGACAGATCGATCTTAATCCACCGGGCCATCTATAGTGGAAATCAGCTACTTAGGTCGTAGTATGGCCCTCTGAGGTTAAGTAACGTGGAAGACGTCGTGCAATCCCGCAAACTCCGGTGGTAGCTCCAGTCTGTAAGCCAAGGGATTGATCCGCTCTAGGATCCTATAAGGCCCCATGTATCTCGGACTGGGCTTCTTCAGCCCGCGAACCTGTGAAGCTCCATGCATCGGCTGTATCTTCAAGAAGACTTGGTCTCCCACCTGGAACTCCACTTGATGATGTCGCACATCGTAGAATTTGTCTTGCTTGCTCTGGGTTTCAAGCATCTAAACCCGGATCAATCTCACATGATCATCTATGTCCTCCACGAACACCGATCCACGTGCCTTTGGATCCTCATCCTAGATCCATGATAGTGTGGTCTTGTACATCCGTCCGTACAATGCCTTATAAGGGGCCATGCGTGGAAGACCTTCTTGCGCCACAAGACCCTAACCGAACACTGGATTATAACCCATCTCTCAAAGAGTAATCTCCAGCCTTGCCTTCCTCCAAGGCCCTAAATATCGGCTCCATCCTCGCATACAGCCTCTGCCCATCCCAGATGAGATCCTGGATGTCTTCAGTGGTTCTCATCGATTCCAGGTACTCCTCGTAAAGCTCTGGATCATCCTCAGATACTAGTGATATCTGCATCTCTTCCAACATCTGCACCAGCTCCATAGCAATCAACTGGGGCCCTGCTCCTGATGTATTGTCTCTCCGGCTTAGAGTGTCTACTACCACATTGGCTTTCCCGGGATGATACTGCATGGTGTAATGATAGTCTGATAAAAACTTTACCGAGAATCTCTGTTGGATGTTCAGCTCCTTCTGCATATCCACGTCCTTGGTCACATCCTCGACAAAAAAAAACCGTGTATTTGGGGCATCTTGAAGTGTTGTTGGGGGTGCTTCAGTATGGGGGAGTTCCTCTTGAAGTGCCCCAGATGGTTGCATCGGAAGCATGTATATGCCTCTTCCATTGCCATCGGCATCTCCCGTACATGCAAGGGTTGAGGAGCTAACACCACCAAGTTCCTCTGCTCCTACCTATCCCCCTGGAGGGGTGATCCCCATTCCTTCTTTGCCCAATGACACGGCCTATGGACTAGTCTCTCCTGCCGCCAATCACCGAGTCATTATCCGGTCTCTTTTGGTCCCACAATGTAATCGAGTTTGCCTCTAGTTTCTTTGCCATCTCCAATATCTTGTCAAAGGTCACATTAGAGACTAAGAGGAGAGCCTGCCTCATGACGTCTTGAAGGCCCTTGTAGAACCTTTTCACATAGCCCGCATCATCTAACTGATATGAGTCCACAAAGCAGGCTAGGTGTGTGAACTCCCGATAGTATTCTAGGACCATCCTGCTACCCTGTCTCAACTGCAGGAATCTGTCTTCTAGCTCATCCCTCGCCGACCGAGGTACAAAATGCTCTATTAGAGCTGCTTTAAACTCCTCCTAGGCGATGTCTGCATAATCTACTCCAGCAAAGGTGGTGTCTAGCAGTGACTTCCACCATCTCTTTGCATGCGACTCCAAGAAGGAAATAGCCAAAGATACTGCCTCCTCCGTCGGGCATCGAATCCCTGCTAACATCTCGTAAATAATGTCCAACCACTCCTTGATATGAACTGCTGGCTCCTTGCCAAAAGTAGGATGGAGGAGAAAGCCCCAGAAAGACACTCAGCCTGTTAGCTTCGGAATTTGGCTGTGGGGTTGGAGCCTACAGAGCACTGAAGGCTTCCAGAATAGACTTCAGTGTCAGCCCCATCTCTGTCTGCTGGAACGGAGTTGGATCTGGCAGGGGATGAACCATGTTCTGTGCCCGGGGTGTACCCTGCTGAGGAGTAGAGTTCTTCACATGCTACAAGGAAAAATTCCAATTGTTAGTTAATGTACAAGTGGAACTAACGAATAGTGGACTTTTGCATGTGATTCTCCCTTATGGGCACACCATTTCTTCCGCTGCTAGTTTGTCCTAAAACTAAGCTCATGCGGGGTGGCTCAGGGTATTGTTTCCTTCTTCTCTTTAGATCAATGTTTACTCTGATACTAGTTTGTAAAACCCCATTTTTTTGCTACGCTACTGTGTCTTATACCCAGAATTGCCATTTTGCGGTGCCACCGATGCTCAGGAAGGTCTCCACTGTGAAACGCCGATCCTGCAGGCCTTACGATCACCAAAGAAAGAGAAATATAATGATAGTTCAGTTAAATCAAAGTCCATATATCATATATAATCTATGAATCAGAAGTCACAGCAAGTCCACATGATGATATAAGTAATAGAAATAGATAAGTAAATTAGAAAGCCAATAATCGGGCTTATGGCAAGTACATCAAATCCTCACTACAATCTTCTCAGGGAAGCTAAGTAAAGTTATCACTCATAGAGCCAGGGGCTGGTTCTCCTATACTAGACTGGCCCACCTCTAGGTTCATCGTACTCTGCTGGTGCTGCATCTCCTGCTACTGCTCCCTGTCTCCCATCCAGAGCCGCTGAAATGTTTGGTCCACCGACAGTTAGTCATAAAGACTAGGCCAACTATCATCCCCGCCACTCCCCCGTGACTCCTAGGCACCATGCGAGAGGAGAGATAGAGATGCTTATGAAGGTGGAGAGTAAACAAAACAGGTGATCAAGGAACTATCTAGCAGGTATATTGTAGGATCTATAATACTATACAAGGAAATGTAACCTAACAGTTCTATATTAATAAAGTAGTAAGGTAAACGAGTGAGCAAAGAAGTAAGTACATGTAATGTAGACAATGAAATAAGTAACCCAAACTTATATGAATGCACATACAAACTTATAAGTTAAGGGATCTTTTGCAAGGCCCCATTGTATAAAAAGTCCCATACCACTTTATACGATGGTCTGTCAGGTTATATGCAAGTATGAGTGTGGTGATATATTAAGACATGATTCATGCAAGTGCAACACACGCACATGACTCTATGCGTACAAACCTTTAGTTTCCCCTATTTAGAATATAGCATCACTCCCAGGAGGCACCAAAGTGGTCATCAGAGATAGTGGGTCGGGCCCACCACTTTTAGGCGGGTATCCACACTACGAGGCCTAGCCACCACATACGCTTCTGAAGGATACACCAGAGTCACCACGTACTATGCTGACCCACCGCCAGACTTTTCCTTGGCTAAGTGTAAACCACACCCGCCGATTCAGCGCATCAGCGTCGATGTGAATGACCGCCAAATACCGAAGACCCACCACTTTATGCACATGCAATCGTGAATTTCTCAAGCCATCGGCTCCCTAGACTATCCTGTCCGTTACAACTATCTTCCGAGCCTTCGAATCATTTGGCTAACTTGTCCATTTCCACAACCACCGAGCCTACCGCTCAGATATCCTAACCAAGCTAACCTCCTAAGACATCGGGGTGAGTTAAAGTGATATCATAGATTTACTTGTTGTTCTTTATTATTTATTCTTACGGTTAAGGTTAACCTTGGACTGCCCAGGGTATTCCCTATGAAGGGCTCTCACGGGACACTAGGAACTATGATGGTAGTTGAATCCTATCATTCCCTTTCGCAAGGCACTTACCATTATTGATATTTACCTAGGTTCCAATCTCATTTAATGTTATACTAAGTCTAACCCTAGTGTGTTTTGACTCTCTCTCTCTCTCCTCAGGAAAGACGATCTTTCGTCAATCCCGATTACCACTTAACACTAGTCAGACCAATACCCTCCCCTTCATGACTCCCAATGATGAACTCAATTTAACTTTACCAAATCAATATATCATTAACCCAACTTCCTATGTCCTTCCCACATGCTAACACAATTCTGCATTTTTACTATATGCAGACCAACCTAAGCTATATGATGTGCTGAGAGGTGACCCCTTCCAATATTCATCCAAGTGACCTATGATTATTATTGGGGGCTATCATGACATTTTTTGACTAAATCCAGAAAATGGTGTTTTTCCTAACTTAATTGTTATTTAATTAATTTTCTGCACAGTTAGGCCAACAATGCTTTGGAACAACAAGTACACTTTTCTTTCTAGGTAAGGCCCTATAAAAATTATATCAGGTGCATGTCATCAAAATAACAATAAATACTGAATTTCATAGTTTTCTAGAATGAATTTGGCCATCAATTTATTTTTGAATAAACAACTACAATGTTAGGATAATTAAGGGAAAAATAGAATCAACCTTCTAAAATTTATTGTTGAGACTGAGCGGTCTATTGGGTTGAGACCGGGAGGTCTGACGGTCTGGCAGTCTGGTGGCTTGTCTCAGCAGTTTGGTAGCCGGGTTGGAGACCGGGCTGTCTGGCAGTTTGTCTGGCGATCTGGCGACTTGACTATGCCGACTTCGGGATATTGGACACCTGTCTTCCTCATTGTTATGGCTGTGCGGTTAGTCTAACTGTCCGGCTTATGCTGGTTGTATAGTTTCATGTTCTTGTAATTATTAGTCCCACATTGCTTATTTGTTATCTCTCTTCTCCCCTCCATTCTATAAAAAGGAGGTCATACCTTTGTAATAGACATCTTTTTGGATAATAAAAGTTTTATTACTCCAATTTTCGGTCTCTGGTTTTCTGTTCGCACATGGTATCAGTGAACTCGATCGTTTCCACCTGATTCAGTTTGCCTCTATCTGCGCGGTTTGTTCTGTCTTGTCCATGCGTCTTGCCCTTCTCCTCCTATTCTTTGTGCCCTCTCTGTCCGCTCGACCTGTCCAAGCAGCTTGTTCCCTATCTCGCGACCTGTTCTCGCGACCTATTTCTTCTCTTGTCATGCCCTGTTCGTGCTTGTTCCTATTCGCGCGACCTGCTCGCGCGCCCTATTGCTGCCCCTCTATGCGTGCGGCCTTTCTGCTCTCCCTACTTGTCTGTTCGTGACTTGTGTCTCGTGGTCTCCTCTTCTTCCCGCAGTCTCCTTTAGTCACGCGATTTCCTCTCTTTCGCACGAACTCTATTTGTTCGTGCGGCTTGCCTTGCTTCGTGCGACCTCCTTTATTCGCACGACTTCTTCTCCTTTTGCCTTGCTCTACATCTTAGTCGTGGCCTTCCTTGCCGCTGGTGTGATGTCACTATGACCATTGCAGAATCTTCTCCTTGTCCGCTGCGGCCTTCTTAGCTGCCCGTCCTGCTTGCTGTTCGCGCGACTTGTTCTTTCTAGCCGTGTGACCTCTTTCCCTTTTCTTCTTGGTTGCGGCCTTCCTTTCCGCACGTCTTACTGCTGTCCGTGCGTCTTGTTTTTTCTTCTCTCGCGGTTTCCTTTTCTAGCCGTGCGACCTCTTTCCCTCTGCTTCTTGGTTGCAGTCTTGCTTGCTGCACGTATTCCTGCTGTCCGCGCGGCTTATTGCTTCTTCTCGTGCGGTTTCCTTTCCTCCCTTAATGGCTTTCACATCCTCCTCAAAGTCGTCTGCCTTGGTGGTCATGTCTTCTGGTAGTGCCCACGTTGTTACTCAATGAGAAGTGCGGATCGACAACGGTGCTATTAATCATATGATCGGCAATCCCCAGTGTTTTTCTCTCCTAGAAACACATGATCGGTTGCCCCCGGTTATTCTCACTGATGGCTATCCTTCACCGGTCAATGGGATAGGAGTAGTTCATGTCACCCCATCTCTTCGCTTGGCAGATACACTCTACATTCCCAAGTTCCCGTGCAACATATTATCTGTTACCTCTCTATGCAAGAAATTACAGTGTTCTGTCACATTTACTTCTACTTCTTGTTCTTTTTGGGATCCGGACTCCCAACGGACGATTGCTACTGGGAGTGAGAGTGGCGGCCTATACTTCATTAACATCGTTTCCCCTCTGTCCACCTTCTCTTACACCTCCACAGATCTTTTCTAATGGCATCTTTGCCTTGGTCATGCTCCTCCATGACTTCTTCGTCAGCTTCTGTCCCAACTTCCTCCACAAAGTCCTCTCCTAAACTGTGAGGCATGTCAGCTTGGCAAGCATCACCGCTCCTCCTTCCCTCGAAAGCAAGTTCGTGGATCTAACCGTATGTTTGATCTCATACACTATGATGTTTGGGGTCCTTCTCCAACCCTCACCGTTGGTCGGGGTAGTTCATATTTTCTCACATTTATTGATGATTTCTCTCGCTATATGTGGGTGTATATGTTAAAAGATCGCTCTGAATTATTCTCTGTATGGACATTTTTTTATCTTATGACAAAAAACTCAGTTTAATGTTTTTATTAACGTCTTTCGATCTGATAATGCCAAAGAATATATCAGTCATCACTTTTCTACCTTCTGTATGAAAAATGGGATTATTCATCAAACTAGTTGTGTCTATACTTCACAGCAAAATGGTGTAGCCGAACGCAAAAACCGTCACCTCCTTGATGTCGCGCGCACTCTGCATACTCAAATGCAGGTTCCTCGCTTCTATTGGAGCTATGCTGTTCTCATCTCCTGCTATCTAATCAATCGCCTTTCCTCCACCGTTCTCCACGGCAAAACCCTCTTTTCCATTTTGTATCAAGAGAATGATCTGTTTCCTCTCCCTCTATGTGTCTTTTGGTGCACAACCTTTGTGCACTATCCCTCTGCCACCCGATACAAACTCTCACCACGGGCCACCAAGTGTGTCTTTCTAAGAAACTCTACCACTAAGAAAGGCTATTGTTGCTTTGACCCGGTTACCCGCAAGCAATTTGTCTCTGTAGACGTAACCTTCTTTGAAAATGCATCCTACTTCTCTCTCAACTCCTCATCCTCTCCTAATATTCACGACTCCTCTTCCTCTCCTGATATTCCTACTTCTCCTACCACCCCTTCTGTTCCCTCTACACCTACCGAGATCACGCCACCTCCTCCCTCTCCACCATCTCCTCCACTGTGTCCACCTATCGAGATATCTCCTTCTTCTCCACTATCGCCTCTCTCTACTCCCGGGTCAGCTCTCTCCTCCAAGGATGCCCTGGAAACTAAGGAACATGCCGACCTGGATATTCCCATTGCTCTTCGCAAAGGGGTGTGAACGTGTACTCAACACCCGCAAACTGTTGTTATTTCATATGATCGTCTAAGTCCTTCTCACAGGAACTTTGCCTTGGCTATCTATGCCACTGCCACTCCTCGCACTTACCAGGAGGCTCTTACTATTCCTCATTGGAAGATCGCCATGGATGCGGAAATTACTACCCTCACTGAAAGGGGTACATAGACCCTTGTTCCTCCCCCTTTGGCACTGATGTGGTTTGTTGTTCATGGGTATTTGTTGTGAAGTTCCACCGTGACGGCAGCATGGATCGTTACAAGGCCCGCTTAGTCGCCAAAGGCTTCACTCAGACATATGGGGTTGATTACTTTGACACCTTCTCTCCCATTGCTCGTCTCAGTACCATTTGGGTTCTTCTCTCTGTGGCTGTCAATAGGGATTGGCCCATTTCTCAGCTCGATGTCAAGAATGCCTTTCTCTATGGTGACCTTAAGGAAGCCGTATACATAGAGAAATCTCCTGGGTATGTTGCTCAGGTGGAAACACGAGTATGTCATCTGAAGAAGGCCATCTATGGCCTAAAGCAAAGCCCTCGGGCTTGGTTTGACAAGTTCAGCGGTATTGTTGCGGCCATTGGTTTTGCACGAAGTTCAGCCGATTACTCCTTATTCATTCGCAAAACCTCTTTTGGTATTGTTATTCTTGCTGTATATGTGGATGATATTCTTCTGACTGGCGACGACCTGGCTGGGGTAGCTTTGACAAAGAAATACCTCCGACAACACCTGGTCACTAAGGATATGGGCTCTCCCAAATACTTTCTGGGGATTGAGATTTCTCGGAAACCCAACTCTTTAGTTCTCTCCAAATGAAAGTATGCTCTTGATTTGCTAAAAGAGGTAGGGTTGACTGGTGCTAAACCTGCCAGATGTCCCTTGGCTATTGGGGAAGACAAAACTTGGAAAGATGACTTGCCTCCTCTATCTGATTCTTCAAAGTACCAGCGTCTGGTGGGCAAACTCATTTATCTCACAGTGACTAGACCCGACATCTCCTATGCTATAGTCATGGTTAGCCAATTCATGCAACCTCCTAGAGAGTGTCATCTACAGTATGCCATGAGGATACTGGAGTATGTTAAAGCAGCTCCACAGAAAGGACACATTTTTCAGAAAAATGATCACTTGAGGGTTGAAGCGTACTCAGATTCAAGTTATGCTGATGATAAAGGAGACCGCAAGTCAATATCGGGTTTCGACACATTTGTTGGTTAAAATCTTGTGAGCTGGAAGAGTAAGAAAAAGTCTGTGGTCTCCAGGTCTAGTGCAAAGGCGGAATATCGTAATATAACATCGTCCACATGTGAGTTAAAATGGTTACGGGCTCTCATGCTTTACCTAGGATAGTTCTACAACTATCCTCTTCCTATGTTCTGCGACAAAAAGGCTGCTATAAACATTTCCAAAAATCCGGTTTTTCATGAGAGAACAAAACACATAGAGGTCAACTATCACTTTATTTGGGAAGAGATTTTGAAGAAACAGATTTGTACTCCGTTTGTCACTTCTGACAATGAGTTGGCATATAGCTTCACCAAGCCTGTGTCCACGTCTTTGTTTCACATTTGTGACAAGCTGGGCATGATTGATATCTATGCTCCAGCTTGAGGGGAGTGTTGAGACCGAGCGATCTATCGGGTTGAGACCGAGCGGTCTGGCGGTATGGCGGTCTGGTGGCTTGTCTCAGCAGTTTGGTAGTCGGGTTGGAGACTGGGCGGTCCGGCAGTTTGTGTGGCAATTTGGCGACTTGACTATGCCGACTTGGGGATATTGGCCACCTATCTTCCTCATTGTTGTGGTCGTGCGGTTAGTCTAACCGTGCGGCTTGTGTGGCTTATGCGGCTTGTATAGTTTCATGTTCTTGTAATTATTAGTCCCACATTACTTATTTATAATCTCTCTTCTCCCCTCCATTCTATAAAATGGAGGTCATACCTTTGTAATAAACATCTTTTTGGAGAATAAAAGTTTGTTACTCCAATTTTCAGCCTCTGGTTTTCTGTTCACACATTTATCATAAAATTACCAGATTAAAAATATGATCAGAAAAGTCCATGGATCAAGAATTATTTTTTTTTCAACATAATTTGGTCCCATAAAAAAATCATTCAAAACAAATTAATATTAAGCACTTTGTGAAGCAACCCATATAGACAGTCCTCTAATAATTCTATAAAAAATCAAAGAGCTAATGTATGACTAAAAAGGTCCTTCTACCAAATTGGATAAGTTTTCAATGAGTAGATATCTCTCAATAAATTCCTTAGTTATTTGGGCTACTACAAGGGTTGTGAATGAAGTATCTCAAATACTTATCTAAAATTCACCCTAAAATTTCTAGAGCCAAATAGCAATATTATTTGACCACACCCTAAATTTTAAGATCATCCAAGGTCCTATGATGCAGTAATAAGTTCAAGTGTAAAAGTGCCCAAAATGGTCCTAAGTTGTGACAAGGGGGATGTAAACTCTAAAAGTCATTGATTACTTCCTAGGTTTATTTACCATCCTAAGATCACATGGACAAAACTCCAAGTCCATACATGGACATATAACCCTATGTCCTTCACACACCACCAAAGTTCAACCCTAGGGTTTGAACTAGGTTCCTAGGGAAAATCTACCCTAAACAACCCCAAAATCCAAGTGAGTGTGTTTGAACTGATTTTGAGGCTCTGGCCAAAGTCCCATCCCCTTTAGGTGAGAATTGGCCCCTCTACGCCCCAAGCACCCTTTTGCCCTAATTTTCCCTTAAGGGACCAAACTTGGTCACACCAAAGCCTATTCCATTAAATACCAAATGGGCTGAATTTTTTACCAGGGCCATATCATGACCCTAAGAACTGTCCACCCAAATTTTAGGGGATTATGAGGTCATTAGACCCACTAATAAAATCTTACATGGTTCATTAAAATTTTACAAAAACTATAGAAAAAGGTTTTCAAAAAATTCCCATTTTTGGATAGGTTATAAGTATAGATAAGAGTGACCCCTACTCTAAATATCAAGTCATTAAGATAACTAGATTGATGGGGCCACTCAATTTAGTCTCTGGTCAAGCCTATGTATAGGCTGCACCATTTTGAGTGCTATGGTCAAACCATTGACCCATATTGGTTGAAACCAATTTTAAAATAAATTAGACTTAAAAATCTATAACTTTAACATTATCCATTTTTACTGTAGAGGCCTCTATGTATTTTTAATATTTTATTCAAACACTTCAATTTTTGTGACAAAATGAAACATTAACAATATTAATATTAATTAATATTTAACTGGCGGCACGAATCTTTCCACAAGATTGGACGGAATCCGTTCATCTCCTTGGTTAAGACAGCGGTCCCGATTCCTCCGTCCTGTAGCAACTTCCAGCCTCATTTCCCGGCAACCCAACCGCCTCCCTGACCTCCACCACCACCACCACCTCCGTCGAGGTGGGGGCTATCGATTGGCAATGACAAGTCCATCGGAGGGGCCGTTTTCGGCAAACCTGCAACCACTAAAATCTCATGGAATTTCTTCAAAAATTCTCACTAGATCGGGCTCAATTGACCACGATATGTCACCTAGTTTTTATAAGAAGCTAGCAAAGAGGGTGAGGGGGAGAAGTCGACCTTTTGGGAGGCGTGAAGCCTTGCCATCGGCAGGATGCCATTGCCAATGGTGGTGTCGACTGGTGCTCTGCAACTATACAGCCAAACGGCTCGGTTTCTTCAGGTAAATGGTGGAAAAGATTCTATTGAGTCCAATGAAACTTATAAGAGGAGCAATTAGGAGAGAAGAGGGGCTAAGCTTGATTTCACCATTAATGGACATGAAAGCCATTTTCGGTGTAACGCCCCCAGCCAATCCAACGTGGCAATGTCACGACTCCGCTCTAGGCGACGCTACCGGGCTGCAGCCCAAGCACCCCAACCCCTCTTCAGCACTCTAGTGGGTTATTGGTGGCCACATCCTCCCTTTGATGAGTTAAACTAGATAGTCAAGCGCGCACCACGGGGACTTCCCAGGAGTAGTACTGGGATGGGTTACCTCCTGGGAAGTCCCCATAGTGCGTGCTTGACTATCGAGTTTGACTCATCAAAGGGAGGTGGTGGCCACCAACAACCGGCCAGAGTACTGGAGAGGGGTTGGGGTGCTTGGGTTGCAGCCTGGTAGCATCGCCTAGAGCTGAGCCGTGACATTATCACGTTTCATCGACTAAGGGCGTTACAAAAAAAAAGTGCACTTTTTTATTGTAATGACCCTAGCTGATCCAACGTGACAATGTCATGGCTCCACTCTAGGCGAAGCTACCAGGCTGCAGCCCAAGAACCCCAACCCCTCTCCCTCCACAGGCGAGTTATTTATGGCCACAACCTTCCTTTGATGAGTCAAACTTAATAGTCAAGCACGCACCACGGGGACTTCCAAGGAGGTCACCCATCTCATTACTACTCTCTCCCAAGCACGCTTTGTAACACCCCAAATTTACACTTTGGAGTTCAGGCTAGCTGACACGGCCTGGGACACGGGAGTGTCCCAGGGCGTTTCCAGCTCTAGGTACTCGAGTGGGTCGAATAGTACTCAAGTGGGGCTCGAGAGTATCTCGAGTGAGGGACACGGCCTGGGACACGGGCATGTCCAAGGGACTATCTTTTAATGTGTGTATTGAGTCGAGTTCTCGACATAGTACATTCGAAGATCGTCGAGAGATGACACGGCCAGGGACACGGGCATGTCCGAGGTCGTGTCCTGCTCGAGTGGGTAACCGGGCAGCGTTGAGTGTGGCACACAGCCTGTGACACGGGCGTGTCACAGGGGTGTGTTTGGCACACGGCTAAATAAACGGGCGTGTGCCTCAGCCGTGTCATTTTTTGGACTTTTCCAAGGAATTGAGGCTTGGTTAACATGGGCTAGAGACGGGCATGCCTGAAGCCAGGTTAGGGCATACGGCCAGTGACACAAGCATGTCACATTTCGTGTTCTGTTCTAGATGATTCGGTTCGTGTACTTCTTGTAGTACAAGGCCTGTGATACGGGCGTGTCACAGGTCGTGTAAGCCCAAATAATAAACTTTGAGGGAGATTTGTTACTATTCGATTTCTTCATCCTGGATCCAATGGCTCAGGCTTCTCCCCGTTTTGTTTAATTCAAGGATTGGAATGAACTATTCATTCTTCACTTGGATTAGATCTTTTTTAAGAGAAGAGATAAGGAAGAGGAGCAAGGAGGAGGAAGAGGAGAAGATCCGGCCACCGCAGGAGCTTTAGAGTTCCGATTTGAGATCCGAGGCAAGATTTGTGGAGGCAAGGCCGATGTGGTTCTTTTCAACTTTCTAGAATTTCTATGGAGCCCAATAGATCGTCAAGGGTAACGATCTTCCTTCATTGAACAAGTGAAGTCCTCCTTTATGCTTAAGTATGGGAGCCTTTGCCAAAAGGTGGAAGAGTAAGTGATCCCCGTGGGTTGATAGTTGTTATCCCCAGTTTAGTCTGCATCTAGACCCAAAAATGGGTAGTACGGGATATGCATGCTGTGTGAATCCCATCTTGAGAGGTTGGTCTGGATTAGTGATGTTGCATAAAGCGCACCGGAGAAGACTCCTCATATGAACGTGTAGTTTGTGGAGTCATTGGGTTTTGCCTGTGAAGGGAAGTAGCATGAAGTACTAGAATGAGAAATTCTAGGAAAATACCGTGTACTGCTTGTGTTGTGGCTATAGTGTAGCAAGTCTGTTGTGGACTCTGTGGCTATTGTGAAGCCAGACCTGGGCGACTATTATGGATAGTGTGAGCTGCGAGCTCTGAAAAGGCTTCTTGCCGAAAAGGAAAGGTGAAACCGACCCGTGCCTTTAGATATAGCCTTGGATACGCTATACTTGGTGATGACAAGGCAACTTGAGCAACGGGGGGGGGGGGGGTTGATCCGTACCTGCGTTATGTCGACTGTACAGGAGAGCGTCAAGGCATTGAGCTTTCGTTAGTGGCATAATGAGAGTCTTAGGCCTGCGCGCCATTAAGACTAAATACTCAATACCGTGTAAATGGTGGTGTTGACCCTGGTTCACCGGTGCACCAAGAATGTTCCCTTAGTGCACGGATCAATGGGCCCTGTGGCTGACAATTGTGATGGATTGATTGTACGTGAGAGCACAAGATATGATATATCTATATATGCAATGCTATACCTGCAGGGAATGAATGCCATTGCCCCGTGAAAAGGGTAGGATTATTATAAATTGGTCAGCTGAATGCTGACCGTTGCCTTTTTTGCCACCTTCAGGGTGGGCTGTCCCTATGTAGGTGCTGGAGAGCCGAGCGGGAAGTAAGGGTTGAAGTCCCTATAGGTGCTGCTGCTACCGTTGTCGCTGCTATCCCTTGAAGGCTAAGCTTTATATTATGTTTTGTTCATGTGTGTCCGGCCTGCGCGCCGATGTATGCACTCCACACTGTGAAAAGAGGAACTGTAAGGCCTAAAGGACACCATGTGTTGTATTTGCTGTACACTCTTTCACGAGTTGATATATAAATGTAGTTTATATATGTAGTGGACATTCCTGGTATGAGTTGATCTTTATTGTTAAAATCATTCGCTAGCATGCTCTGAGTTAGGAAGCGATGGTGTTGTGGTATTAACTTGTGACCTCGCCGTCTGTTTGTGGTATATAGTGTGGGCCCACGGCCGAACCTTCTATTATATCTTATTTATCGGGTGGAGTCGTTACATTTTTGTATCAGCTTGTCTCGGTCTTCCTTTTTCGAATTCGTGGGCTAATTATTTTGTGGGGTGGCGAGCATGTGTAAGTGTGAACTGCTTTAACACTAATGAACTCTTGAATGTCCACTAAGGAATGCAAATACACTTGTTTGGGGAACCTACACATTCCTAAATTGTTGTTATTGATTGTGCGTGGTTGCTAATAGGTGTTTTGTTCACCTATAGGTGACTTGTAGTGGTGTTGGGAAGTCTTAGCCCCAGCATTCTGATGAGAGTGCAGCACCAGCTGAGGTGCCCACACCTCCTCCATCTGCGGAAACAGTTCGCTTAGTTGCTGAGGCACTATTTGCCATGATTCAGCCGACCGGGCAGGCGTAGTCGGCATTGGTGCCAGATCATGTGGTGTAAGACCCGAACCGGTTGAGGATGTTGATCCACAAGTAGCTGAACGATAGTTGAAGAATTCATGAGCTTCAGTCAACCTACGTTCCCGGGAATGGGATCACCAACACTGGCAGAGGATTGGTTTTCGCGAGTCAAGCACATATTGACGACGATCAGGATGGAGGAAATTCAAAAGGTCACCTTGGCCACCTTTATGTTGGAAGGAGAGGCACAGTTATGGTGGGATGAGGTTGAGTTACACAATTTAGCTTGCAAGCCATTAACACAAGTTTCGATCGAGGAATTCTCTCGAATGTTTCTGGCAAAGCACTTACCAGCGGCACAACGCATTGCCATGGAGAACGAGTTCCAATGGTTAACGCAAGGATAAAGTAGCGTTGATACGTACTTGCATGAATTTACATGGTTGGGACGGTATGCGGGGTCAATCTTTGTAATGAACAAAGGAAAACTAATCGGTTCTACGAAGGATTGTGGGATTAGTTGAGGATCCTGCTTTCGAGTTTGGTGAACCAAGGATTTCAGGCATTGATTGATACTGCGTGTGCGCTGGAAAAGGACATGAAGTGGGTGCAAGGAAAAAAGGACTTGGCAGTGATAAAGCCAGAGTTCAAGGCACCCCGCCCTGGAAAATCGTACTACCAGAAGAAGTGGGGCAAGAAGTCCAAGCCTTCTGGGCAAGCTTCTGCGACAATTTCGTCGGGAGAAACTTCAAAGAAGGATTCTCGTACCTGCTTTACATGTGGAAAAGTGGGGCATATAGCCCGTGATTATAGGGTTGTTCAGCCAAAGGGGGAAAAGAAGACGGGTATATCTTATGCTAAGAAGGGCAAAGCAGTGGTAGAGTCCTCTACATCCCAGGCGTAACCCAGAGTTTATAATCTTGGCCAGCAGGAGGCTATAAAGCAGAGTGACGTCGTCACAGGTACAATTTAACATATTGCTTGCTTTTTTTATTGCATACTTTCTATGTAGCTTGTGCATGATGTGTGTGATACTGGCTTCGTCCTGATTCAGAACAACCAAGCGAGAGCCTTGTTTGATACGGGTGCTTCACATTCATTTTTGTCTAAGGACTTCGTAGCTCGAATTAGAGTACCGCATCATGTGACAATAGATAGTATAAAGGTGTTATTACCGAATGGTGTTGTGATGCTTGCGAATAGAGCTTGCGATGTGGAAGTTGAAATAGGAAGTCGAGATTTCGGTTTGAGTGCATCTGTGTTACCTATATCAGAGTTTGATGTGATCTTTGGCATGGACTGGCTCTCAGAGCAGCGTGCCTTTATTGATTTCAATTCAAAGGAGATCACACTAGGCCAGAATACCGAGCTTGAGACTAAGTTTGCTGGTATGCAAGGAGTGAGCGGGATCTTGGTATCTGCTCTCAAAGTCCTCAATGTTGTTCAAAAGGGCGAGGAGTTATTTTTCACGCTTATTAATGCTGTTGAGCCAAAAGCCAGTGTGAGCAATGTTCCGATTGTGTCGGAGTTTGCCGATGTATTTCCTAAAGATCTTCCTGGGTTATCGCCCCAGCGGGAGATCGACTTCTCTATTGAGTTTGAGACAGGTGCAAAACATGTGGCCCGCTCGCCATATCACGTAGCGCAAAATGAAATGGCATAACTGAAGGTTCAGTGGCAAGAGTTGCTGGAACAGGGATACATACGCCCAATATGTCACCTTGGAGCGCGCCTGTTCTATTTGTGAAAAATAAAGACGGTAGTTTTCGGTTATGTATTGACTATTATGAGTTGAATAAGCTGATGGAGAAAAACACGTATACGATTCCACGGATAGATGACTTGTTCGATCAGCTAGTTGGAACAACTGTTTATTCCAAATTGTATTTAAAATCTAGATATTACCAGCTGAGGATTCGGGAAGGTGACATTCCCAAGACAGCATTTGGAATATATGCTACGGGCATTATGAGTTCACCGTAATGTCATTTGGCTTATGTAATGCGCCTTCAATATTTATGGATCTCATGCACCGAACGTCTCGAGAGTACTTGGATCTGTTTGTGATTGTCTTCATCGAT
Source organism: Platanthera zijinensis (assembly GCA_039513925.1). Lineage (NCBI taxonomy): Eukaryota > Viridiplantae > Streptophyta > Magnoliopsida > Asparagales > Orchidaceae > Platanthera > Platanthera zijinensis. The sequence continues at coordinate 85,322,900 of CM077086.1, forward strand.
GATATCCTAGTGTACTTGTAGTCGGAAGCCGATCATGCAAACCATTTGCGGTTGGTGTTGCATACCTTGTCGAGGAATAGGCTCTTTGCAAAATTCTAAAAGTGTGAGTTTTGTCTGTCGTTGGTGGCTTTTCTTGGCCACGTAGAAAGTGGAGAGGGCATAATAGTGGATCCGTCAAAGATAAGTGTCATCCGAGAGTGGCTAGTGATGTCTTTAATTTCCTAGGTAAGGAGTTTCCTTGGATTGGCAGGCTACTACATACGGTTTGTGGGAAACTTGTCACAGATTTCTTTGCCTCTGACCACGTTGACGAGAAAGGATCATAAGTTCTTTTGCACGCTGGAGTGTGCGCGAGCTTTTAAAGAGCTGAAGAGTCGTTTGACCACAACGCCTGTTCTGTAATCGCCATGTGGAATAGATGACGATGAGATCTATAGTGATGCTTCAGGGAGCAGCTTAGGCTGCGTTCTTCTGCAGTTTGGTAAAGTTATTGCTTATGGCTGACGCTAGTTGAAAGTGCATGAACGTAATTATCCCATCCACGATTTGGAGTTGGCGGAGGTGATATTTGCCCTGAAATTGTGGCGACACTATCTATATGGCGTTAAAGTGGATATCTATACTGATAATAAGAGCATAAAATATTTGTTGGATCAGAAGGATCTAAATATGCGACAACGAAGGTTGATGGAGTTCCTTGGGAACTAAACCTTTTATAATCACTATACTCCCGGGAAGGGAAATGTGGTCGCTGATGCGTTGAGTCGTAGGACTCTAGTACGGGCAAGTTTGTTGCAGATGCATGATGAGCGCATGATTTAGGAGTTGGAAGCATTAGAGATTTCTTTTGTTGAAAAGAATTCCATAGCCGATGCATGCTTGAACTGGACAGAGGTACAGTATGACCTTGCCGATAGGGTTTTATGGGCAACGGAGCTTGATGAAAGTCTCCAAAGCTATGCTAAGGATGGGTCAGATGGCCAATTCTGCTGGGATGATAGCTTATTACGGAAAGATGGCCGATTGTGCGTCCAAAGTGTGGGTAAGTTGAGAGAAGAGTTGATTTATGAAGCTCACTTTGTAAAGTACTCAATTCACCCTTGGAGCACAAAGATGTACAAGGATATGAAGAAGTTATTCTGGTGGCCTGGACTAAAGAAAGACATAACACATTATGTGGCTAAGTGTCAAACTTGTGCGTTGGTCAAAGCGGAATGTCAGAAGCCTGACGGTTTCCTAAAGTCGTTACCTATTCCGGAGTGGAAGTTTGATGATATCTAATGGCGACCGCCACCAGGACGGCCAACTTGATGATGAAGATGACGTGCATGGCGCATTGGTTGATCGTGGAGTTATGGCAGATGATGATGATGATGGCCCTCCGACTAAAGACTTGCGGCGCCGTGGCGGCCACGGCTACAATCTTCGTCCACGCCGCAAGAATTAATTATTATCTTTTTATGTTTGCTAAGTTATGGTTTGACTTTTATTGTGGCTTGTATTTTTATTTTTGAACTTTTGGTGTGCATCTAGCACTAATTTTTGACTGCTATTAGCGCTTGTGTTGTAAGGCCTATATAAGGCTATGACTCTTAATAAAATTCAGATTTGATTGCATGCTAAACAACGCTATTCCTAAACCTAATTTTCCCTCCCATCTTCCTCCTAATTTCCGCCGCCCCCTTGGAGTCTTCCTCTCCAAAGTTCGGCCTCTCCCCTCTTACCCTCCTCTTTCTATTTCCCTTCAACCCGCCTACTACACATCCACCCGCACGATTTCTCTCATCCTAACTCAACATAGCCGGCCACCTTTTGTTTGGAGGAGGTTAATCGAGTTCGAGAACCAAAGGACTTGGGAAACTTTCACGGTGCAAAAAGCGAGGAAGACGGTCGAGTTTCTTCATCCTTGGAGCAACTTCTGTGGAGAACAAAGGAGAGCGATCATTTCTAGTGGATCCAATATCTCGGATCTACTATTCCGAGAGGGGTAACGAAATTTTTACTCAAGAGTTTTCTCTTCTAGATTGTTTTGTGTGGTGGACGATTTTTGCGTGACTTTTGAAACGGAATAAAATTTCGCGGTGTTCTCGTAATAGATTTGCGGATCTTTTCGTTTTAATTTTTTAATACTCTCGGAAGGATTGGCGATCCTCGTTATTTATTGTTGGGGAAAGATCAACCATTTTTCGAATCGGTATTTTCTTGGTGGATCTTTCTTTGGTACAACATCGCTCGCACGGACGAGAATATTCGTTCCTTTAGCTTGATCGGAACTCGGCCTCTAGTCGTGGTTCGATCTATATCGAATTGGCTAACCGAACGTTGGTGCGTGAGATAAATAATTTAATTTGTACTGATGCGTTTCGTTAGCGTGTAGAACGAGATTGTTTATCGTGGCGAGAGAACCTTCGACGCCATACGTGTAGGCTCTTAGGACGGCCCTACATCAATTTCTGTATCAGAAGGAGGTTTGTGTGTATTTCTCAATCGACACCGACCCTACGTTCCCTGTCATAGGATGTCGTCCCAAACTTGGACGTGCACGCTTCGTAGTCACAAAATCTGAATTTTTCTCCATTTGGTATGCATATAACAAAAAATAAAATTTCTTAAAAAAAATTACAAAAAAAAATCTGAATTTTCTACCTATTTTTATAAGCATAAAAGTCAAAAAAAATATTTTTGTTCTCCAAGTCATTAAGCATATAAAAATCCTGGTTTATAAAATTCTTGTCCAAACAGTCTTTTGTCTAGGTGAGACACCCTGTATCACTATCGTTCATGCGTACGAGCCTTGGCACGGAGTATCCTCCATCCACCTCACACATGGCTGACAACCATGATGATGAGCACGCTCCAGCAATAATTGCGGCGCTTAGGGAAGAGTTTAACACTAGGTTCGATGCACTCACGCAGTTAATACAAGGATTGGCTGTAAATCAGGCGGCGCCTAGAAATCCCAGCTTTGGGATAAATCGACCGGGGCCACACCCCAGCCCGCCAATCAACGAGAAGAGCGACAACTCCATCCTCGTGATCAGGAAGACGATTTCAATTTAACTAGGGCAGTGCGACTACATCCACCATCCTACAATGGAATGGGAGAACCTCAAGTTTTCATAGATTGGATCATGGAGATCGAGTGCTACATTGAGTGGCACAACCTGTCTGGCAGTGATAAAGTGTGAGTGGCACGAATGAAGCTTCTGAGTAAGGCCAAGACGTTCTAGTTGAACGAAGAGAGGCAACTGGGTACCGTAAATGGAGTACCCCCAATTGGGTGGGCTGCCATGAAAGCACTATTGACTGACTAATATGTTCCCACGTATCACCGAACCCAAATGTTCGATGAGCTAGCCACCCTTCGCCAAGGGGACAAGTCGGTAGCAGAGTACATGGGACTTATTAAGGACTTGATGGTGAGATGCGACGTCCGGGAAATGCCCGAAGTAACACTATCCCGTTTTTGTAAGGGACTCAGGCCGGATATCCAAGGCAAGCTTCTGCGCTACGGTCACACGGATCTTAACACAATGTTTAATGCAGCTTTGGATATTGAAAACATAATGCCTATAAGTCAAAGGACCGAGCTTTCCAAAAAGGAAAATCCATTTTAGGACCCCCACCCTCATCCTCCGTGCGAGACAAAGGCAAGTTTCGATCAACCTATTCGAACTCCGTGGTCATCACCGCTAGGAACGTCAAAAACCCCACTGGTGAGAGAGTTCCCATAGGGCGTATTAATAAGACTAACGCCACCTGTTATTATTGTGGAATCCAAGGGCATTATTCTAGTGAGTGCCCCACTAAGGGAAAACCCCTAGCCCTTTTAGACTCCACGTCTGATTCCGCCGAGATCGTCTATGAAGCCGGTACTTAGTCTGACGCTGAGCCGAGTGATATTGATGATGACTCTTTTATGATGGTTATGAGATGTATTCTGAATACACCGTGTGCGACGGACGATTTCAACCGGACAAATATCTTCTTGGTAAATTTTAAGAACGGTGACAAGTGGTGTAAGTTAATAATCGATAGCGGTAGTTGTATGAACGTCGTTTCGTAGAATGCTATCACTCGAATGCACTTAGTCACTGAGCCGCATCCACATCCGTATAAGATAGCGTCGGTGAACAAGATGTCTATCGCAGTTTCTAAACGATGCTTGGTACCGCTTACGGTGAAGAATTATGTCGATAAGGTGTGGTGCGATGTCATCCCTATGGATGTATGTCACGTTCTACTAGGCCGTCCATGGCTTTATGTTTATGACGTGACCCATTTTGGAAAAGCCAAAACCTACGAGTTCAAGTTCAATGGTAAGACCATTGTTTTGAAACCCACACCTCTTAAGGACCCGTTGATTGCTTCTAAGGATATCGTGGTACCTGCGGAAAGGAAAACAATAAGTTTTATAGGTAGGAAGGAGTTAGAGTGTGAAACCTTTCTAGATGGCATCATTTACGCATTAGTAAGTCTACAAGTAAAGGAAGATTCACCGTCTTTAGAGAACATACCGTTATCTCTGCGCACGTTATTGGAAGAATATAAGGACGTCTATCCGGTAGATTTACCTTCCAAGTTGCCACCAATAAGGGATATTCAACACGAAATTGACTTCGTTCCGGGCTCATCCTTGCCTAGTCTACCCCATTACCGACTCAATCCCTCCGCACATAATGAACTACAAACATTAATTTCTGATTTATTAGCAAAGGGATTTATCCGTCATAGTAAGAGCCCTTGTGTCATCCCTGCCTTGTTGGTCCCGAAGAAAGATAAGTCTTGGAGGCTGTGTGTAGACTACCGGGCCATCAATAAAATAACTGTCAAGTATAGGTTTCCCATTCCCCGTTTGGATGATCTATTGGATATGTTATCCGGTGCCACGGTATTCTAAAAATTGGATTTAAAGAGTTGTTACCACCAAATAAGGATTCGGGAGGGAGACGAATGGAAAACGGCTTTTAAATCAAAGGACGGGTTCTATGAGTGGTTAGTGCTAGGAGAGGAACTCACCAACGGACCAAGTACTTTCTCCCGGTTAATGACTCAAGTATTTAAGCCATACATGGGTAAATTTGTCTTAGTCTATTTCGATGATATTTTTGTGTTTAGTACCTCGTTGATCGATCATGAAATTCATTTGCGGACAATCCTTACTACATTGCGCCAAGAGAACTTATATATTAATTTTAAGAAGTACGCTTTTGGGGTGACTTCCGTGGAATTTCTAGGATACATAGTGAGCGCTGAGGGTATTCATGTTGACCCTAAGAAGGTCCAAGTGATTAGAGAGTGGCCGGAACCGCAAAATATTAGGGATGTTAGGAGTTTTCATGAATTGGCCACATTTTATTGACGATTCATTCGCAATTTTAGTAGTATCATGGCGCCAATCACTGAATGTATGAAGGAGGATGATTTTACGTGGACCAAATCGGTCGCTAGCGCATTTCAAATGATTAAGGATCGGATGTCCGAATCCCCCCTACTACGGTTGCCGGATTTTAATAAAGTGTTTGAACTATCATGCGACGCTTCAGGAATAGGAATTGGAGGAGTGTTAAGCCAAAAGGGACATCCGGTTGGATACTTTAGTGAGAAATCGTCGGGCACAAAATTAAATTATTCCAATTATGATTGTTAGTTTTATGCCGTGATACGTTGTCTCCAACATTGTCGACACTATCTCATATCGAAAGAATTTGTAATCCTCTCGGATCATGAGGCGCTAAAATTTGTAAACTCTCAGAGTAAAATCAGTCCTCGACACGCCAAATGGGTCTCCTATCTTCAGGAGTACACATTCATTATTAAGCACCTTAAGGGTACATTGAATTGAGTGGCGGACGCCCTCAGTCATGTCACCCTATTATTATCTAAAATAGAGGTGACGGTAATAGGATTTGACTGTATTAAGGACGAGTATGTCCTATGCCCGGATTTTAAGAATATCTATTTAGCCGCTCAGGAACAGGCTACCTCTATTATTTTGGCATACTACATTCGTGACGGTTATTTATTTAAGCATACGCAATTGTGTATTCCCCGCTCTTCACTACGCCATTTCATTGTATGGGAGCTACACAGTGGAGGGTTAGGTGGACATTTCGACCGGGATAAAAAGATAACTCTAGTGGAAGATAAATTCTTTTGACCAGGGCTTAAGCCAATGGTCAATAAAATCGTATGGAGTTGCTGCGTTTGTCAGTTAGCGAAGGGAAACAAAACCAATGCCAGTCTTTACACCCCACTTCCTATTCCGTCTGTTCCTCTGGAGGACGTTAGTATGGACTTTATTTTGGGACTACCTATGACATTTCGGAGACACGATTCCATCCTAGTCGTCGTTGATCGATTTTCTAAATTGGCATATTTCATTGCTAGTAACAACACCAACGACGCGTCCCATGTTGCTAAATTGTATTTCAAAGAGGTCGTGGCGCATCGGGGCATCCCCAAAACGATAGTGTCTGATAAGGACGTTAAATTCAGTAGCTATTTTTGGAAAACACTATGGAAGCTTATGGGCACAAAACTGATGTTTTCGTCGGCCTATCATACCCAAACGGATGGGCAAACGAAAGTGGTTAATCGTAGCTTGGGTAGTTTGCTTCATTACTTAGTTGGCGATCATAAAGGTACGTGGGACCTTATCCTTCCTCATACTCAAATAGCTTATAATAATTCAAGGAATAGGTCCACCGGTTTGTCTCCGAACGAGATCGTTCATGGTTATAAGGCGCTCGTGCCTCTTGACTTGGTCCCATTACCGCCATCTTTTAAGTTTAGTCAATTTGCTCAGGATTTCTCCTCGCACGTCCACAATCTCCACAAGCACATTAGCGAGACGCTAGCTAAACAATATTCTATTTATCAAGCGAATGCCAACATACATAGGCGAGCGGTCCCCTTGAATATTGGTGATTTGGTAAAGGTTCGTCTCACCCCTGAACGGATGCCTTCGGGGGCTATAATGAAATTGGCGAATAGGCGAGCCGGTACTTTTCGAGTGTTAAAAAAGTTGGGCGAAAATGCATATTTATTACAATTACCCGCAGATTGGGGAATTTCCCCTGTTTTTAACGTTTCTGATTTAACGCTTTATATCGCTCCACCACCTGAACTTTCTGTCTCGCCGTTTAATATTTCCACTAAATCTTCTAATGGGGTGTGTGGTGAGATTGTTTTTGGATCGCTCTCTCCTGCAGACTCTACGGAAGGTATGCCGCCTACTAATGTTGAAACTTGTTTCTCTTCTTTGCCTAACGCATTTCCGAGGTTTCCCCGGACCATTTTCTTGACTTATAGGATTTTGCAGGATGTTATGTTTCCTACTCCCGACGGTGACGTTCACAGGTTCTTGATTCGTTGGCGTGGTCGTCCTGCTTCGGACGGCTCTTAGCTCTCGGCTTCGGAGGTGGGGCTACTTGATGCGGATCTCCAATGCCATTACGTTCCTGCCCACTCATCGGTGATGAGTCCTTTTAAGCGGGGGAGGATCTATGGCGACCGCCACCAGGACGACCAACTATATGACGAAGATGACGTACATGGCGCATTGGTTGATCATGGAGTTATGGAGGATGATGATGATGATGATGGCCCTCTGGCTAAAGACTTGCGGCGCCGTGGCGGCCAAGGCTACAATCTTCATCCACGCCGCAAGAATTAATTATTATCTTTTTATGTTTGCTAAGTTATGGTTTGACTTTTATTGTGGCTTGTATTTTTATTTTTGAACTCTTGGTGTGCCTCTAGCACTAATTTTGGACTGCTATTAGCGCTTGTGTTGTAAGGCCTATATAAGGCTATGACTCTTAATAAAATTCAGATTTGATTGCATGCAAAACAAGGCTATTCCTAAACCTAATTTTCCCTTCCCTCTTCCTCATAATTTCCGCCACCCCCTTGGAGTCTTCATCTCCAAAGATCGTCCTCTCCCCTCTTACCCTCCTCTTTCTATTTTTCTTCTACCAGCCTACTACACATCCACCCGCATGATTTCTCTTATCCTAACTCAACATAGCCGGCCATCTTTTGTTTGGAGGAGGTTAATCGAGTGCGAGAACCAAAGGACTTGGCAAACTTTCACAGTGCAAAAAGCGAGGAAGATGGCCGAGTTTCTTCATCCTTGGAGCAACTTCCGTGGAGAACAAAGGAGAGCGATCATTTCTAGTGGATCCAATATATCGGATCTACTATTCCGAGAGGGGTAACGAAATTTCTACTCAAGAGTTTTCTCTTCTAGATTGTTTTTTGTGGTGGACGATTTTTGCGTGACTTTTAAAACGGAATAAAATTTCGCGGCGTTCTCGTAATAGATTTGCGGATCTTTTCGTTTTAATTTTTGAATACTCTCGAAAGGATTGGCGATCCTCGTTATTTCTTGTTGGGGAAAGATCAACCGTTTTTCGAATCGGTATTTTCTTGGTGGATCTTTCTTTGGTACAACATCGCACGCACGGACGCTAATATTCATCCCTTTAGCTTGATCGGAACTCGGCCTTTAGTTGTGGTTCGATCTCTATCGGATTGGCTAACCGAACATTGGCGCGTGAGATAAATAATTTAATTGGTACTGCTGCGTTTCGTTAGCGTGTAGAACGAGATTGTTTATCATTGCGAGAGAACCTCCGACGCCAAATGTGTAGGCTCTTAGGACGGCCTTACATCAATATCTCAATGGATTTTGTGCACGGGTTATCGAGATCTCAATGCGGGAATGATTCAATCCGGGTGATTGTAGACTTGTTGATAACAGTGGCTCACTTTCTACCAAATAAGAGGGACGATTCTGTGGAAACTTTGGCAAAGCTCTATGTGGAGAAGATTGTCCGATTGCACGGTATTCCCCGGAGTATCGTCAATAACCGTGATCGGCGATTCACGTCAAATGATTGGAGGCTAATCCATCAATTGTTGGGAACAAAGTTAGCATTCAGTACGACCTTTCATCCCCAAACGGATTGCCAGACTTAACGGACCAACAGAACGATGGAGGATATGCTCCGAATGTGCGCACTGGATTTTGGTAAGAGATGGAAAGATCATCTCGATATGGTTGAGTTTTCCTACAATAATAGCTACCAAGCGAGCATCAGTATGCCTCCATATGAAGCTTTGTATGGTTGGAAATGTCGTACACCGCTAGCTTGGGCAGAAGCAGGCGAATAAAAAGTATATTCGCGCAAGGATGTGAAATAAGCTACTTCGACAATACGCTATATTTAGAAGAGGTTATTGATAGCCCACGATAAGCAAGCAAAATACTACAACGCCAAGCATCGGAACGTGGAGTTTGCGGTGGACGATTGGGTATATTTGAAGATCAAACCCTTCAAGGGTGTGTCCAGGATTCGGCGGTTGAAAAACCTCAGTCCGAGATATCTTGGACCATTTGAAGTTGTGGAGCGAGTTGGGGAAGCTGCCTATCAGCTATCTCTTTCGGAAGAATTGAGTGGCTTGCATGATGTGTTCCACATCTCAGTTCTTTGAAATGCCATCAAGGATCCTGCTCAAGTGATTGAGAATGATCGTGTACCGGTCGAATATGGGATAATGACAAAGGTTAGACCCATTCAGATTGAAAATAGAGCCGATAAATAGTTGCGGAACAAAACAATAGGGACGGTAAAAGTCCAGTGGGATAATTGTGGCCGTGAGGAGCTAACATGGGAGCGAGAGCAGACCATGCGAGTTGATTTTCCCAAGTTCTTTGTTTGAACTGTTGTAAAGTGCGTCTTTTGTTGTAACGATCATTTTGAAGTTATAATATTGTGCTTACTTGATTTCCTTACTGTGAGCAAATTCTTGACAAAATTTATTGTAAGGAGGGGGAGGGTTGTAACACCCCAAATTTCCACTTTGGAGTTCAGGCTGGCTGACACGGCCTGGGACACGAGCGTGTCCCAGGGCGTGTCCAGCTCTAGGTACTCGAGTGGGCCGAGTAGTACTCATGTGGGGCTCGAGAGTGTCTTGAGTGAGGCATACGGCCTGGGACACGGGCATGTCCCAGGGTGTGTCCTTACTCTGTGCATCGAGTCGAGTTCTCGATACATTAGAATCGACGATTGTCGAGAGGTGACACGGCCAGGGACACGGGCGTGTCCGAGGTCGTGTCCTTCTCGGGTGGGTAACCGGGCAGCATTGAGTGTGGCACACTACCTGTGATACAGGTGTGTCACAGGGGCATATTTGGCACACTGCTAAAGACACGGGCGTGTGCCTCGGCCGTTTCCTTTTTTGGACTTTTCCAATGCATTGAGGCTTGGTGAACATGGCCTAGACACGGGCGTGTCTGAATCCGTGTCAGGGCACATGGCCAGTGACACGGGCGTGTCACATGTCGTGTTCTGGTCTAGATGAGTCGGTTCGTGTATTGCTTGCTATACACGGCATGTGATACGGGCATTTCATAGGCCGTGTCAGCCTAAATAATAGACTTTGAGGGCGATTTGTGGTTGTTCGATTTCTTCATCCTGGATCCAATGCCTCAGGCTTCTCCCTGCTGTGTTTAAGTCAAGGATTAGAATAAAATATTCATTCTTCACATGGATTTGATCTTTCTAAAGAAAAGAGAGAAGGGAGAGGAGCAAGGAGGAGGAAGAGGAGAAGATCGGGCCACCGCGGGAGCTTTAGAGTTCTGAATCGAGATCCGAGGCCAGATCTGTGTAGGCAAGGCCGCTCCGATTCTTTTCAACTGGCTAGAATTTCTATGGCGCCCAAGGGATCGTCAAGGGTAACGATCTTCCTTCATTGGACAAGTGAAGTCCTCCTTTATGCATGAGCATGGGATCCTCCACCAAAAGTTGGAAGAGTAAGTGATCCTCGTGGGTTGGTAGTTGATATCCCGTATTGAGTCTGCATCTAGAACCAGAAATGGGTAGTACGGGATAGGCATGCTGTGTGAAGCCAATCTGGACAGGTTGGTTTGGATTGGTGATGTTGTATATTGCGCATCAGAGAAGACTCCGCGTACAAACGTGTAGTTTGTGGAGTCATTATGTTGTGTCTGTGAATGGAAGTAGCAGGAAGTTCTGGAATAAGGAATTCCAGGAAAATACCCTGTTCTGCTTGTGCTGTGGCTACAGTGTAGCCAGTCCATTGTGGACAGTGTAGCCAATCCTTGGTGGACAGTATGGCTATTGTGAAGCCATTACTTGGAGGACACTATGGCTAGTGTGAGTTGCGAGCTTTGAAAAGGCTTCTTGCTGAACAGGAAAGGTGAAACCGACCATTGCCTTTAGATATAGCCTCGGGTACACTGTACTCGGTGATGGCAAGGCGACTTGAGCAACATGGGGTTGTTGATCCGTAGATGAGTTATGTCGACTGTACAGGTGAGCGTCAAGGCATTGAGATTTCGTTAGTGAAATAATGAGATTCTTAGGCTTGCGTGCCATTAAGAATAAATCCTCAATAAAGTGTAAACGGTGGTGTTGACCCTAGTTCGTCGGTGCACCAAGAATGTGCCCTGAGTGCACAGATCATCGGGCCGTGTGGCTAACGGTTGTGATGTATTGATTGTGCGTGAGAGAACAAGATATGATATATCTATCTATGCATTGCTATGCCTCCAGGGAAGGAATGCCACTTCCCCAGGAAATGGGTAGGATTGTTATAAATTGGTCAGTTGAATGCTGACTGTTGCCTTGTTTGCCACCTTATGGGTGGGCTGTCCCTCTGCAGGTGCTGGAGAGCAGAGCGGGAAGTAAGGGTTGAAGTCCAAGTTATTGCTGCTGCTACCGCTGCTAGCCCTTTAAGGCTATGATTTATATTATGTTTTGTTCATGTGTGGCCGGCCTGTGCGTCGATGTATGCAATCCACACTATGAAAAGAGGAACTGTAAGGCCTTAAGGCCAACATGTGTTGTATTTGTGGTACACTCTTTCACGAGTTGATATATATATGTAGTTTATATATATAGTGGACATTCCTTGTATGAGTTCATCTTTATTGTTAAAATCTTCCGCTAGTATGCTCTGCGTTATGATGCGATGGTGTTGTGGTATTAACCTGTGACCTCGCCGTCTATTTGTGGCATATAGTGTGGGGCCCCGGGCGGACCTTCTATTATAAGTTATTTAACGGGTGGATCGTTACACGCTTAACTATAGATTTCCTTCACTTCTCATCATCAATTGAGCTGTTGGTGATGAGAGTTGGAAAAACTCCATAGTTAAGCATGTTCGGGCTTGAGTAGTACTGGGATGGTGACCTCCTGGAAAGTCCCAGTGGTGTGCCCTTGACAATCGAGTCTGACTCATCAAAGGGAGGTTGTGGCTACCAACAACCTGCCTGTTGATGGAGAGGGGTTGGGGTGCTTGGGCTGCAGATCGGTAGCGTCGCCTAGAGCGAAGTCGTGACATTATAACATTGGATCGGCTAGGGGCGTTACAATAAAAAGATGGTATCAAAGGGATGGGTGAACTTCTGGGAAGTCCCCGTGATGAGCGCTTGACTATCAAGTTTGCCTCATCAAAGGGAGGTTGTGGCCAAAAACAACCCGCCTGTGGAGGGAGAGGTGTTGGGGTGCTTGGGCAGCAGCCCGATAGAGATGCCTAGAGCGGAGCCGTGACATTGTCACATTGGATCAGCTAGGTCGTTACATTCGGCCAATGAAATTCTCTAAATTCATCCCCTTGGTTTGCCGGCCATGGCTATTCAACTCCTTAAAACTGGTGAGGGGGAGTGTATCCAGCCTTTGGAATCAATTGGAGAGGCCCTTGGTCTCCCTTGGCCATGAATGACCTTTACTCCCCATTTTCTCTCTCATCCATTAAAGGGGAAGTGGAGCTTTCTCTCTCCTAGTCACTAATTCCAGAAAATGGGTGTATTTTTGGGTAATTATAACCCTCATGATGCCAGCGGGTCACCCAAGTTGGGCTTTGCCCAAGTGGCTTGGGCTTGAGCTAGCCTTTTAGGCAAGTTTTACCTAATTCTAGGGTGGAGTTTACCATGGTCAAAATGACCTTTTGGGTGGACCCCAATGGGTCCTTGGTTACCCATTGACACCCCCTAAGGTCTTGGGAGACTTGGGTAGGGTTGGTTGGGCACCTTGAAGGCCACTTGACCCTTCGTTAGGACACTTTGACCATTTTAGGGCTAGGGTTGACTTGGGTCAAATTAGCCTCTTTGGATGACCCTAATGGGTCCTTGGTGACTCATTGGGCTCCCTTAGGGCTTTGGAAGATCTAGACGGGTCTCTTTGGCTAAGGGGAGGTCAATTGGCCTTTTGTGAGCTCAGTTGACCTTGTTAGAGTTTTGGTTGACTTGGTCAACTTGCCCCTTTTTGGTTAACCCCAATGGGTCCTTCATGACCCATTGGCCTCCCCTAGGGTTAGGGGTGCCATGGTGGGGTCATGGAGTCAATTTAAAGCTCTAAAGTAAAACCTTATGGTGCATAACTGAAAATTACTATTTACAGCCCAAGGTGGTTTTCACCTTGATGCCTAAGTTCATTTGGTCTTCTCAGGCTACCTAAGATTTTGTCATGACCTAGTCATGACAAAACAACTCCTAAGGGTCTAGTTGTTTGAGGGATGTTACAAGCTATCTGTCATGAAAGACTTAGATATGTTGGGATGGACAAGGTGAAAGTGATGGTGAAAAGGAACCTTGTGAAAGGTTTGCCTAGGTTGTCATCCTTTGGCAATGGACATGTTTGCATGGTGTTTCAATACAGTGAGGCTTATCACTTCACGTTTGATAAGTCGTAGACCAGGTGTTCACAACCGTTGGAGTGCATCCATGGTGAGTTGTTGGAACCAAACCACTAGTCTTGGAGGCAGCAGGTATATGCTTGTTTTGATTGATGACTACACGAGGTACACTTAGGTGTACTTCATGAAGGAGTTGTCGGATGCGTTTCGATTATTTGTGGAGTTCAAGAAGCTTATGGAGGGCCAGCTTGGTCTTCAGATCAAGATGTTGAGAATGGGCAACGGAGGTGAATTCTGTTCAACTGTGTTCTCTAACTTTTATAGGAAGCACGGAATCCACAGAAAACTTTCTTGTGGGCATACTCCACAACAAAGTGGTATAGCAGATCGAACGATCTATCATATGATGGAGACCTGCAAGTGTTGGCTTCATAGTAAAGGCATTCCTAAGGCCTTCGAGGTGGAAGGGATGACCTGCACGGCATATGTCATCAATCCGATGCATTTGAGTTCGATCAACATGAAGTCTCCTTATGAGCTGATGTTCAAGGAGAAGCCCAGCGTGAAACACCTTCGGGTGTTCGGATTGACCTGCTATATATACGTCCCATATTCTCTCAAGTAAAAGCTGGATGTAAAGATGAGGAATATTGTCTTTGTGGGCTATGCTAAGCAGAAGAAGTGATGAAAGTCTATGGACCCTACGACAAAGAAGTTCATCATCTCCAAGAATGTGGTCTTCTATGAACTGATGATGTAGGGAGGTAGTTCATTTGTTGAGCTAAAGGAGAGTAGGTCAGACAGTGGGCTGGAGGAGACTGCTGCTAAGGATCTTCTAATGGAGCTTCCTGTGTCACTAAGAGCTCCAGGATATTCTATATCCAGGATAGAGGCTTCTGGTTCAGGATGCAGGGAAAGCAATACTCCAGGTGCTTCTAGTTCTAGGGCATTGACTTCTTGTTCAGGAAGCAAGGGGAGCGATGCTCCAAGTTTTCCCGAGAACGGAGCTTGTTCAGAAGAAGCAACGGAGGTGGTTAGCCGTGATCTGGTTCTTCGGAGATCGAAGAGGAACATCAACCCACCAGCTCGATATAGCGAAGGAAACGAGGTGAACTCGGTCTCTTATTTCTTTGCAGGCCCTATGGTCAAGCGGGTGCCTTCTAGCTGTGATGTCACTATTGGAGTCGAGGAGGTGATTAATGCCAAGGAAGAGGAGGTGACTGCTCTCAGAGGAAATGAGGATTGGGATCTTATGCCCAAGATCTTCGGTGTTACTCCTGCGATATACAAGTGGAGTTTGAAGCTAAAGAAAAAGGCAGAGGGATGCATTACTCCTTTCGGGAGGTGTTTGAGGGATCCCTTATGGTCTAGGTTATTCAGAGTGAGTACTAATATTGGGTATTATATCCACAATAACCCTTATTTGAAGAAGGGTCCAGTGAAGCTGAAAGTGAGGCTAAGATCTATCTCAACTCTAGAGGGGGGGGGGGGTGAATAGAGTATTTTAAAATAATTTTTCACAGTTGAAATCAACAGCACATATAAAAAGTCAATTTATGATATAGTGTAGAGTGCTAGTAAGAAGTTAAAAACTAAGACGTAAAAAGCACAGCACACAGCAAACAAATCACACAAACAAACCAGAAGACACAAGGAATTATAGTGGTTCCCCAAATACCTGGGTACATCCACTCTTCTACCACCCTTGGTAGGAATCCACTCAGGATGAGTTGATCAGGTGTCCTGACACCAATGAGCTTTTGATAAGGTGCCCAAAAACCAAAACTAGATTTTTTGATAAGGTGTCTTGCCACCACTGAGTTTTGACAAGGCTCTCAGAACCAGACAGAACTTTTGAAAGGAGTTCAAGAACCCTTTTATAGCAGGAAAAGAAAAATAAGAGTGAAGGGTGTCTTCTCTGTTCTCAATCAAATGAGAGAAGCACAAGTGGATTGATGATGTCAAAGCTCCCCCTGAAATGTAGAAAGGTTCAGGAAAAGAAGCTTTGCTCTAGGGTGATAGGTCTTCAGAACTTTGATCTCCAGCACAGGATGGTTTTAGCAAGAAGGCTGAAGGTAAGGTGTCTGGAGTGATGAGATTGTGAACACTTTTTCAGTCAGCAAGAAGATTTTTGGAGTCACAGTTCTTCTGTTGTTCTTCTGCTATCAGTATTCTCTATTCTGTGTGTTCACTTCTGTATATATTCTTCTTGTGTATTCTCTAAAACTTAATAATACAGAAGAAAGGAATAAAAGATTTCTGACGTTTCCTTGTCCAAAATTAGCCGTTGGGAGTCATAAATGTCTTCCAAAAATAGTCTTGTCTTCTAAAGGAAAGTCCAGCAAACATTCTCTGAATAATTCCTTGAAACTTGCTCCAGAAATAAAGACAAACGGCTGGGAGATCTTCTGACATAAATGCTGATAATATTCAAAAACATTCCAATTATAAGCAGCATTTGAATTCGTGAAAGCGTCGATCTCTCCAAAGAAAACGTCGATCTGAGCTCTACGATCGTCGAACTGAGCTCAGAGATTAAATGGACAAGCAGACAGAAAACATCGATCTGAGCTCTACGATCGTCGAACTGAGCTCAGAGATCTGAGAAATAACTTTAGGGAGGGATCGTCGAACTGAGCTAGAAGATAGGCGAGGGGAGTTCGACGACTCAGCAGAAGCTAGACAAAAACAGATAGTCGATCTGAGCTCGAAGATCGTCGACCGGAGTTCGACGATTTATTGAAGATGAGCTCAGAGAGCGTCGAACGGAGTTCGACGATTCTTCGACCTTAGCTCGACGAAAATTGCCTTAGACTAAGTTCTTCAACCTTGATCTTGGAATGATCCTGGGGGCAGCTTCAAGCCTAAGTTCTAAGCCCTAGACTCATTCTAATGTTGACCTTTTCAACTATACAACTAGGTCAACTGGGATTCCTAAGACAAGCATAGTGATCCTTACCCAAATTAGTAATAGGGTGTTCCAACAATCTCCCCCTATTTGGGTTAGGATTACTATTTACAGACAATCATAGGAACTGAAAAGCATACAACAATACATAAGCTAATACAAAATGCAGAGTAGATATATAACAGTAAAGCAGATCACAGATAAATATCAGCAGATCTCCAAAGGTGGATGAAATGTTTTAGCTTACACAGTTCACTTCCTTTCAGATCCCTTTTTAAATAAAATTTCTCTATTTGGATTCTGACTTTCTTTCTTTGACCTTCTGTCATCCTCTACACCTAGAGAAGTTTGAGATTTGGGCCTTGGAACAACAGCCTCAGGGTGCAGCTTCATATAGTCTTCTGGATTGAAAAATTTCCTTGATGCATATCTTTCCAGTTCTTTCTTTCTCTGCTCTGATAAGGTAGTTATGTTTGAAGTATCCTTGCCTTGTTCTCTGGCCTTTTTATTTGATCAAGGGCAGCCAATTCTTTCATTCTGGCTGTCCAGGATACAGGGTTGTTCTCAGGATCTTCAAAAGGAATAGGAGATTCATATCTATTGATGATTTCAGAAACAGTAGAAGGAGTCCTGGAAACAATTGTGTCTTTCAGCTTGTAAGGAAAAGGACCTGAAGAAGGGTCAGGGTGACCTTGTCCTTCCCTTTGATAGGATCTTTGTTCTCTTTGATTTCCTCTGAAATTACCCCTTCTGGGTTGATATCCTCTTTGATGCTGTCCCCTTTGATATGATCTTTGATAATACTGGGAAGAACTGTGTCTGGAGACTAGAGCTTGAGGGGCTGAACCTGAGCCAGAATCTGGAGGAGGAGGAGGAGGAGGCTGATATTGAGAAGATCCTTTTTCATATTTGTCAAGCTTCCACTTCTTCTTCATAGCTTTCAGTTGATTTTTGGAATATTGCATCCAAGGCTCAGAGATGGGGCAGTCATGCAGGATGTAGTATGGAATATCATTTGAGTCTTTGGCTTTGGCAGGAGGGACTGACATCATTGCTTTACTTCTGGCTTTTCTCTTCTTGGCAATAGTTCTAGCAGAATCATCAGAATCAGTCCTGTATTGGTCACTCTCAGAACTTTGAGGTTGATCATACAGATCATCAATTCTTCTGATAAGCTCTTCTTGGGCTTTAAGTTTTGCAGAAACAGCAGGAGCAGCAATTTCATCAGCATCAGTTGCTGGAGTCATTTCTATGTCAGCAGTAGCAGCAGCAGTAATTTCAACAGAAAGAGGCACAGTGGCCTTAGTAGCAATTGAAAGAGGCACAGTGGCCTTAGTATCAGCATCAGAGATGTCCACAGCCTTCCACGATTTGATGTAGGAATCAATATGGCTTGGATCACAGGTAGCTATAGGCACAATGGCCTTAGACAAGTCTTCAGCAGGAGTTGCAGGCAGACAACTGAAATGGACTGTATCAAATATAGATAGCAGCCTCTGCAGATTCAGTGCAAAAGCACATCCAAGAGCTGGAGCTGGAGCAGACATAATATCAGCAGCTGGCACATCCACTTCTTCATAAGGCATCTCCCCCTGCCTTGGTTCAGAGAAAGATGAATCAAGGCACACAGAAGATGGGATAGCCAGGGAGGAGGAAAGGAAGGCAATCTTGGTAGACAGCTCCTGTACTTGCTTTAGGAGTGGAGCCAAGGAAGACTCCAGTAGAGATGTCAGTTTGGGAGCTAGCAACTCATACAGCCTGTCTGCCAAAATAGGAAGATCCACATGCTCAAGTGGGGCTTGAGCAGAGGTAGAGGCAAAAGTAGATGGAGGGATGGTGGCTGAAACTGAAATTGTGGAGAAAGGTGGAGAGGGAATGGTTGGTTCAGAAGATGGAATAATGGAGATAGAGGAGGTTGAGGTGGAGATAGGGGAAGTAAGAGATGGTGTGAAGGAGGGTTGAGAGAGAATGTCATGGAGCAGTTGTTGAAAGGAGGAAGTTGAGGGTGGCTCAGGAGGAGTAGAGGGTGAATCATCCATGAAGGAATCATCTGTAAGTGAGAAGGATGGTAGGGTGAAGGTTGAATAGGAGAAGAGAGGATGGAATTCCTCTGAGGTGGATAGAGGAGGGGATGGCATAGGTGAGGAAATGGTAATTGGGGATGAGATGATTATGGTGGTGACTGGTGGTGAGGAGGTGACAACTTGGGTGGATATGGCTGGAGGAGGGGAGGAAGCAGGCAGCTCTTCTGCTGAAGGAGTGACTGAAATAGTCCTTGTGCCTGAATGAAGTGTTGCAGCAGCCCTGGAGGGGTTTATAATCTGCCTGTCCCATTTACTGAAGAGGGCACAGGAAAGCCTCTTGGATGCATTGATAAACATGCCAGAGGAGGTTAATAGGTCAGGGCACCTTTTGTGCAGAAAGACCCCTAAGATTCTCCCATAACTAACTGCATTCTTGTTGATCTTCTTCTAAATCAGAGTGAAGAAGATGGAGCCCCAGTCCAGGTGTTTCTTATCTAATAAAGCTCCCATCAGGCAGAACTGATATCTGGAAATGGTGTCATGGGCTGAATGCTTGGCCAACAGCACCTTCCCAACTACATCAGCCAGGAATTGAAATTCTATAGCTAGATTTTTCTTCAGTAGCTTATTAGGGTTTACTGCATTGTGACCCATCCTATCCAGCATGGAGTCAAACTCCTCTCCAGACAGTTCAATGGAGTCTTCTCCAGTACTGAGTTGAAAGACTTCTGTTAAAAGAGCCGGGGATAGAAATACCTGAGTCCCCTTAATGGTGCCGACAACAGAATTCTCAGTCTCGTCTGTTGCGGTAAAACACCACTCTTTAATTTCTTCTGAGGCGATCTTCATCCTTGTAGTCATTATTGGAGTCGGCTGTTGTTCTCGGAATAAGTTTAGGATGTCCTTGAAGCGCTGGTCGCTTCCGTCGAAGGAGTTTATGTCGATGTCAAAGCCTGTGTCGAACTTCATCTTAGCAATAGCAGCACTTGATTCAGCCATATTCACCTGCAACAGAAAACCAAAAACGACCAAGCGTAGAGAATTTGGAGGGAAAAGAAAGAGAGTTGCAGAGTATGAAACCGCAAAGGGAGAACGACGGCTGAAAGAAAGATTTTATATTAGGGTTCGACGCGAAAAAGGAAAATCGTTGAGCTCAGCTCGACGAAACGTCGAGCTAAGCTCGACGATTTGGGCTACAGAGGGAATCTAAAGAGTCTTCAAAATCGGCGATCTTCGTTCGACGATGTTGAAAAACGTCGAGCTCAGCTCGACGGCCTCTGATCAGAAGGAGAGAAAGCCTAGCTCTAGCGAGGGCTCTGAACTCAGATCGACGACTGCAAAAGCGTCGATCTCTGGTCGACGATTTTTGGAAAATCGTCGATCTCTGTTCGACGATTTTGGGGAAAACGTCGAGCGCAGTTCAGAGTCTAAACTCATTCTACCGACACAAAAAGAAGGATTTTTGGCCTAGTCTTGGTCTGTTTTAGCTTTCCAAAGTCTTGTAATTTAATTAAGGCTTCCTCCATCTAACATACCTAACTGATTTAGGAAGAAACTGTGTTTCTTTTCATCCAAAGGTTTGGTGAAAATATCTCCCCTTTGCAAATCAGTAGGAATATATTGAAGTTCAATTTTATTTTTCTCTACATTATCTCTTAGAAAATGATGCCTAATTTCTATGTGTTTTGTCCTACTATGGAGGACTGGATTTTGTGCTATAGAGATAGCACTAGTATTGTCACAGAAAATTTTAGACTTCTCTAAGTTGTAGCCATAGTCTAAGAGCTGATTTTGTATCCACAATATTTGTGAACAGCAACTGCCTGTAGCCATATACTCAGCTTCAGCAGTTGAAGTTGACACAGATGTTTGTTTCTTACAGAACCAAGAGACAAGTCTATCACCAAGGAACTGACAAGTTCCACTGGTGCTTTTCCTGTCTATTCTGCATCCAGCATAATCAGCATCTGAGAATCCAGTTAAATCAAATGCTGAATCTTTTGGATACCAGAGACCTAGATTTGGACAACTTTTAACATACCTAAGAATTCTCTTAACTAAGATTAAATGTGACTCTCTAGGGCTAACTTGGAATCTAGCACAAATACATGTGGCAAACATTATATCAGGCCTACTAGCTGTAAGGTACAATAAAGAGCCAATTATTGCTCTATATGTTGTCTGATCAACAGGTTTCCCATGTTCATCAGCATCTATTACAGCATTTGAGGGCATGGGTGTTTTCATACATGATGCATCAGACATACCAAATTTCTTAACCAGTTCTTTTGCATACTTAGTTTGAGAAATAAATATGCCTTCAGCATGTTGCTTGACTTGCAGTCCTAAGAAGAAGGACAGCTCACCCATGCTACTCATTTCAAATTTAGAGTGCATAAGCTTGGAAAACTTTTTGCACAATTTTGAATCAGTAGAACCAAAAATAATGTCATCTACATAAATTTGCACTAGCAGGGTATGGGACTTATGGGTTCTAATAAAAAGAGTTTGGTCTACTCTCCCCCTAACAAAATCATTTTCCAGAAGAAAGCATGCTAGGGTCTCATACCATGCTCTAGGGGCTTGCTTGAGACCATATAATGCTTTATGCAATTTGAAAACATAATCAGGGTGAGTTAGAGAGATAAAACCTGGAGGTTGTCTAACATAGACTTCCTCTTTGATGTCCCCATTGAGAAATGCACTTTTTACATCCATTTGATACACTTTGAAACCTTTGTGAGCAGCATAGGCTAGGAATATCCTGATGGCTTCCAGCCTTGCAACTGGTGCAAATGTCTGATCATAGTCTATTCCTTCTTGTTAAGAGTACCCTTGAGCAACTAGCCTTGCCTTGTTTCTGACTATAACTCCTTGATCATCCAGCTTGTTCCTGAATACCCACTTTGTTCCAACAATGGGATGATCCTTTGGCTTAGGCACTAGTTCCCAAAACTTGTTCCTTTCAAATTGATGCAACTCCTCTTGCATTGCAATGATCCAGTGTGGATCTTGCTCTGCATCTTGAATGAATTGAGGCTCAATTTGAGATAGGAAGCAAGTGTGCATCAGGTTTTGGTTGACCTGACTTCTAGTTTGCACACCAGCTGAGATCTCTCCAATTACTTGGGTGATTGGATGATCTCTTGTTGTTACTAAGTCAACAGGGAGTGTTGATTGTTCACCAGCCTGTGTTGTTGTCTCCTCTAGTGGAGCAGCAACTGGCTCTTCAGGATGATTTTCTTCAAGATGTTGAACTTCTTCTTCATCATCACTGCTCTCATTCTTTTCAGCAACTTGCAGTTTGTTCAAGTCTTCAGCTAGAGAATGTACCTGCAGAGGTTCTATGGTAGAAGCATTCTTCTCCTTGAAAGACATGTTAGCTTCATCAAAAATAATATGAACAGATTCTTCAATTTTACAGGAAGATTTATTATAAACCCTATAGGCCTTGCTGATCATGGAGTATCCCAGAAACACTCCTTCATCAGCTTTAGCTTGGAATTTTGCTAGGTATTTCTTGTCATTATTATGAATAAAACAAGTGCAACCAAAAACTTTGAAATAGCCTATTTTAGGTTTCTTCCCTTTGAGCAATTCATAAGGAGTCTTGCCTTTCAGCTTGTGTATCAGGCTTCTGTTCAACACATAGTTGGAGGTGTTCACTGCCTCAGCCCAAAAGGACAGAGGTAAGTGAGCATCTGCCAATAATGTAGTTGCAGATTCAATGAGTGTTCTATTTTTCCTTTCAGCTACCCCATTTTGTTGAGGAGTTCTAGGAGCTGAGAAAGTGTGCCTGATCCCTTCACTCTGACAGAACTCTTGCATGAGAAGAGAATCAAACTCTGTCCCATGATCACTTCTGATCAGGGCAATGTGAGTGTTGAACTCAATCTGAATGCATTTGAGAAAATCTGTCAAACACTTGAAGTTATCAGACTTCTTCCTCAGAAAGAATACCCAAGTGAATCTTGAGAAGTCATCTACAACCACTAAAGTATAGCACTTCCCTCCTAGGCTTTGCACAGATATGGGTCCAAAAAGATCCATGTGCAACAGGTACAAAATCCTAGGTGAATCACTCTTATTAATTGATTTAAAACTACTTTTAGTTTGCTTGCCTAATTGACAAGCCTTGCAAAGTCCTTCCTTCTTGTAGGGACCAGAAGGTAGTCCTTTAACAAGGTTGTCTTTAGATAGCTTAGCAATGGTTCTAAGGTTAATATGCCCTAGTCTCTTATGCCATAAAACATTAGATTTTGAAATGGAATAAAACAGGCAAATATCTACCACTGGTGAATGAAAATCCACTAAGTAAATGTTACCTCTTCTGTTACCTGTCAACACAGTTGTGTTGTCCACTGACTTGACTTTGCATATGGCTTTGTTGAAGGTCACTTGATATCCTTCATCACACAGTTGACTGATACTTATCAAGTTGTGCTTGAGTCCTTCAACATATGCCACCTTCTTGAATGTGACTGGGCCAATTTTGACTGCACCATATCCTTTTGTAGTTCCAAAGCTTGAGTCTCCAAAAATTACTTTGGGTCCAAGCTTGGCTTTGAAGGAAGTGAAGTTGTCCTTGTCCCCTGTCATGTGCTTTGAGCACCCACTATCCAGATACCATTGATGGTTTGATGCTGGATAGGTCTTCACCTACACAAAAACAGCTTATTTGTTCTTGACCCAGTTAACCTTGGGCCTAGGTTGATATCCCTTGAATTCTGAAATAAAGGACATCCCAGGTTGATCCTTATAACCTTCAGGATGGTATCTCCTAGGAGGTACTATCCATTCAGTATAGGGATTAAAGCCTTGGGATGTAGAGCTTCTAGGATTGAATCTGAATGTGCCATTGAAGGAGTGTTCACAAGCCTGAACTCTGTTCGACGATCGTCGAACTGAGGTCGACGATCTTGGGTCAGATCGTCGATCTCTGTTTGAAGATCGATTATGCTGAGGTTCAGAGTTTGGATATCGTCGAGCTGAGGTCGACGATCTGTAGTTAGATCGTCGAGCTCTGTTCGACGATCGTCGAGCTCTGCTCGACGCCATTTGTTGAACTGAGTTCTTCTCTGACAGATCTGCATTCTTCCTGGGCACCTCTATTACTCCCTTTCCTTTGTCAGAGACAAACTTGATTGGAGTTGTCAAAATTATAGGTTGGCTGGATGAAGCACCCAATCCCAGTGTGCTATTAAATCTAGAGTTCACTGTGCTTGTGATGTCCATCAGTCTGATACTTCTCCCATTTAGGGATTCTTCAAACTTTTTGGCCTTTGATAGTTCATTCTTCAGTGAAGCTATCTCCTCCCTACAGCATTCTAACTCCTCAGAGAGTTTGAGGTTCTTTGAGTTTAGGACACTATGCTCAGATAATTGATTCCTGAGAGAGATTATCTCCTTCTCAGATTTTAATAGATCTAGACACAGTGTCTTAAATTCATCTTTGAAGTCTTCAGAATTAAAATCAAAAGAGTTGATTACCTGATCCTCATCTGGTTGACTTTCTGAATCTGAATCTGATTCTTCATCAGAGTTTTGCTGTGATGCATTGATAGCCATCATGCAAAATTCTTTTTCATCTGCATCATCCTCATCATCACTGGAGCTGGATGAGGCTTCAGATTCCTCTTCAGTCTCACTCCATGTTTCAGCAACAAAGCCCTTCCTTGTATGTTTGTTCTTGCTGGAGGAGGCTTTGTCTGAGCTATTCTTCTTGTAATCCTTTTCTCTTCTTCTTTCTCTTCTTTCCCTTTTGTCCTTATTCTTGTTTTCTGGGCAGTCAGGCACAATGTGGCCTGGTTTCCTGCAACCAAAGCATATGATTTCTTTATTGTTATTTGATTTATCATACCTTGGTTTATCATGACCCTTGTATGGTTTCTTTCTGAAGTCTTTTCTGGCCATCTTGTAGAATCTTTTGGCCAGTAGACTTATGAGCTCATCATTTCCTGTAGCTTTATCTTCAGGCTCCTCTTCTACAGCTTTGAAGGCTATGTTCTTTTCTTTCCTTGTAGCTGGAGAGATAGCCTTTTGTTCTTCTTCTCTATTTTTAATGAGCAGCTCATAGGATTTGAGCTTGCCCAGGAGAGCTTCAGTAGTAATCTCATTTAAACTTCTGGCATCCTTAATTGGCCAGATTCTTGAATCCCAGGTGCTGGGGAAGCACATCAGGATTTTGTCATTCAGCTCAGTCAGAGAGATTTCTTTGTCTAGGGTTTTTAGCTCATTGACAATTAGACTTAGTCTATTGTACATGTCAGCCACTGATTCAGCTTCTCCCTTTTTGAAGTTCTCATATTGGCTTATCAGATGAGATCTTCTATCTTTCCTTTCATCAGCAGATCCTGAGACAATTTCAGAGAGTTTGTCCTAGATTTCTTTGGCTGAGTGGCATTCAGCCACCTTCTGAAAGATTTCATCAGACATTGTTTGGGCTAAGATGTTCATAGCCTTAGCATCTGTAGTCTTCCACTTCTTTATATCTGCATCTGTTCCAGAAGGAGGTGGGACAGCATTTGTACTTGAGCTTGCTGGTGGAGTTGGACAAACTGTCAAAACAGAATTAAAAATGTCTTCATCAATAGAGTTCATGTATAATCTAATCCTTGCCTTCCAGAGTGCAAACTTAGAAAGGTTGCACACTGGTGGTCTGGTGCTTGCATAATCTTTGTTCTGTGCCATGTCTTTAAATAAAAAGGAAGATGTAGAGAAAATAATCCCCTTAAGAGATTGATCTTATCAAGGATCTTTTGGTTCAGGTGTTAGCCTGTATGAGCAACCAACCTGCCTCTGATACCAATTGAAAGTGAGGCTAAGATCTATCTCAACTCTAGAGGGGGGGTGAATAGAGTATTTTAAAATAATTTTTCACAGTTGAAATCAACAGCACATATAAAAAGTCAATTTATGATATAGTGTAGAGTGCTAGTAAGAAGTTAAAAACTAAGAAGTAAAAAGCACAGCACACAGCAAACAAATCACACAAACAAACCAGAAGACACAAGGAATTATAGTGGTTCCCCAAAAACCTGGGTACATCCACTCTTCTACCACCCTTGGTAGGAATCCACTCAGGATGAGTTGATCAGGTGTCCTGACACCAATGAGCTTTTGATAAGGTGCCCAAAAACCAAAACTAGATTTTTTGATAAGGTGTCTTGCCACCACTGAGTTTTGACAAGGCTCTCAGAACCAGACAGAACTTTTGAAGGGAGTTCAAGAACCCTTTTACAGCAGGAAAAGAAAAATAAGAGTGAAGGGTGTCTTCTCTGTTCTCAATCAAATGAGAGAAGCACAAGTGGATTGATGATGTCAAAGCTCCCCCTGAAATGTAGAAAGGTTCAGGAAAAGAAGCTTTGCTCTAGGGTGATAGCTCTTCAGAACTTTGATCTACAGCACAGGATGGTTTCAGCAAGAAGGCTGAAGGTAAGGTGTCTGGAGTGATGAGATTGTGAACACTTTTCAGTCAGCAAGAAGATTTTTGGAGTCACAGTTCTTCTGTTGTTCTTCTGCTATCAGTATTCTCTATTCTGTGTGTTCACTTCTGTATATATTCTTCTTGTGTATTCTCTAAAACTTAATAATACAGAAGAAAGGAATAAAAGATTTCTGACGTTTCCTTGTCCAAAATTAGCCGTTGGGAGTCATAAATGTCTTCCAAAAATAGTCTTGTCTTCTAGAGGAAAGTCCAGCAAACATTCTCTGAATAATTCCTTGAAACTTGCTCCAGAAATAAAGACAAACGGCTGGGAGATCTTCTGACATAAATGCTGATAATATTCAAAAACATTCCAATTATAAGCAGCATTTGAATTCCTGAAAGCGTCGATCTCTCCAAAGAAAACGTCGATCTGAGCTCTACGATCGTCGAACTGAGCTCAGAGATTAAATGGACAAGCAGACAGAAAACGTCGATCTGAGCTCTACGATCGTCGAACTGAGCTCATAGATCTGAGAAATAACTTTAGGGAGGGATCGTCGAACTGAGCTAGAAGATAGGCGAGGGGAGTTCGACGACTCAGCAGAAGCTAGACAAAAACAGATAGTCGATCTGAGCTCGAAGATCGTCGACCGGAGTTCGACGATTTATTGAAGATGAGCTCAGAGAGCGTCGAACGGAGTTCGACGATTCGTCGAACTTAGCTCGACGAAAATTGCCTTAGACTAAGTTCTTCAACCTTGATCTTGGAATGATCCTGGGGGCAGCTTCAAGCCTAAGTTCTAAGCCCTAGACTCATTCTAATGTTGACCTTTTCAACTATACAACTAGGTCAACTGGGATTCCTAAGACAAGCATAGTGATCCTTACCCAAATTAGTAATAGGGTGTTCCAACAGAAGCTAAGATGAATTGAGTCTGTATTTGATATTGCTTTTTAGTTATGTAATTGCAGGTTTACAATGCCAAGTACACACCAATGTCAGGTTTTAATGGGTCACTAAACACGGTACTATACAAGGTAATCCTTCATTGTGTAGGCCAATGTGTTGACTCACGTATAGTCTCTCTATTAAGGTGGAATTCTGTAACGCCCCGAAACTCAAAAGGGTGACGGGTGGCGTTTCGAGAAACATCTGGGTTTTGGTATGGTTGACACGGCCTGGGACACGGGCGTGTCCCAGGGCGTGTCGTGCTCGGGTTCTGCGTTGGTCGCGTGGTCAACGATTTTAGAGTCAACGATCGTCGGGGGGTGGGGGGTGAACATGGCATGGGATACGGGCGTATCCCGAGGCGTGTCAGTCACTCAGAGCCTTGCACTCAACGATCATTGATTGAGGGACGCACGGCATGAGCCCAGGCATTTTCAGGTCCGACACGGGCATATGATATTCAACATGGGCATGTCGAATACCCGTGTCCTCCTCGGGATGTGAGGCAGTTTGTGCTAAGGCAGTTACACGGCCAAGGACACGGGCGTGTCCCAGAGCGTGTCTAGTACACGGGCGTGTCACATGATCGTGTGGTGCTTGGGTTGTTTTGGGCCTGTGTCGTTGAGGGAACATGCCCATCGACATAAGCATGTACTGGCTGACACGGGCGTGTCAAGCCTGACACGGGCTTGTCGGGTGCCCGTGTTCTTTTCGGGACGTGTCGGTTTCGATAGCGAATGGGTGACACGGCCCTGAACACGGGCGTGTTGGAACCCGTGTTCGGCCGAGGTTTTGGAGATTTGGGCTGAATCACAGCCGTTCGTTTCCTTGCTTTTGGATCTGATGGTTCAGGCTCTTTCCCCTTAGGGTTAAGGCCGGTTCAGGGGTGTAACTTCCTCATTTTCGTGGAGTCAATCACTTTCTAAGTTCTAGAGATAGGGGAGAGCAAAGAGGAAGAAGGAGATCTAGATCCAGTCACCGGCGGAGCTTCAAAGCTCCAAATCGCGAGCCGACTTCGGATCCGCGGAGGCAAGGATATTGCGGTGCTTTCCATCCGCATAGATTTCCATGGCGCCAATAAGAAACACTAGGGTAACGATTCTCATCCTAGGACATGTGAAGTCCTCTTTTCCATTATATAGGAAGCCCTCTCACGCGAGTGTGCGATGAGTTGAGGCGTTCCTTGGGGTAGATATGTAAAGTCACCCTTGTGTAGAGTCCGTATGCGAGAACGGACATAAGCATGATGTGTGAAGCCTATCTGGACAAGTTGGCCTGGATCGGTGATGTTGCATTGCATAATAACCGGAGAAGACTCCGTGTGAATGGTTGTTTTTCGGGTTTTTTATGAGATAGATTGCAACAGGGAGCCTTGGAGACTAACTCAAAGGTGCACCCAGAAAACTGGGCAAATGCGGGATGTTGCCAACATGGTGGTCGGGGAGCCGGCTTGAGCATAACTGGGTTATGTGAATTGTGTGATGGAAACGGGACTCGGGAAGTCTTTACCTGCGCATATGGCTTAAATTGACGTTGCGATATGAGCAAGGGTCAGGCGGAACCGTACCCGATTTATGTCATTCGGTGGAACCGTTGGCATAGATGAGGGTCTTCGGCGGTCTATGGCTTAAATTGATGTGACCAATGCCAGGAAGACAAAATGCTCATATGGTTGGCCGTCCATGAGACGGTTGTCAGACGGGAACGTTTTTGGCTTAAATTGATGTGACGTTGGCCGGTTCGCCGTGAATGTTCCCTGAGTGCACGGATTGTGTGGTCGTGCATGCCTATGCCTGTGATGAAGTGTGTTTAAACTATACTGCTTTGTTATGCTAATAATGTGCAGGGAAAGAGCATTGTCGCCCCGTGTTAGGGGCGGGGTCGTTATAATTTGGTCAGTATAGCTGACCGTTGCTTTTGTTTACCACCGTGCGGTGGATTGTTGCTTGCAGGTGTTGCGGAGCCGAGCGATAAATAGCAGGCTAAAGCCCAAGTTATTGTGCCGGCCCTCGAAGGCCTAATTTTGAGTGTTTTTCTTATGTACTAATGTATGACTGGCCTGCGTGCTGAGGTTTGGAAGACACTTTTATTGAGCAAACTTTTGTAAGGCCATAAGGCCAACATTTGTGTATTATACATTCCTATAGGTTTATTGTAGTGGACATTCATGCTTGGCTGGGTTCTTTTGTCTGTGCAACTTAATAATTTGCTTCCACTAGGTGCTCTGTGTAGGTCGTTGTGATTGGTTGATTGGTTTCAATAAGTAACCAACCGGTCTGTCCGTAGTATATGGCATCGGGACCCGGCCGGACCTACTGCTATATGCTATGTGACGGATGGGGGTGTTACAATTTGGTATAAGACCACCAGTTTCGGTCAAGCTTAAATGAATTCGTGGGCGAATTCACCTTAAGGGGTAGTGAGCACATGTGTGTGCGTCATCGTTATAACATGAAAAGAACCCATGAATATCCACTTAGGAATGAAAATACACATGTTTGAGGAACTTGTGTGTTCCTATAATTGTTGTTTGTAATATTATTTGGTCGCTTATCGGTATTTTGCACGATTATAAGTGACCAGGAGTGGTGCTGGACCATCGGAACAGCCAGGTTTTGAGGCAAGAAGTGCACCAAATGATGCCCCTGCAACACCTCCTTCAGCCGAGACCAATATTAGATTGGTTGCGGAAGCTCTATTTGCAATGATCAATACACAGCCTGCGAGTCAGGTACAGCAGCCTGCTCCTGCTGTGGAGCAAGTACCGCACCAAGTAGCAGAGCCTAGGAGGGTGGAACAGGTGATGGTGGAGCCGGAGTTGCCTCAGAGAGCAACTGAGAAACAACTTAAGCATGTGATGGGTTTCCATCCGCCAGTGTTCTCGGGAATGGGGACCCCGACTCAGGCAGAGGATTGGCTATCGAGAGTAAATAGAGTGCTGAAAACAACGGATACTGAAGAGTGGCAGAAGACCACGATTGCGACGTTCTTACTGGATGGGGACACAAGGTTATGGTGGGAAGGGCTGGAGCTACACCACCTGAGGGGAAGGAAGTTGGTTTATGTAACGACCCCATCCGTTAGATGACGTATAGTAGAAGGTCCGGCCGGGGCCCCACACTATATGCCACAAACAGACGGTGAGGTCACAGGATAATACCAAACCAAATACGAATCCTAACTCAGAGCATTCTAGCGGAAGCTTTAAGTTACAACTTTGAACTCTCACCCGGAATGTCCAATATATATAAAACCACCTTTATATATAAATACCACGGGATGTACACAACCACAAGAGTTTGGCCTTAAGGCCTTACAGTTCCTCTGAACATACATCATGTTTTACAAACCTCGGCACGCAGGCCGGCCATACATGAGTAAAAAGAGAAAACAAAACAAAGCCATTCGCTTAGCCTTCCAGGCTAGCCGCAGCAGCAGCAGCAACAGCAGTAGGGCTTCAGCCCATCATTTACCACTTGGCTCTCCAGCACCTGCACGGGAACAATCCACCCAACCGGTGGCAAACAATGCAACGGTCAGCATTCAGCTGACCCAGTTATTAAAATCCTACCCCTTTCTCGGGGCATGAGCATTCTTTCCCTGCAAGCATGGCATCATCAATAGCAACTATGTGCGCGCAGGCACATTCAAGCCATCACAACCATCGGCCACCCGGCCCGACAGTCCGTGCACTCAGGGCACATTTCGGTGTACCGGAATACCAGGGTCAACACCACCGTCTACACGGTATTTGAGCATTTCTAGTCTTTCCGGCGCGCGGGCCTAAGACTCTCATTAGGCGCTCCAACAAAACCTATACCAGGCTTCCAAGTCGGACGGACCTAACGCAGGTACGGATCAGCCACCCCCCGTTGCTCAAGTCGCCGAGCCACCTCGAATACGGAAGTATCCATGGCATTTTATAGGCGCGGGTCGGTTTCACCTTTCCTGTTCGGCAATCTGCCTTTTCAACGAGTTGCAGCCCAACGGCTCAACTACTCACAAAGTGGCAACACACGGCCACAAGAGTTGCCGCCAACCCTCTTCATTTCCTGGACATCGTCCAGTACTTCCTGCCGCACCAAGCAACAGGTAGGAACAAGGCATCACAAGCCATAGGCATCACAAGCCATTATCACGGAGCCTTCTCCG
Source organism: Platanthera zijinensis (assembly GCA_039513925.1). NCBI lineage: Eukaryota > Viridiplantae > Streptophyta > Magnoliopsida > Asparagales > Orchidaceae > Platanthera > Platanthera zijinensis. The sequence goes on from CM077086.1 coordinate 85,354,030, forward strand.
ATATGCAAACAAGCATCACCAATCCAGAGTACATCCAGATGGGCTTCACACAGCATGCCTAGAGCCGTACTCCAATTCCGGCCTCTAACAAGGGGGACTTCACATATCTACCCCAAGGGACACCACAACCCACCGCACACTCGCGGGGAAGGGTTTTCCCTATGCAATGCAGAAAAGAAGGACTTCACATGTCCAAGGAGGGAGATCGTTACCCTTGTTGATCTCTTCGGTGCCATCGAAAACTAGCCGGTGAGAAAGAACCGCAGCAGCCTTGCCGTCACAACGCCGGCTTCGGATCGCGAATCGGACCACGGGAGCTCCGCCGGTGGCTTGCTCTCCTCCTCCTTCTTCCTTTCCTCTCTCTTTCTCTCTTCCTTAAGGATAAAGAAGAATGACTTCTTCATTCTCTCTCACGACTTAATCCAGCCAAGAAATCACCTGAGCCTTTAGATCAAAAGAGAGGAAACTGAACGGCCAAGAGCTTCCCAAAAAATCACTTTTTGGCCGACACGGCCTGTGACACGCCCGTGTCACAGGCCGTGTACCCCTTAAGCGGTACACACAGCTTGAACCGACTGAACAACACGGTTCATCGACACGCCCGTGTCGGACCTGACACGCCCGTGTCAAACCTGAGACACGCCCGTGTCTCCTGCTCCATCGAGCTGCAACTAGTACACGGGTCGGAACACGGCAGCTGACACGCCCGTGTCCAGCCTGACACGCCCGTGTTCCCGGCCGTGTTCAAGGCCGTGTCCGGCTCTGACCTGAATAGGCCAAATTCGCAAAATAAATAGAACACGCCCTGGGACACGCCCGTGTCCCAGGCCGTGTACACCCGACACGCCCTGGGACACGCCCGTGTCCCAGGCCGTGTAACCTGACCTGCTACTCAAACTTCAAGTTGAGTCTTTTGGGCCTTTTTGGGGTGTTACAACCCTCTCCCCCTTAACAAAATTTCGTCCCGAAATTTGCACGGTAAGGAAACAAAATCAGCAATGCTATAACTCTGTTATAACAAAAAGTACACGGTCTACAGTTTATACAAATAACTCGGGAAACTCAGCTCGCATGGTCTGCTCTCGCTCCCATGTTAGCTCTTCACGGCCACAATTGTCCCATCGGACCTTGACCATCCCGATCACTTTGTTCCGCAACTGTTTTTCGGCTCAATCCTCGATCCGAATGGGTCTAACCCTCATCGTTAGCCCATACTCGACCGGTACCCGATCAGCCTCCACGACTTGAGCTGGATCCTTTACCGCCTTACGAAGGACTGAGATGTGAAACACATCATGTAATCCACCCAAGTCCGCTGAAAGTGCTAGTCGATAAGCAGCTCCCCAACACGCTCCACCACCTCAAACGGACCAAGATACCTCGGACTTAGCTTTTTCAAACGCCGAATCCTGGACACACCTTTGAAGGGTTTGATCTTCAAATATACCCAATCACCCACCGCGAACTCCACGTTCCGGTGCTTGGCATTGTAGTACTTTGCTTGACGATCTTGGGCTATCAATAGCCTCTCCCGAATAGAGCGTATGAGCGAAGTAGCTTCTTCGACTTCCTTTTTCCCACTCAGCTTCGATTCGCCTGCTTCTGCCCAAGCTAAGGGTGTACGGCATTTCCGACCATACAACGCCTCGAATGGTGCCATACCAATACTCGCTTGGTAGCTATTATTATAGGCAAATTCGACGAGAAATATATAATCTTCCCATCTCTTACCAAAGTCTAGGGCGCACATGCGGAGCATGTCCTCCATCGTCCTGTTGGTTCGTTCAGTCTGGCCATCCGTTTGGGGATGAAAGGCCGTACTAAATGCCAATTTTGTACCCAACATTTGATGAACGAGCCGCCAATCATTCGATGTGAACCGCCCATCACGGTCACTAACGATGCTCCGAGGAACACCGTGCAGTCGAACAACCTGCTCCACATACAGCTTGGCCAAGGTTTCCACTGAATCGTCTCTTCTGTTTGGAAGGAAGTGCGCCACTTTCGTCAACCGGTCCACAATCACCCAGATTGAATCATGACCGCGTTGAGATCTCGGCAACCCGTGCACGAAATCCATCGAAATATCATCGAACTTCCACTCCGGAATAGGTAACGACTTCAGAAACCGCCAGGCTTCTGGCATTCTGCTTTCACCAACGCACAGGTGTTGCATTTCGCCACATAACGAGCCACATCTTTCTTTAGTCCGGGCCACCAGAACAGCTTTTTCATATCCCTGTACATCTTTGTGCTCCCTGGGTGAACTGAGTACTTTGCAAAGTGAGCTTCGTACATCAACTCTTCCCTCAGTTTACCCACACTTGGGACGCACACTCGACCATTTCTCCGTAACAACCCGTTATCCCAAGAGAATTGATCGTCCGGCCCATCTTTAGCATAGCGCTGGAGACTTTCATCAAGCTCCGTTGCTCGCCGAACTCTGTCCGTAAGGTCATACTGCACCTCCGTCCAGTTCAAGCACGCATCGGTTGACGCACCCTTGTCAACACATGCGATATCTCCAATGCTTCCAATTCCTGGATCAAACGCTGATCATGCCTCTGCAACCAGCTTGCCCATACCGGAGTCTTCCGACTCAAAGCATCAGCGACCACATTTCCCTTCCCGGGAGTATAGTGAATCTCGAAGGTGTAGTCCCCGAGGAACTCCATCCATCTTCGTTGTCGCATATTCAGATCCTTCTGATCCAACAAATACTTTAGGCTCTTATGATCTGTATAGATATCCACCTTCACGCCATATAGATAGTGCCGCCACAACTTGAGCGCAAAGATTACCGCCGCCAACTCCAAATCATGGACGGGGTAATTCCGCTCATGCACTTTCAACTGACGCGAGCCATAAGCAATCACTTTCCCAAACTGTAAAAGAACGCAGCCTAAGCCGCTCCCAGATGCATCACTATAGATCTCATACCCATCGGTACCACATGGCGATGTCAACACAGGCGCCGTGGTCAAACGACTCTTCAAGTCTTCAAAAGCTCGCGCGCACTCCGGCGTCCATATGAACTTTTGATCTTTTCTCGTCAGCGTGGTCAGAGGTAAAGCAATCCGTGAGAAGTTTTCCACAAACCGTCTATAGTAGCCCGCAAGTCCAAGGAAGCTCCTGACCTCGACCACTGAAGACATCACTGGCCAATCTCGGATGGCACTTATCTTCAACGGATCCACCGCGATACCCTCTCCGCTTACCACATGGCCTAAAAAGGCTACTGAAGAGAGCCAGAACTCACACTTTGAGAACTTGGCAAAAAGCTTATTCCTCCGCAGGGTATGCAAGACCAACCGCAAATGGTTTGCGTGATCCTCTTCCGACTGAGAGTATACTAAGATGTCATCGATAAACACAATAACAAACAAATCCAAATACTCTCGGAACGTTCGATGCATTAGGTCCATAAATACCGAAGGCGCATTACATAGGCCAAACGGCATTACCGTGAACTCATAATGACCGTAGCGTGTTCCAAACGCTGTCTTGGGAATGTCACCTTCCCGAATCCTTAGCTGATAATATCCCGATTTCAGATCCAACTTGGAATAGACCGTTGATCCCGCCAGCTGATCAAAAAGGTCATCAATCCGTGGGATCGGATACTTGTTTTTCTCCGTCAGCTTATTCAACTCGCGGTAGTCAATACACAACCGTAAGCTACCGTCTTTCTTTTTTACAAAGAGAACAGGCGCGCTCCAAGGTGACATACTTGGGCGTATATATCCCTGCTCCAACAACTCTTGCAGTTGGACTTTCAACTCAGCCATCTCTTTTGGCGCGACGCGATATGGAGAGCGGGCCACAGGTTTCGCACCTGGCACCAACTCAATAGAGAAGTCAATCTCCCGCTGGGGTGGTAACCCAGGAAGATCTTTAGGAAACACATCGGCAAACTCTGACACAACTGGCACTTCACCGACACTGGCCTTTGGCTCAACAGCCTGAATTAGCGTGAAGAATAACTCCGCGCCCTTCCGAACAGCATTGACGACTTGGAGTGCAGACAACAACATTCCGCCAACTCCTCGCATACCAGCGAACTTCGTCACAAGCCCGATATTCTGGCCTAGTGTAATCTCTTTGGAGTTGCAATCAATAAAGGCACGCTGCTCCGAGAGCCAGTCCATACCAAAGATCACATCAAACTCCGATAACGGTAGCACAGCTGCACTCAAACCGAAATCCCGACTTCCTATTTGCACATCCACATCGCAAGCCCTATCCGCAAGCATCACACAGCCATTCGGCAATAGCACCCTTGTACTATCCACCGTCACATGACTCGGTACCCCAATGCGAGATACGAAATCCTCAGACAGAAAAGAATGCGAAGCACCCGTATCAAACAGGGCTCTCGCTAAAGTATTCTGAATCAGGACAAAGCCTGCAGCACACACACATCATGCACAAGCTAAACATAACCAAAACCAAAAGCACAGCAAGTAAACTAATTCAACTCGTACCTGTGACGACGTCACTTTGCTTAATCGCTTCCTGTTGGCCAAGTTGATAGATTCGGGGCTGCGCCTGGGAAGCAGAGGAATCCACCACCGCTTTGCCCTTCTCAGCATACGACGCACCCGTCTTCTTTTCCCCTTTGGGCTGCACAACTCGACAGTCACGAGCAATATGCCCCACCCGGCCACAGTTATAGCACGTACGAGCATCCGGCCTTGATGTCGCTCCCGACACAACGGTCGTAGTCACTTGCCCAGATGGCTTGGACCTCTTGCCCCCTTTCTTCTGGTAAAACGACTTGCCTGGGCGAGGTGCTTGAAACTCTGGCTTAGACACCACCAAGCCCTTATTCCCTTGCACTCGCCTCATGTCCTTCTCCAACGCGCACGCAGTATCAACCAACGCCTGAAACCCTTGGCTCACAGAACTCGAAAGCAGGAATCGTAACTCATCCCGCAATCCTTCATAGAACCGATTCGTTTTCCTTTGGTCATCCGCGAAGATTGTTCCCGCATATCGTCCCAACCTGGTAAACTCGTGCAAGTAGATATCCACACTATCATCCCCTTGCTTTAACCGTTGGAACTCATTTTCCATAGCAATACGTTGCGCCGCTGGGACATGTTTCGCCAGAAATATCCGAGAGAACTCCTCAATCGACACTTGTGTTAGTTGCCTGCCCGCCAAATGGTGTAACTCAACCTCGTCCCACCACAACCGCGCCTCCCCTTCAAGCATGAAGGTGGCTAAGGTGACCTTGAGAGTTTCCTCCGCCCTGATCGCTGTCATTATCCTCTTGACACGCGATAACCAATCTTCCGCCTGCGTTGGGGATCCCATTCCCGCAAACGTAGGAGGACTGAAGCTCATGAATTGCTTCAACTGTCGGTCAGCTGCTCGTGGATCTACAGCCTCAACCGGCTCGGGTCTTACATCAACACGAACTGGCACTACCGCCGGCTGCGCTTGCCCGGTCGGCTGAATCATGGCAAATAGCGCCTCAGCCACTAAGCGAACAGTCTCCGCAGATGGAGGAGGTGTTGGCACCTCAGCTGGTGCCGCACTCTCACCAGAACGCTGGGGCTCAGACTGCCCAGCACCACTACGTGTCACCTATAGGTGGACAAGACACACATTAGCGAACGTATGCAAGCAAAACAACACAAAAAGGAACGCGCAGATTCCTCAAACAAGATTTTGTACATTCCTTTGGACATTCCAGAGTTCATTAGCGTTACAGCAGGTCGCACAAACACGTGCTCGCCACCCCACAAAAGAATTCGACCACGAATTCGAAAGAGGAAGACCGAGAAGAAGCTGATACCAAAATGTAACGACCCCATCCGTTAGATGACGTATAGTAGAAGGTCCGGCCGGGGCCCCACACTATATGCCACAAACAGACGGTGAGGTCACAGGATAATACCAAACCAAATACGAATCCTAACTCAGAGCATTCTAGCGGAAGCTTTAAGTTACAACTTTGAACTCTCACCCGGAATGTCCAATATATATAAAACCACCTTTATATATAAATACCACGGGATGTACACAACCACAAGAGTTTGGCCTTAAGGCCTTACAGTTCCTCTGAACATACATCATGTTTTACAAACCTCGGCGCGCAGGCCGGCCATACATGAGTAAAAAGAGAAAACAAAACAAAGCCATTCGCTTAGCCTTCCAGGCTAGCCGCAGCAGCAGCAGCAACAGCAGTAGGGCTTCAGCCCATCATTTACCACTTGGCTCTCCAGCACCTGCACGGGAACAATCCACCCAACCGGTGGCAAACAATGCAACGGTCAGCATTCAGCTGACCCAATTATAACAATCCTACCCCTTTCTCGGGGCATGAGCATTCTTTCCCTGCAAGCATGGCATCATCAATAGCAACTATGTGCGCGCAGGCACATTCAAGCCATCACAACCATCGGCCACCCGGCCCGACAGTCCGTGCACTCAGGGCACATTTCGGTGTACCGGAATACCAGGGTCAACACCACCGTCTACACGGTATTTGAGCATTTCTAGTCTTTCCGGCGCGCGGGCCTAAGACTCTCATTAGGCGCTCCAACAAAACCTATACCAGGCTTCCAAGTCGGACGGACCTAACGCAGGTACGGATCAGCCACCCCCCGTTACTCAAGTCGCCGAGCCACCTCGAATACGGAAGTATCCATGGCATTTTATAGGCGCGGGTCGGTTTCACCTTTCCTGTTCGGCAATCTGCCTTTTCAACGAGTTGCAGCCCAACGGCTCAACTACTCACAAAGTGGCAACACACGGCCACAAGAGTTGCCGCCAACCCTCTTCATTTCCTGGACATCGTCCAGTACTTCCTGCCGCACCAAGCAACAGGTAGGAACAAGGCATCACAAGCCATAGGCATCACAAGCCATTATCACGGAGCCTTCTCCGATATGCAAACAAGCATCACCAATCCAGAGTACATCCAGATGGGCTTCACACAGCATGCCTAGAGCCGTACTCCAATTCCGGCCTCTAACAAGGGGGACTTCACATATCTACCCCAAGGGACACCACAACCCACCGCACACTCGCGGGGAAGGGTTTTCCCTATGCAATGCAGAAAAGAAGGACTTCACATGTCCAAGGAGGGAGATCGTTACCCTTGTCGATCTCTTCGGTGCCATCGAAAACTAGCCGGTGAGAAAGAACCGCAGCAGCCTTGCCGTCACAACGCCGGCTTCGGATCGCGAATCGGACCACGGGAGCTCCGCCGGTGGCTTGCTCTCCTCCTCCTTCTTCCTTTCCTCTCTCTTTCTCTCTTCCTTAAGGATAAAGAAGAATGACTTCTTCATTCTCTCTCACGACTTAATCCAGCCCAAGAAATCACCTGAGCCTTTAGATCAAAAGAGAGGAAACTGAACGGCCAAGAGCTTCCCAAAAAATCACTTTTTGGCCGACACGGCCTGTGACACGCCCGTGTCACAGGCCGTGTACCCCTTAAGCGGTACACACAGCTTGAACCGACTGAACAACACGGTTCATCGACACGCCCGTGTCGGACCTGACACGCCCGTGTCAAACCTGAGACACGCCCGTGTCTCCTGCTCCATCGAGCTGCAACCAGTACACGGGTCGGAACACGGCAGCTGACACGCCCGTGTCCAGCCTGACACGCCCGTGTTCCCGGCCGTGTTCAAGGCCGTGTACGGCTCTGACCTGAATAGGCCAAATTCGCAAAATAAATAGAACACGCCCTGGGACACGCCCGTGTCCCAGGCCGTGTACACCCGACACGCCCTGGGACACGCCCGTGTCCCAGGCCATGTAACTTGACCTGCTACTCAAACTTCAAGTTGAGTCTTTTGGGCCTTTTTGGGGTGTTACAGTTTATGTCTCTATGGAGGAATTTTCGAGGTTATTTATGTCTCGATACCTCTCCTCAGCTCAGAAGATCGCATTGGAAAATGAGTTTTAAAAGTTGGTGCAAGGAGACATCACCGTGGATGAGTATCTCCACGAGTTCACTCATTTGGGACGATACACAAGCGCTACCTTTGCCGATGAGGAGCGTAAGACGAACCGTTTCTATGAAGGGTTAAGAGATGATTTGAGGTTGTTACTTTCGGGGCCTATTGCGCAGGGTTTCATGACCTTGGTCAACTCGGCCCGGTCCTTGGAAAAGGACATGAAGAATGTTCAAGCGAAGAAGGAATCCAGTGGCAAGAAATCGGAGTTTAAAATGTCGACTACTTCGAAGTATGGATATCGCGGATTCTACAAGAAGGCTAAGACGTCGGGTCCAACCCCTTCTTCAGGTGCCTCGGGGGCGACTACACACCGAAACTCAGGCGCTTGTTATACTTGTGGAAATACGGGGCACTTTGCCTGCGATTGTTGGAGCGGACGTCCAAAGTCCGAGAGAAAGAAAGGAGCCACTTATGAAGAGAAGGGCAAGGCGGTGGAGTCAACCGCATCCTACTATGCTCCGACTCAACCGAGAGTCTATAATCTGGGCCATCAGGAGGCCATCAAGCAAGCAAATATGGTTACAGGTACGATTTAATTTATAGAAAGTTAGCTTTAAATACAGTTACCTAGTGCTTGTTAGCTTAATACTATTTGTATAGGCTTTGTTCTGATTGGTGGTAGTCCGGCATGAGAACTTTTCGATACGGGAGCTTCACACTCCTTTTTGTCCGAAAGTTTTATAATGCGCATCGGAGTCCCTTCTTCGATGGAGAAGGACAAATTGGATGTGTTGCTACCGAATGGGTGTTCGAGGCGTGCGAACAGAGTATGCGCCGTAAAGGTTCATATTGGAAGCCAAGTGTTCGACTTGCTAGCGTCATTGCTGCCGCTAGTAGAGTTCGACGTTATCTTCGGTATGGATTGGCTTTCGGAGCAGAAGGTTTGTATCGATTGCAACCGTAAAGAGGTCAAGTTGGGTGCTAGGCAGGAGACGACGTTTGCGGAATTGAAGGGGTCGAGCAAGACGCTGATGTCTGCTCTTCAGGTGGTGAATGCGGTTCGTCCTGGAGCAGAGCACTTCTTCACGTTAGTGGAGGCTGTAAAGCCTAATGCCACTTTGGATAGTATCCCATTGGTATGTGAGTACACCGACTTGTTCTCGGGCGATCTTCTCGGAGCCCCACCGCAGCGAGAGATTGACTTCACGATCGAGCTCGTGCCAGGTGCCAAACCTGTGTCACGTTCTCCTTATAGGTTGGCGCCTAAGGAGATGGAGGAGTTGAAGGTTATACTAGAAGAGTTGTTGGAGCAAGGGTATATGCGTCCGAGCTCATCGCCTTAGAGCACACCGGTCCTCTTTGTTAAGAAGAAGGACGAGAGCTTGCGGCTGTGTATCGACTACAGGGAGTTGAACAAGCTAATGAAGAAGAATAAATACCCGATCCCAAGGATTGATGATCTTTTCGATCAGTTAGTTGGATCGTCGGTATATTCGAAGTTGGATCTGAAGTCTTTGTATTATCAGCTGAGGATAAGGGAGTGTGATATCCGAAAGACAGCGTTCAGCACAAGATATGGGCATTTCGAGTTCACGGTCATGCAGTTTGGGTTGACTAATGCATCATCAGTGTTCATGGATCTGATGAACATGACGTTCAGAGAGTACCTAGACCGTTTTTTTATCATCTTCATTGACGACATATTGGTGTACTCGCAGTCCGAGAAAGATCACTTCAAGCATCTGCATCTGGTAATGGAGACGCTGAGGAGGAATTAACTCTATTCAAAATTCTCCAAATGCGAGTTCTGGCTACCCTTAGTAGCATTCCTTGGTCATATTGTAAGTGGGGAAGGTATAGCTGTGGATCCGGCGAAGATTGTTGCGATACGGGAGTGGCATGTGTTGTCTTCGGTAGCGGAAGTCCGTAGTTTCCTCGGGCTTGCCGTCTGTTATAGGCGTTCGTAGAGAACTTCTCGCGGATAGTGTTACCTCTCACGAAGTCGACAGGGAAGGATCAGAAGTTCTTGTGAATGCAAGAGTGCGTGCAAGCGTTTGAGGAGCTGAAGGGATGGTTGACCACGGCGCTAGTGCTAAGTTCGCCGAGTGGGACCTAGGGCTTCGAGATTTATAGTGATGCCTCAGGTAGTGGTTTGGGTTGCGTGCTGCTGCAGCATGGGAGTGTGATAGCGTATGGATCGCGTCAGCTAAAATTTCACGAAAGGAATTATCCGGTCCACAACTTGGAGTTGGCGGCCGTGATAATTGCGCTTAAGCTGTGGAGACACTACTTGTACGGTATAAGGGTCGATATTTATACCGACCACAAGAGCATGAAGTAGCTGTTGGATTAGAAGGATCTGAACATGAGGAAGCAGAGATGGATGGAGTTCCTGGGGGACTACACGTTCAAGATTTACTATGTACCCGGGAAGGGCAATGCAGTTGAGGATGCGTTGAGTCGCAGGGCTCCCGCCCAAGTCAACTGGTTGTTGGTTCATGATTAGAGGCTATTTCAAGTGTTGGAGGCATTGGAGATCTGTTCTGTGGACAAGAAGACTAGCGCTAAAGCATTGTTGAACTGGACGGAAGTTCAGTATGACCTGGCTGATCGCGTTTAGCAGGCATTGGAGTTGGATGGTAGCATGAAGGAGCTTATGGCTGCAGCGTTGGATGGGTAAAAATCCCAATTTTCAGATAAGGATGGGCTGTTAAGGAAGTACCTTCGTTTGTGCATCCTAAGCAGGGGAAATCTGTCGGCGGAGTTGATGTAGGAGGCTCATAATACAAAGTACTCAATCCACCCAGGGAGCACGAAAATGTACCGGGACCTAAAGAAGCTATTTTGGTGGCCAGGGCTCAAGAAGGATGTGGAACTGTTTGTGGCTTAGTGTCAAACCTGTGCCTTGGTAAAGGCGGAGTGCAAAATGACTGGAGGATTCTTGAAATCCTTGGCTATTCCGGAGTGAAAGTTCGAAGACATATCGATGGACTTTGTGCATAGCTTGCCAAGGTCGCAGAAAGGGAACGACGCCATCTGGTTGAACGTAGACCGGTTAAGAAAGGCGTCACATTTTATTCCGCATAGGAAGGATGATTCGGTGGAGAGACTTGAGAAACTATATTTGGATATTATAGTCAGACTGCACAGTGTTCCTCGCAGCATCGTGAGTGATCACGATGGGCGTTTTACGTCCAATAATTTTAGGTTGGTGCAGTAGATGTTGGGGACTAAATTGATGTTCAGCACAGCCTTCCTTCTGCAGACGGATGGGCAGACCGAGAGGGTCAACAGAACTATGGAAGACATGCCCCGCATGTGTGTTCTAGACTTCGGGAAGCATTGGAAAGACCACCTGTATTTGGTGGAGTTTGCTTACAAACACAGCTAAAGGGAGAGTATTCAAATTGTGCCCTTCGAGTCCCTGTATGGTAGGAAGTGTCGCACACCGTTATCGTGGCTAGAAACGGGTGAAGCAAGGTTGTACAAGAAACAGGAGGTAGAGAGTTCTACTTCTTTGGTGCGGGTCATTCGAGAGTGTTTGCTGATCGCTCAGGATAGGCAAGCTAAGTACTACAATATCTAGCACCGGAACGTGGAGTTCGCGGTCGATGATTGGTTGTACTTGAAAGTAAAGCCATTCAAGGGTGTTTTGCGGGTGAGACGCTTGAAGAAGATGAGCACAATATAACCTTGGACCCTTTGAGATTCTGGAGCGGGTCGGCGAAGCGGCTTATCATTTGAAGCTATCGGTGGAGTTGAGTGGACTGCACGATGTATTCCACATTTCAGTGTTGCGGAAGGAAGTGCAAGAGCATTCGCAGGTGATCGCATTTGATCAAGTGCCATTGGACGAAGGGTTGACGACTAAGGTCTAGCCCGTTCGAATTGAAGACTTTAAGGTTAAGCGGCTCCGTAACAAGGACATCAGGATGGTCAAGGTCCGTTGGGAAAACTGCAGTCGTTAGGAGCTCTCTTAGGAACGGGAGCAGACCATGCTGGAGGAGTACCAAGAGTTGTTTCAATTTGGTAACGCTTTTGGTTTTGTTTATCTTTTCTTTGGTAATTTCGTGGATTAAATTCTTTAAGAGGGAGAGAGTTGTAACGGCCCGAAACTAAAAAGGGTGATGAGTGTAATTTTGAGCCAAATATGGGTTTTGGTAGGGTTGACACGGTTTGGGACACGGGCGTGTCCCAGGGCATGTCGTGCTCGGGTTCGGCGTAGGTCGCATGGTCGATGATTTTTGAGTCAACGATCATCGGGGGGGTGAACACGTCCTGGGACACGGGCGTGTACCAGGGCGTGTTAGTCACTCAGAGCCTTGCACTCAACGATCGTTGAGTGAGGGACACACGTCCTGAGCCTAGGCGTGTTCGGGTCCGACACGGGCGTATCGAATACCCGTGTCCTCCTCGGGCTGTGAGGCAATTTGTGCTAAGGCAGTTACATGGCCTGGGACAGAGGCGTGTCCTAGGGCGTGTCTAGCACACGGCGTGTGACACGGGCATGTCACATGGTCGTGTGGTGCTCGGTTTGTTTTGGGACTGTTTCGTTGAGGGAACACGCCCAACGATACGGGCGTATACTGGTTGACATGGGCGTGTCAAGCATGACACGGGCGTGTTAAGCATGACACGGGCGTGTCGGGTGCCCGTGTTCTTTTCGGGACGCGTCGGTTTCGACGGCAAATGGGTGACACGGCCCTGAACACGGGCATGTCGGAACCCGTGTTCGGCCCATGTTTTCGAGATTTGGGTTGAATCACAGCCGTTCATTTCGTTGCTTTTGGATCTGATTGTTCAGGCTCTTTCCCCTTAGGGTTAAGGTTGGTTCAGGGGTGTAACTTCCTCATTTTCTTGGAGTCAATCTCTTTCTAAGTTCTAGAGAGAGGAGAGAGAAAGGAGGAAGAAGGAGAGCTAGATCCGGTCACCGGCGGAGCTTCAGAGCTCCAAATCGCGAGCCGACTTCGGATCCGCGGAGGCAAGGAGATGGTGGTGCTTTCCATCAGCATAGATTTCCATGGATCCAAGAGGAAATTCTAAAGTAACGTTTCTCATCCTAGGACATGTGAAGTCCTCTTTTCCATTGCATAGGAAGCCCTCCCACGCGAGTGTGCGATGAGTGGAGGCGTTCCTTGGGGTAGATATGTAAAGTCTCCCTTGTGTAGAGTCCGTATGCAAGAACGGACATAAGGCATGATGTGTGAAGCCAATCCGGACAAGTTGGTCTGGATCGGTGATGTTGCATTGCATAATTACTGGAGAAGAATCCGTGTGAACGGTTGTTTTTCGGGTTTTCTACGAGGTAGATTGCAATAGGGAGCCTTTGAGACTAACTCCAAGGTGCACCCGGAAAACTGGGCAAATGTGCGAGGTTGCCAACATGGTGGCCGGGGAGCCAACTTTAGCATAATCGGGTTATGTGAATTGTGTGATGGAAATGGGACTCAGGGAGTCTTGACCTGCGCATATGGATTAAATTGACGTTGCGGTATTAGCACGGGTCAGGCGGAACCGTACCTGATCTAAGTCGTTCGGTGGAACCGTTGGCATTGATGAGGGTCTTCGGCAGTCTATGGCTTAAATTGATGGGACCAATGCCAGGAAGAAAAAATGCTCAGTTGGAACCCTTGTTTGGATTTGTGCTAGGTTCACTCTTTGGATGTTTGACCCCAAATATATAGCCAGGGTCTTGGTCTAGTCTAAGTTAGGTCCTTTTAGGTCAAGCTTGTGCAGACCAGCATTGCAGTGGACTCAAACTTAGATTCAGATAAATGTAGTGGATTTTCTATATCAGTTCGACGATAGTGGAACTCAGCTCGACGATCGTCAATCTCCCTTCGACGATCTCAGAGTCTTATACTCTTAACTGAGCTCGACGATCTACGAGCTCAGGTCGACGATTTGATTCTCTTTGCAGTAATCTCTGTTTTACGATAGCTATTCTCAGGTCGACGATCTCTTATCTCAGCTCAACAATCTCTGGACTAAGCTCTATGATTTCATGTTGCTTTCAGTTATGAGTTTTTCAGTACAGCCAGAAGAATATTTTTAAGGAAAATATATTCTGATAATTGGTGCTGCTATTTCCAAGGCTGTTAGCCGTTTCATGAAGCATTAATTATGGTTTTCACAGAATACATTTATGGCATACTTTATGAATGCAGATATGGAAGTGCATTTATGTTACCAGCGTTCCTAGCTGTTGGGCCTCAAAAATATTACAGAATATTATGCTGTGTTCAGAGAATTCAAATATATACCTTTTCATATTCTGACTGCATTTATACCTCAGAATATAATAGTGAAAAGAAAAGGAAGATTCTACGAAAGTCAGCCAGGGATATATGTATAGACAGAGAATTTTCCTCACGAGCACAATCTAATCATTTTCAATCATCAAGGAATAAAAAAAGAGCAAAAATCTTCTTCAATCTTCAGACAAGAAAACAAAGAAAGGCTCTAACACAGTTCTTCTTGAAGACCTACACCCAGGGCCAAGTTCTTGCTTCCTGAATCAATTTTACATCTTAGGGGGAGCTTGGACATTTATCTACGATCCACATTGTCTTCTGACTTGATTGAGACAGAGAAGATTTCTTTTAATTTCTCTTCTTAACTCCATTTGTACAGGGTTATCTCTCCCTTCAAAAGTGAACTCTTTGTGATAGGGCACCAGATCAAAAACCTATTGGATCTTGAGCTCCTGATCAAAAGCTCAAAGGGTCTCTAGATCTACCTACAGCAGATCTTGTGGTGATAGGGCCCCTGATCAAAAACCTAAGTGGATTCCTACCTGGGTGGTAGAAGAGTAGATGTACCTAGATTTGGGGAACCACTATAAATTTTCTTGTGTCGTCTGGTTGTTGTGTGATTTTTGGGTGTGCTGTGTTATGTTGTGATTGTATAGCCCATTTTATTTCACCAGTTATAGTTATAAGCATTTTAATTTCGCAATTAACCTAGAACGGTTTTTAAATACTCTATTCACCCCCCCCCTCTAGAGTAGGGCCCTTCTATCCCTCCCTTTCATGCTCATATGGTTGGCCGTCCAAGGGATGGTGGTGAGACGGGAAGGTCTATGTCTTAAATTGACGTGACGTTGGCCGGTTCACCGAGAATGTGCCCTGAGTGCACGGGGTGTGTGGCCGTGCGTTCCTACGCTTGTGATGAAGTATGTTTACACTATACTGCTTTTTTATGCTAATAATGTGCAGGGAAAGAGCATCGTCGCCCCGTGTTCGGGGCGGGGTCGTTATAATTTGGTCAGTATAACTGACCGTTGCTTTTGTTTACCACCGTGCGGTGGATTGTTGCTTGCAGGTGCTGCCGAGCCGAGCGGTAAATAGCTGGCTAAAGCCCAAGTGGCTTTGCCTGCCCTCGAAGGCCTAATTTATAGTTTTTTTCTTATGTACTCATGTGTGACCGGCCTGCATGACGAGGTTTGGAAGAAACTTTTATTACGCAAACTTTTATAAGGCCATAAGGCCAACATTTGTATATTATACATTCGTATGGGTTTATCGTAGTGTACATTCATGCTTGGCTGGATTCTTTTGTTTGTGTAACTTAATAATTTTCTTCTTCTAGGTGCTCTGTCTAGGTCGTTGTGATTGGTTGATTGGTTTCAATAAGAAACCAACCGGTCTGTCCATAATATATGGCGTCGAGCTCCGGCCGGACCTGCTGCTATATGCTATGTTACGGATAGGGGTGTTACAACTTCTATCCCAAGTATAGGAGAAGGAGCGAGGAAGGCCTAAGACAATAAGTCTGAAACGAAGAATTTTACCTAAGAAAAATTCAGTGAGTATGGTCAGTCATATACGTCGAATTCGTCGAGTATCCCATTGAAACTCGCCGAATTCACCGTGTATGCTTCCAGATACCCACCGAATTCTTCGTAAATACTTAGGATAAATTCTCTTGGATTCCAGTTTTTGACCAATGCAAATTTGATGAGTATCTTTGGCGATACTCGCCAAATTCGTCGAGTATCCCTAGTGATACTCGCCGAATTCGACGAGTATCCCAAGCGATACTCGCTGAGTATGTCAAAGGTAATTTTCTGCATAATTCATTACAATAATTTGGCGAGTATCATACCTGATACTCGATGATTTTCGCCGAATTATCCTTGTCAGTTTTTCCGATTTTTTCCCTGGTTCAAAACTGACGGCCATGTACAGTACTTTTCTAGGTTTCAATTTTGGAAATATTTCTTAGCCATTTCATTTCGAATCTCTCTATAAATACCTTGAGTAATTTATAAATGAAGCACAAGTCAAAAAACCTAATTTCTCGAATCAATTTCAAACTTCCCAAAATAGGAAAATCCCGTCGGCCGACTTACGTTGTCGCCACTTTCTTCCGATCAGCCGCGACTTTGCGCAACCATCTTCTTTATCGACGACATCGTTGACTAGATCGCTTCTTCTTTCAAGATCTATATTTCTACGGTCCTTGTTGGTCGAAGATCAAGGTTCAAGATACAAAGAATTCAAGGTTTCGAGTTCTCCAAGATTCAACTTCCAACCTTCAAAGAAGGTCAGATGAAGATTGGAATTGTGTGTTGTTGTTTTTATTTTATTTTGAATATTGTAAGAGATTTTTCTCTGAGTTTGAAGACCCATTTGTTGATCGAGAGAGTAGATCCGGTTGTGGATCAAGGTTGTTGATCTGGTTTGTGGATTGAGTTGTAGGAGAGTTTGTTCTTCGAGTTGTAGGAGCGTTGTCTTTGAGGTGTAGGAGTTGCGAATCCAAGGTGTAAGATTTGACAAAATCTGAGATTGTTGAAGTAGCCAAATCTTCCCTTCGCGGGAGATAGGCAAGGCGGGATAGTGGACGTTCCCAACTCGAGGAACCACTATAAAATCTCTGGGTTTCTGTGCTTGTTATTTAAGATTATTTTTATTCCGCAAAAAGACGCAAAAATCACCTATTCACCCCCTCTAGATAATTTAGGTAGACGCTAGATACTTTCAATTGGTATCAGAGGGGCATTTTTGTCGATAAGGCTAAAACCTTGATTAAGATCCCTGATCTAGCATTAAGAGATTCCGCATAGTGACCATGGATCGAAGCAAAGATATTTCTTCCATGAAGCTACCAGTGTGCACCAAATAGAAATTTCCCATGTGGAAAGAAAGAGTATGGTTCTATATAGGATCTGTTGATCCAAGAATCTTTCAGAACGTGGAAGAAGGACCACACATCCCTACTCAGGAATCAACTATAAATCCAGCAATTCAGATTCCCAATAAGATGATGGATCTCACTAAGGATGAGATTGCCCTAGTCTCCCTGGATAAGAAGGCGAAGTATATAATAGCAACAGCAGTGGACGACTCAATGCTCCAGATCTTATTCCACTACAAATCTGCCAAGGAGATGTAGGACTGCCTGGTGTACTTATGGATGGTACTGAAGGAGTGAGAGACGGTCGCAGATCATTGTTGAATCAGGAGTATGAAGCCTTCAAGCATGCTGTCAATGACTCCATAGCTGACAGTTTTGAGAAGTTTTTCAAGATAGTCAACGGCCTCAGGAACTATGGTCGTGAATTCACTCATGGTGAACTGAACTACAAATTCCTCTGATCCTTGACAAAGGAATTGGATAAAAAAGTTGTCACCATGAGAGAATTCGGGAAGTTGTAAGAGATTAACCCTCAGAATCATTTCGCCAAATTGCTCTCCTACAAACTCTGAAAGAACATCAGAAAGAAGGAGGGGCAAGCCAACAGATCTTCAAGCAAAGAGAAGTCTACAACCTTAAAGGCCGAAGGTTCATGGAAGTCCAAAGATGTGTCACCCATAAGGACACGAGCTCCTGACACTCTTGAAGACTCTGATCCTAGCACATCAGGATCCGAGCTATCGGACGGAGAGTTATCCCTAATCTCCAAGCAGTTCAAGAAGCTGTTGAGTAAGAGGAGACAAATAAAGAATAAGTCTTTCTCTTCAGATTCTAGGAGGTCACATCGTGACGGTGATCGTACGAAGAAAAGCTACAATAAGGAGGACAGGTATAAATCAAAACCTAGTAAATTTTCTTCCTCTAACGTTGTTTGCTACTATTACAATAAGTAAGGTAACATGATTGCAGAGTGTCCATATAAGAAGAAGGACAACTCTAGGAAGGACGAGAAGAGATCCTTCAAAGGGAAGAAGAAAGAATAAAAGAGCTTAATCGCCAAAAAGTTAAAGACTCTCTACGACAAGGACTTGAGTAAGTCGAGCTCTGAGAATTAAGAAGCCTACTTAAGACTTATGGCTCAATTTGAGGAGGAAGTGGGCGACTCAGAGTATCGCGGGAAGGTAAAATCGCACACGATTCTCTCAGAATATGATACATACTATAATGGCCATAATGCCTACTCTTCTGAAGAGTATGATTCTAAGTTATTGGCTCGGTACGAGGTCCTGTTGAAATCTTTTGACAAATGTCGTAAGGTAGTCAAAAAGTAGTCAAAAGAGATTGCCTCCCTCCAGGAAGCGAAAACAATTCTGAAGGAAGAAATTGAAAAATTTCTTCCACTGAGAGATGAATTCCACTCCCTAAAGGAGGAGATACAAGGCTCTACTGAAACAGTGAGTTAGAAAGAGAAGTGTCCTGATGAGCTGGAAGAAAAGCTCTTGGTAGGGAGGAAACTCGTTGAGAGCTACTCCAAGCCAAAGACTATCCTCCATCTCATTAATTTGTTCTCTACTCAGAAGAAGGGTAGTGTTCTTGGCCACATCGGTGAAAAGGGAAAGGCTGCCAAGAAGGCTAGCACCAAATAAAATGGGAAGGCACCCATGGGGCAACCTTTGTCAAGAAAGTAATCTTTCTGACGAACAAGTTTGACATTGAGTCGTCCTATGGTCATCATGCTAGGCCTACTCATGTACAACCCAAGAAAAGATACCAGGGATTGATCCGTCAACGTGACATTAGTGCTAGTGGGTTCAAAGCACCGTTTGAGGAGATTCAGATGAAGAGTTATGGTCCATATGTGCAAGGCCATAATAATAAGAAGGCACCAAAACCGAAATCTGGTGTTCCTAAGGATAAAGAGATGGGAAGACCCTATGTATGCTGCAACCATGGGTCCTCCACCTATAAGAAAGCTACCCACGGTAGACCTCACATTCAAATGTTAAAGTAGGAGTTTAAATGGAGGTACAATAGATTCGACTATTGGTGCTGCGACAAAACTGGTCATTTTGGCGCAGATTGTTGGTATAACCCTTCCAATCTTCTAACTCCTAGAGTTATCAATACGAGACCGACTACTCGTAGGGCTTAAGTTCATAGGGGGATCATGGTAACCATGATCTAAGGACCCAAATACATTTGGGTTCCTAAGGTAAACTGATTTATTTTTGGAGGTATGTCCAAAGGCCAATAAAACACCAATCTGGTATTTGGACAATGGATGCTCTCGGCACATGACTAACACAAGAAGCCTGTTGCGTGATTATACCCAAGTAAAAGACGAACCAAAAGTTATCTTTGGAGGTTCAGATAGGGGAATATCAAAAGGTTATGGTATGATGGTCAACGACGTAGTCTCTTTCACAGATGGGGCTTATGTTGAAGGATTACACCATAATCTCGTAAGCATATGTCAACTATGTACAAAAGCTACATCATTGAGTTCTGTAAGGACAAGTGCTTGATAAAGTCATCAACAAATTTTGAGATGGTCTTAACAGGCACTCAGAGCAGAAATATTTTATGTTTAAATTTCCTTTGCTTAGACATTTCTACCCCAGTATGCTAAATGGCAAAAAGTAGTGTGTCTCTTTGTGACCAATGGCACAAGAGATTAACACATATTAAATTCAAAACATTAAATATGCTTTTTTCTAAAAAAATTAGTGCGCAATGCCCCCAACATTAAGTGCCTTAAAGAGAGTCCCTGCCACTCATGTCAAATGGGTAAGCAAACACGGGCTACCTTCAAAGGTATTGCTGAAAAGGATTCTTCACGAAGCTTATACTTGCTTCATATGGACTAATTCGGTCCAATGCCTACTCACACCATAGGAGGTATGGCCTATACGTTAGTGATTGTTGATGACTACTCACATTTCACTTGAGTGTTGTTTTTGAAACACAAGTCAGACACCTTCGACCCTTTCACTAATTTTTTCCGACAAATTAAGACTGAATTGGACTATTCAGTGGTCAAAATCATAAGTGACCATAGAATAGAGTTTGAGTCTGGTGCCAGGACAAATTTATTTGAAAGCCAAGGTATCTTTCATTAGTTTTCCGCCCCATGCACTCCACAGCAAAATGGAGGTTCTGACAGAAAGAATTGAACCCTAATTGAAGCATGTACAACCATGTTGAACGACGCTTCACTACCGGATTTTTTTTTGGTTGAATAAGTCAACATGGCTTGTCACATGAAAAATAGAGCAATCATCAACAAAAGCTATAGTAAGACCCCCTATGAGTTATTGAAGGGCCGAAAACCGACTGTGTAGTACTTTAGAATCTTTGGGATAAAATGCTTCGTTCTTAATAATTGGAAGTATTACCACACAAAGTTTAGTGAAAAATGTTTTGAAGAAATTTTTGAAGGATATAGTAGCCATAGTAAGGCATATAGGATTTTTATAAAGAAAACTCTTGTGGTAGAAGAGCCTATAAATATTGTATTTGATGAGACAAGCCTGCTCCATAGCATCTCGTCTAGTGTTATTGGTGTAGATGCAGGTACCAGGTTCAAGGAGATAAGCTTGGAAGAAGCAGTCAAAGAAGACATTCCAAGCTCAGTAAAGATCGTCGATCTAGGTTTGGTAGATGAAGAACCTCTAGAGGAAAAAGTGCCTCAACCCATAGAGGCAGCACAAGATACAGCAGAGCCTGCTGGAGAGAGGGCTAGGAATCTAGGGTTTTGACACCTAAGAGATCACCCAACTGATTTAATCATTGGAGAGTCAGGCGACGGTGTGAGAACTAGAAGTGGTTCGACTAACAAAGTTTTACATCAAAGCTTTTTGTCTCAGGTTGAACCGAAGAAGTCTGAGGAAGCGAACAAAGATGCCTCTTGGATAACGGTATGCAAGAGGAGCTCAATCAGTTTGAAAGATGCAAAGTATGGGAGCTGGTACCCAGGCCCAAAGGACAGAACGTGATAGGCACAAAGTGGATATTCAAAAACAAGCTGGACGAGAATGGAGTAATCATAAAGAATAAAACCCAGCTTGTAGCTCAAGGATACTAACAAGAAGAGGGGATCGACTTCAACCAAACATTTTCTCCAGTTGCAAGGCTCGAAGCAATTAGGTTGTTTCCTGTGTATGCTGCCCTCAAAGGCTTCACTGTCTATCAAATAGACGTGAAGTCATCATTCCTGAACGGGGATCTGAAAGAGGAAGTATACGTAGCGCAACACCCGGGTTTTGCAAACTCCAAATTCCGTGATCATGTTTTCTTTTTAAATAAAACCCTATATTTTTAAAGCAAGATCCCCGATCTTTGTATGAGATGTTGTCTAGCTTTCATCTTGAGAAAAAGTTCACAAGTGTAAAGATAGAGAAGAAATTATTTCTAAGGAAAGTTAAAGGAAAGATTTTGCTAGTGCAAATCTATGTCGATGACATCATATTTGGATCTACAGAAGACAACCTTTGCATGAATTTTTCCAAACTTATGGAAGGGAAGTTTGAAATGAACAGTGTGTGAGAGCTGAAGTATTTCTTAGGACTTCAGGTGAAACAATCTGAAGAGGGAATTTTCATGTCTCAGACGAAGTTCACCAAGGAGCTTCTTAAGAAATTCGGAATGGAGAGCGCAACTTCCATGTGTACTCGAATGGGTTCAACAGTGTCTCTGGTCAAGGACGAAAAAGGGAAACCTTTTGATGAAACCAAGTCCAGAAGAATAATAGGATCCTTGCTCTACCTGACTACTAGTAGACCAGATATAATATTTTCAACAAGTGTCTGCGCTAGATATCAAGTGAACACAAAGGAATCTCATTATGTCACTGCAAAGCGGATTCTAAGATACCTTAATGGTACACCAAATCTTGGCTTGGTACCCAAGAAGTAATAACATCGAGCTAATTTGCTTTTTCAGATGCTGATTTTGTGGGTAGCAGGGACGATAGGAAAAGCACTTCTAGGACGTGCCAATTCCTCGGAAGACGGCTTATCTCTTAGAGCAGAAAGATGCAGAATTATGTCGCAACTACTATTGCAGAGTCAAAGTATATCTCTGAGGGTAGTTGTATCACACAGCTCCTTTAGATCAGTAATAAACTTAAAGTTTATAACTTAAAGCTCAGAGAGATTCCCATGTTTTGCGACTCCTCCAGCATTATTGCAAATGCAAACAATCAATTTTCCCATAGCCAGACCAAGCACATCGAGGTGCACTACCACTTCATCGGATAGCATATCGAGAACAAGGACATAGCCCTCAGCTATGTCTCGACGGACAAGCAGGTTGGGTATATCTTAACGATGCTGTTGGATGAGACCAAGTTCTCGTTTTTCAAAATGGAGCTGGGTATGCCGAACAAGGAACCATAAAGACGGTGAAAGTGGCAGAAATTGTCTCGGGATAAATTTCAACAAAGCAGTAATTTTTTTGCAAGTCATATTTGGTGAATTTCGGCAAACTTGTTGCATAATCATGCCATAGTCGCCAAATCGGACTCCTCTAACAACAAATTTCGCCGAATCGGACTCCTCTAACAACAAATTTTGCCAAATTCTATTTTGGGCAAAATTTAAATTAACTTTATTGGATCCGAAGAATCGACGACCAAAATCAAGGTACGAGCCTTCTTAGTACAATTTTTATCATATATACATATATATTTATAAATATAGAAGTGAGGGCAAACTCACGTAACTTGCCGAAACGCACCGACTCGGCGAACTGATGTAATTCCGCCACTTTTGCTTCCGGATTTCACCGAATCCACTTCATCGTTCCCATCGAAGAACCACTACAACGTGTGTGACTAGGATTATGCATCTTCCCCAAGCCATAGCCGATAGTCACATCTTCACTCCCGCCGATCCCGCACAATGAACTTTCACGATCGCCGACTATCGACATTTCCTCAACCCAGTAGTACGTTGTCATTCCATACATTCCAAAGTGCAGTTGTTAACAATTTCAAAAGCTTCAGTTAATAAAAAACCTATTCTACAGAGATTCAACCAATTTTGCCATATTCTTTCACTCCATATTCCAGTGTTCCTATTTCCTCAATGGCTACTAGAACCACATCTAGTCTGCTTGGGGGAAGTGAGTTGGTCTGCATAGGATTGGCTCAAACCTCCGATGAATTCAGGAACTTCATTCTAATGTTGGAGACTTCTGGGCTCTCTTTCATCCTCAAACACCCCTGCAAGATGCTCGACAAGGAAGTTTTGGAGTTTTTCAGTTATGCCAAATTACATCATGAGGACTCTGTGATAAAAAGCAAGCTTTGGAATGAGCGAGGAGGGCAAGCTCTTCTTGGACATTGTTGCCAAGGTTCTCATTTATAAGAAGGGCTTGTATGACTATCTGTCCACAGAAATGTTGAAGTTACTAGTTGCAATAATCTGTAGGAAGAAGCTGGACTGGGGTGCTTGGCTGTTCGCCATGATTAAGGACAGCCTACGCACTCCCAAGTTTAGAAGGATTATCACTCTTTAACTAAATCAAATCGATGGTGTTAGATTTGATATGAACAAAGGAGTTCTTATCCATCACCTTAAGAAGATAGACTCTAAAATCTTCTCTCGGTGGGATAGGAGGATCATATAGAGAGGGGGAGCCTAGTACCCCCAGTGGACGAGGAAGGTCATGCTCCTGATGATAGGATCCCTTCTCCACACCCTAGTGAGATTCTTGCTTGTATGAGTGTAGAATTGAGGGGGAGTCAGTGGTTCCAGACTCAGTGACATATTCATTGATTTCAACTTCAATTTCAGTTACTCTAGTTCCAGAGCCAGAGAATCTGATGGCATAGGTTGCTCAGATTGCTCAGACTACAGTTGAAGAGTTGGTGCCTGAGGAGGCCAGGGCTGATGTAGTTCTAGAGAATGCTACTGATGTAGATGATCTAGCTTCTTCTGATCATGATGAGGATGATGATGCTAATTTGGTTGATGAGGATGATGCTGATAATGTTCTGACAGTTGAAGATTATCAGATTGAGACTGCTGATGAGGATACAATGTTTGCTTATAAGTCTGTTGATAGCAATCTGCTGCTGCTGAGGTTGGCTATGGTGTCATTATTGTTTAAGTTCCTACATATATAGACACTATATTTTCTCCTCTCCCATGGACTGTCTCTATTATAGTGTCTGAGGGGGAGGCAACTCAGTCCCCCATATTTGTGTCCACTAAGGTTGCTAAACTCATGTGCAACCTGGAAAAGAGACTAGGCAGGATGTCGTAGGTACCCGAAGGCATAATTGACCTCTCTAATGAGGAAGGATCTGTCGATGTGCATTCCCCTAATCTAGGTTCAGAAGGACCAAGGTTGATTGCTATGAAAGTCTCTTTTTCAGTGCTACCAGATGCTCCAAGCTCCAGTTCAGGTGATCAGATCATAAAAGCTATTGAAGCCATGCTAACCAAGCAACAGGAAAAGTTCGATGCCTCGTTGGAGAAAATGTTCAAAAGAATTAAGCAATCAGAGAAGTTTATTCTTGATGGGCTTGCTGAAATTAAAGTGAAATTTGATAAGCTAGAGGAATGTTTTGATGAAAAGTTTGACAAAGCTACTACTGTAGTCACACTTATGATGAGTAGACTTAAGACCAACATAGATGGTCTGGTAACTCTTGACAAAAACACTAGCACTATGATTGACGAATACTACAGATCAATGGAACACTATGATTCTTCCTTACAAACATATGGAAAAGCCGTTGCTGCCGAAGCCAAAAAGGGGGTGGAATCCCTTACAACTAAGATTGCCGGTGTTGAATAAGCAATGTTCGATCAATTCAAACAAACAAATGACTACATCAATGACAACATCGTATTATTACATGGACAGTTTTTCTATTCTGAAGTTCCTGCTGAGCCTGTTCATGTTGATGTTCATATAGCTCTGGACTACACTTAATACTTGACAGACTCATAGGACTTCTCTCAGACTCATGTTGTTGATGTTGCTGCTGTGATTCTATATGTTCAAGCTGCTACTGATGCAACCATTACTGCATTCTCAGAGGTACAGGTTCTAAAGAAAAGGAAATTTGGAGAAGGTACTTCCGAAGTCAGACAAGAACCGGCCAGGCCAGTTCAAGTCAGAGAAGGTCCTAACCGTGAAATGGATTAATTTTGGAGCCCAACTTCAAAAGGAATTATCTTAGACACCTTTGCCTTATACGATCTCGGAGTGGAGAAGCATCATGATCACTATAGTCCAAAAGAATGAAGCAGATACAAAGAAGCCTACACTAGGAGGAGGATTCATTTCCGTAAGTACAAGAATGTTGATCATATGCCTCCTCCTCCTCTTAAGAACTATACGAAGCCCATAGAATATTTTGAGAGACAGTAGTTGTAAAGAAAGAAAAAGAAGACCTAAATTCTTATATATATTTCATTATCGCGTGTGGTGGGCGGCCCTCCCTAATCTAAAACACTTTTGATATATATATTTGATTTTTCTAATTGTCTTGGAATGCACACTATTATCTTTATAATTTCTTGCATCTTTTCAAGTCTTAATTTTATTTTATTTGGTAGGTGCAATTCACCTTAGTTTGTAGGATTTTGGTTTCTTAAAATAGGGGAAGATTGTTGGGTATTGTATCCACAATAACTCGAATTTGAAGAAGGGTCCAGTCAAGCTAAGATGAATTGAGTCTATATTTGAAATTGCTTTTTAGTTTTGTATTTGCAGATTTACAATGCCAAGTACATACAAATGACAGGTAATAGTGGGTCATTAAACACGGGACAATACAATGTAATCATTCATTGTGTAGGCCAATGTGTTGACTCGCGTGTAATATCTCTATTGTGGTGTACTTCGATCCCAAGTACAGGAGAAGGAGAGAGGAAGGACAAAGACAAGAAATTAGAAATGAAGAATTTTACCTAAGTAAAATTCGGCGAGTATGGTGAGTCATACACGTCGAATTAGTCCAGTATCCCTTTGATACTCGCTGATTTTGTCGTGTATGCTTCCTGATTCCTGCCGACGAATTCAGCGAGTATCCCAAGCGATACTCGCCGAGTAAGTGTAAGGTAATTTTCAGTGTAATTCACTACCCTAATTTGGTGAGTATCATACCTGATACTCGATGATTTTTGCCGAATTTTCCTTAACAAATTTTCCAATTTTTTCCCTTGTTCGAAACCGACGGCCATGTACAGTACTTTTCTAGGTTTTAATTTTGGAAATATTTTTTAGCTTTTTCATTTCGAATCTGTCTATAAATACCTTGAGTAATTTCTAAATGAAGCAAAAGTACAAAAACCTAATTTCTCGAATCAATTTAAACTTCTCGAAATAGGAAAATCCCGCCGGCCGACTTACGTTCTTGTGAATTTCTTCCGATCGGCTGCGACTTCGCGCAACCGTCTACTTCGCCGACTACTTTGTTGACTGGATCACTTCTTTGTTCCAGATCTATCTCTCTTCGGTCCTTGTTGGTCGAAGATCAAGGTTCAAGATCCAAAGATTTCAAGGTTCCGAGTTCTCCAAGATTCAACATCCAACATTGAAAGAACGTCGGATCAAGATTGGAATCGTGTGTTGTTATTGTAATTTTGTTTTGAATATTGTAGGAGATTTTTCTCCGGGTTTTGTAGATCTGTTTGTTGATCGAGAGAGTAGATCCGATTGTAGATCGAGGTTGTAGATTCAGTTTGCGGATTGTGTTGTAGGAGAGTTTGTTCTACGAGTTGTAGGAGCGTCGTCTCCGAGGTGTATTAGTTGCGACTCTGAGGTGTAAGATTTGACGAAATCTAACTTTGGTGAATTAGCCGAATATACCCTTCGTGGGAGATAGGTGAGGCGGGACAGTGGATGGGCCTAAATTGGGGAACCACTATAACATCTCTGCGTTTGTGTTCTTGTTATATAAGATCATTTTTATTCCGCAAAAAGATGCAAACATCACCTATTCACCCATTCTAGGTGACTTAGGTAAATGCTAGATACATTACACTATGTTTAAGACATCTTCTCGAAGGCGCTATCAGAGATGACCTGTTTTCGGTTACGGGGATTGCTGGGGCTGTTTACCACTTCTCACTTTAAGGGGGAGTCTTCAAAATCATGAAGTGAAAGTGGACTGGGCGACCTATAAAACTGGAAGGGATAGATCTAACTTTACTCTAGAGGGGGGGGGGGTGAATAGTGTATTTTAAAAACTTTAATTTATTTTTACAGTAGTTTAAAAATTAGTGATATATATATAGATAAAATACACAACACACAAAAAAGTAACAATCACAGACGACACAAGCATTTTATAGTAGATCCCCAAAAAATCTGGGTATGTCTACTCTTCTACGAGCCTAGTAGGAATCCACTACAGGTTTTTGATCAGGTGCCCTATCACTAGAAGATCAATTTTCTAAGGGATATCTAGCAACCCTTTTGGGATTTTTACCAGGTACACCAAAACCAAACTTAAGTTGTTTGATCAGGTGACTTATGAACCAAGTGTTAAATTTTGAAGGGTGTTAGAACCCAGTACACAGTTTAAGAATAAACTAAAAGAGTTGGTTGTTTTCTTCTCTTTCAAGTTTCTCTGAGAAGACTTAGTGGATGATGTTTTAAAAACCTCCCCCTGATTTGAATGTAGATTGTGATCAAGAGAGGAGACTTTTTATTCTTTGTGTAGGCTTTCTAGTATGCTTTTACTCTCCAGTAGATATTTCAGATAGATATGTATCATGATGTCTCTCAGATTGAAGATGTGTCAACAGAAGAGTCTAAAGCAGAATATTTGTATCAATATCACTATGTTTATATCTATATGTATCTGTATCTATCTACTGGTGAAGAAGAAATCTTCTATATAAATAGTCGGTAAGGGAAGAATTAAATATTTGAAATATTCGATTTTTGAAACGTCTAAAGAATCCCTTGAGAATTTGTAACTGCCTTGAATTAATTAGATTTAAAACTCTTTATCCATATTTAATGTTGCCTTAAACGGATATATTCATTAGAATATTTAGCATTAAATATCAGAGTTTCAGTTATCAAGCATTTGAAAATATTCTTCCTTCTATATATAGAAACGGTCTGATCATCAAACTCAGCACGAATTTTGTCGAACTGAGCTTGGATTTCATCAAACTGATATTTTACGAACTGAGCTTTAACTTTCATCGAGCTGAGCTCTGAGTTTGTCGAACTGAGCTCAGAGTTGAGATCTGAGTTAGTCAAACTGAGTTTAGATTTCGTCGAACATAGTTCTGAGTTTGTCGAACTGAGAACTTTCGTAATACCTTATAAAATGACAACTCTGGAAGTAAAATATGATCCTAGTGTATACAAGTTGGGTCAAACTAAAAATCCTAATCAGAGAAGAATAATCCTAGCCTAAATCACTAATAAGGAGTTCTAACAATCTCCCCCTATTTGAGTTAGGATACTATAAAATAAGAAAAACACAAAGCATAAATAATTATCTGGCAGAAATTTTCAACAAATATAAAAGTTTTGGAAAGTTAAAATAATAAGATTCAAAAACATAATCAAACTTAGGAATTCTTCTAAGGTGTATTAGATGAAGGATCTGAAGAAGACATGGTAAAAATCTGTTGTCTTGACTGATCATCAGACTCCCTTTTGCTCAGCTTTGGGTCTGGAGAACCAATAATCTTCTAGGAGGAGACTGAAGGGACAACAGCTTCTAGATGCAAGCTCATATATTCATCAACTATAAATATGTTTCTCTTCTGATATTTATCCAATTCCTGTTGCCTGTAAGAAGACATAGTAGTAAACTGAGAGATATCCTTACCTTAAGTTCTTGCCTTCTTTATAAGAGAAAGTGCAACTTGTTCCTTGAACCTAGACATTATGTATACAGGATCTATCTCTGGTTCATTCATAGGAGAGGCTGGCATGTCTTGGCTAGAATATTGCTGACTGCTGTGTCTACCATAAGTCTCAGACCATGTAGGTCTTCTTGCCTTCTAGGTCTTTCTTGCCTGAACTGAGTTGTTCTAGAATTGTGAGAGATAGGCCTCTGAGAAAAAGGTGAAGTACCTGTAGATCCTTCTACTAGAGGAGGAAGAGGAGGAGGACCTTCCCAAGACATTGGATAAGAATGAAACCTTTTCTATTTCTTCCTTCTTTTCTGATCATTCTTGGAATACCTCATCCAATTTGGATGGTCTGGAGTAAGATTTATCCCATGAAAAATGTAGTAAGGGATATCAGCAGTAGAAGAAGGTTGAGGAGCAGCATTGGCTTGAGCCTTTTTCCTAAATTTCCTTTCTTAGAAGTAGAATTTTTTTGATTCATCAGAATTTGTAGTATATCAGACTGCTCCTCTGCCTATCCATATAATTCATAAAAAATTTTAACTACCTCATCAATTTTATTTACCTCTTCCATATCTTTATTAAATAGATTATCAAAATTAGGCATGGGAGATTCATCCCATTTTGGAGGGGAATTAGCCTGCTCTGAAATATTCATTATCTCATCAATCATAATAGTCTATGGGACTGGATCATCAATCATCATAGTGTGTGAGATTGGATCAAATCTTGTAGAAACATTTTTTATAAGATGTTCAAAGGCTGAGGCATTAATAGGAGAAGAGTGTCAAAGTATTGCTCTAAAAAGATCCTCTCAAAAATCTGGATCTAGTAGGCTAGCAATATGACTGTGCAGTAAATCAAAATCTGATAGTAAAGAATATATATTAACTATGGGATTAATGATGAGATCACCAACTATAATAACCTCATGAAATTCATCCTCAACTGTCACAAAATCTCTAAAGTGAGCTAGACCAGCTAACACTGAGATGACTTCAGTCATTTCTATATCAGGAACTTCAACAAAAATAACTGCTGCAACAGGAGTTTATTCATTTGGAGCTTCTTCAGCAAGCATCTCCCCCTACCTAGATTTAGGGAAAACTGAATCTAGGCCCCCAGAAGAAGGGACAAAATGGCAAGAGGCAACTTTAGAAGAGAGTTCTGAAATAGAAGATAAAAAATGTGCCAAGGGTTCATCCAAGAGCTTCTTAAGTGTAGGAGTGATGAAATTAAGAAGTTGCGTGGTAATAGATGAGAAATCATGATACATAAACTCAGGTGGATTTTGAGTAGATGCAGAGGTTGGATTGGAATAAGAGGGAGTTGATTTGTTAGCATAGTTTGTACATAGAAAGGAAGACTGTGGCATAGATTAAGAATTGAAGACAGGGGGAATGTCAGCAATAATTAGTTCCTGGATGGGTGAGTGAGGTGGAGATAAGTGAGGTGGAGATAGGTGAGGTTGAGATGAGTGAGGTGGACATGGGTGAGGTAGAGATGAATGATTAGTTGGGGAATACGTATGGAAGGCTGAGGATGTAATTTCTTCAGACAAAGTAGTTTGTAAAGAAGGTGGTGTAGAAGGTCTAGGGGAATGATCTGGAGATTGTGGAGTGGGAGAAATAAGGGGAGAATTTTATTCTGGAGTAGGGAGAGTAGCTTATACAGCTCTAGTGCTTTCTGAAGCTGTCACAACCCGCATTTTCTCAATATTTAAGTTATATCAGAGTAATAGATAATACGCGCCGTGATGCCACGTAGTGTAGGGGATAACTACTGGCGCTTATGCAAGACTCCAAATTTTACTGTTTAAATGAAATCTATAAGTTATTAAGTAAAAACCAGTTTAAGTTTAGATGGTCATATCCCTCCGCAAAGTTCATCTGCTAGTCCACGGGTAAAAGTATAGTTATACGCTGCAGAAATACTTTGATTATGTTGGAATAACATCCTACCCGAGCATAAACATCCCCGAAGGACAACTCGCGGTATGTAAGACTCTAGATTTATTATAAGTATAGAAATAGTATTTACGTTAGTTAGAAAATAGCATTTTAGTTTTAAAATGATGGCATATATGAAATACTAGTAGTAATGCTTTTATAAGTTAAACTACCTAACATGCGACCTAACATAAAACATTCCCAGAGAGCAAGTAAAAACAACCACAAAAGTCCAACTAGGCAGCTTAACAAAGTAATTAAAATTTAAAAGAAAACCCCCAGTGGGCGTCAACAACCTGACACGAACCCACTGAAGAGCATGTCTGTCTGTATTAACATGAAAGCAACAAAACACTACCTCACTACTGTGAGGAAAACCACTGCAAAGTAGCAATCCACTAGCAAACTCCAAACCTAGCCACTCAACCGGCTACTGCCCTGAACCTAAGGAATTCACAAGAAAAGAATACCTCAGCAAGAAAATAAATAAGTGGCAATATAATTCTATTAATAGACAACAAAATGTCAAAAGGGTTACCAACACATGACTAGATGATTATAATGAATCATCGACATTTAAGCCTAAGGAAAAAGAAGGGAAGAAGGAACTCACAAAGGTAAAACATCCCAAGTTGCACCAAGTGCTCTAAGGATCCAATCTTAAATAACATAAGCATAAATACGTGCATAAATGAAAGAAAACCTTTGGTCAGTTCACCATTAGAGAGAAATAACACCGACAAAATCCAGCACAAGCAGTGGAAGGAACCTACCCAACACACCAAAAGTAAAGCTTCACTGGGCCCAAGAAATGGTTGTCTCATACCTTGACACACCCAAAACTGGGGAAAAACCGGTACCTGCGGTGGAAGGGACCTACCCAAAATACCAGCAGTCGTAATAAACGGTGGAAGGGACCTACCTAACACACCAGCAGCCACCAACCCACATAGGGTAAAGATGCACAAAACCGGGCACCAAAGGCCCTAAAATCTATGCACCGGTAAAACTTCAACCAACCACTGGATTATTCTGCTAAAATGAGGAAGAAAACCCCAAATTCACCCTGAAGCCCATTCCCAAGGAAATGGACAAGCATCGATAAAAAAATTTTAAGTCCACGGAAAAGCGTCCAGTACACTCGACGCCGCGTCAAGTGCAGTCAACGCTCTCGACTCCATCCAGCTAAACTCAGCGAAAAACCAAACCACTCAACGCCGCATTGAGTCCACTCAATGACACTTTGAGTCCACTCAATGCCACATTTAGTCCACTCAGCGCTGTCGATGCTTTTTGACTTATGCTCAAAATTCCTATATTGAGAGGCTTCACTCAATGCCGCGTTGAGTGCACTCAACGCTATTACACCTAGCATAATTTTACAGGATGGCATTGAGTGTATTCAACTCACTCAAAGCCGCATTGAGTGCACTCAACGCACTCAATGCATTTACACTTAAGCAAAATTTTACAGGATGGCGTTGTGTGTATTCAGCTCAGTCAAAGTCGCATTGAGTCCACTAGAAGCACTCAACGCTTTCACACCTAGGCACACAAACACTTAGCATGGCATTGAGTGCATTCAACACACTCAACGCCACGTTGAGTGAAGTCAGCTAACTTAACGCTTTTACACTTAGGCACAAAGAAACTTAGCATGGCATTGAGTGCATTCAACACACTCAACGCCGCGCTGTGTGAAGTCAGCTCACTCAACGCTTTTACACTTAGCCGCTGAAACACTTAGCATGGCATTGAGTGCATTCAACAGACTCAACACCGCATTGATTGAAGTTAGCTCACTCAATTCTTTTACACTAACCCGTAAAGCCACTCAACGCCACTACCCCGAAACCTAGCAAATAAGCTAACCTACCTAAACAGCGGTTGATAGTCTTTTTATACCAATCTCTTTTTTATTTTCTTGGCTATAGCTAAACCTAAATTAAGGCCAAGTTACACCTAAGCCCAACACAGGAAAAGAATTCGCCTGTAATAGTAGTAGGATTTCTCCCTCACCAAGACTTCATGTTCACTGCTATGCTAAGTTCCATACAGCCTAAAAGAATAGAATACAACAAGTTGAAAGCTTGGCAAGGATGTAAATCACCACTTGCCTAAAGATCTATTACAAACAAGGTTTTATATGGTCGAAATCCTATTCTAATCCCAATTTCTTTACAGGAATGAAAGAAAATCAAGAAAAATAGTGGAAAGAGGAACAAGCAAGGGGGAAACCACCACTTGCCTCAAACCTTGCCGGAATTTGGCAACACAAGCACTCCTCCTCACGGATCTGGCCGGAAGAACACCTAAGAAGTAAAACCTGAAACTTTTCGAGAGGAAGGAAGGTCAAAACCGCAACCTAAACCTCTAAAAAATCAACGAAATGTGAAAAACATACTATAGAAATGTAGATCTAGGTGAGATCTACCCAGATCTACTATCCAAAGACGATTTCGAGCAAAAACAGCCCAGAAAAAGGTTGCTAATAGCTTAGAAGAGACCGTCACTCTCGCTCTTCCCGTAACAACCGACGGTTTCAAGAAGAAGACGATGAATAGGTTTTGTCTATTCACAAGGCTATTTATACTAAGAAATATAAGTATTATAATAATAGTTTATTATTAAATAATGGTCTAAACGACCCAATATTCGCGCCAACACTAATTTCTACGAAAATCACACCGTAGCTAAATACCAACGCTACGAACACAACGATACAGTCAAAATTAAAATTTGACAAACCAAACTCGGGAAAACACCTCCCGAAGACAAAACACAAGCATTCCCAATGTGGCTCCACTGAGTCACCAAAATAGACCCGGCTCGCTAGGGAATCTTGCAAATTGGCTAAACCCAGCAACACACAGAAAACCTAAAAGCTAAAATCATGCTCTAACATCGGCATATGCCTAAAACGCATCAACATAACTCCCTGACATAATAAACACACTAGATAACGAAATAAACCAAATATCAAAAAAATCGGGGGCGTTACAACCACTCCCCCAAAAAGAAAGTTTCTTCCCGAAACTTTTTCGACAAAACCTCTATTACAAAAGAAAAAGAAATAACCAAGGGTTATTGAAAATATTACATAGAAATCAACTAGGAGAACAGATGATGATGAGTGTCCCTCATAGTTGACTTCAACTCCCAAGTAGCGCTTTCCATGACTTGGTTTCTCCACAATACTTTAACCATTTGTGTGGTTTTCCTTCGCAACACTCGATCTTTACATGCGGACAGGAATCTCAACATAATAATTATTAGGCTACAACTAGGGCATAACATCAAGAATCTATCAGTCACTGAGCACACATTTCCGCAACTGGCCCATGTTAAACAAGTCGTGCACACTAAGAAAATTTGCGGGCAAATCTAGCCTATAAGTTTATACTCCAATACGCTCAATAACCCTAAAAGGTCCCACATACCTCTTGTTTAACTTATGATTCTTTCCAAATATTTTAACACCGTACATTGGGGAAACCTTCAGAAAAACCAGGTCCCAAACAACAAATTCCAAATCAATCCTACGCCGATTGGCATTCTTCTCATAACATTCCTGCGCTATCCTAAGCTTCTCTAGAATAAGCTTTAGAGATGTTTCCATCTCTTCTAGCACTTCAGGACCTAATAACGATCTCTAACTCACCTCATCGCAAAACAAGGGAGTTCTGCATTGCCTCCTATACAAGGCCTCAAACGGGGCAATCTGCAAACTTTTTTGTTAACTGTTATTATAAGTAAACTCCATCAATATAATTTGCTCATCACAAGCTCCTACGTGTTCCAAATTATAACATCTGATCATATCCTCCACTATCTGATTTAGTCTCTCCGTTTGACCATTAGTCTGTGGATGATAAGCGGTGGAATACCTAAGATCGGTACCCAACCCTTCTTATAAGCTTTTCCAAAAGCGAGATGTAAACCTGCAGTCTCGATCTGATACAATACTAACTGGTACTCCATAAAGTATGATGACTTCATATAAATATAATTCGACTATGTTCTTTATGGAGTAGCCAATCTTAAACGGCACGAAGTGAGCACACTTTGTTAGTCGATCCACTCTCACCTAAACAGAATCGTGACCTCGGGGAGATCTCGATAAACCTATAATGAAGTCCATGCAAATACTCTCTAATTTCTAGCTTGGAATATCCAAAGGTGTCAACTTGCCACCAGGACTTCTATGATCGGCCTTAACATGCTTGCATATAAAACATTAAGACACAAACCTTGCTATATCACCCTTCATTCCAAACCACCAGACAATCTACTTTAGGTCTCGATACATATTTGTAGAACTTGGGTGGTAGGCAACACTAGAAACGTGCGCCTCACAGCACAACTTTAATCGAATGTCCTTAATAGCTGGGATACAAAATCTGCCACGATACTATAAGGTACCCGCGCCATCGATCGAAAAATCAGGTAATTCCCCTTTCTCAGTTCTTTTGTAAAGGTGCAACAAATCAGGATGTTCCATCTGATGCAGTCTTGTGAGTGCGATCCATGAAGGCTCAACTACATCCAAACTACTTGACAAGTTATAACTTCAAACAAAAATATCCATCAAGAGAAATTCTTCTACTTGTGAATCCACAGAGTGGTTTAAAATTTTCCTCGTCTTCCTACTCAGGGCGTCGGCTACCACATTGGCTTTGCCCGGATTGTAATGAATCTCAACATCATAATTAGAAATATAATCTAACCATCTTCTCTTGCTACATATTCAACTCCCTTTGAGTGAATACATATTTTAAACTTTTATGATCAGTATAAATCTTGCATAATGCGCCATATTGCATGTGCCTCCATAAGTTTAGGGCATAAATTTAAGCAGTAAACTCTAGATCATGTGTGGGGTAGTTCCTCTCATGTACCTATAAATGTCTCGACCCATACACAATTACCTTGCCTTCTTGCATCAACACGCATACAAGTCCGACATGCAATGCATCTGCATATACGATATATTCTATTCCTTCCATAGGTAAGGTCAACACCGGAGCAGTGCACGATCTCTTCTTTAATTCCTGAAAAGCTTCCTCGCACTTATCGCTCCAAACAAAAGCTGTGTTCTTCTGCGCCAGTTTAGTGAGTGGCGCAGACAACGTAGAGAAACAGTCTACAAACCTTTTATAATAGCCAACCAACCTTAGGAAGCTCCTTATCTCCTTGGGTGTGGTGGGCCTATTTCAATCCATAACAGTACCTTTCTTCTCGGGGTCAACTGAAATCCCATCTATATTAACCACATGACCCAAGAAAGAAACTTGAGGCAACCAAAACTCACACTTGCTCAACTTGGCAAACAAATTATGCTCTCTCATAGCAGACAAAACTAAACGTAAATGCTGGGCATGCTCCACATCATTGCGTGAATACACAAAAATGTGATCTATGAACACGACCATAAAACAGTCAAGGAAATACATAAACACTCGGTTCATCATATCCATAAAGGTAGAGGGTGCATTGGTCAAACCAAAAGACATCACCATGAACTCAAAATGTCTGTGCCGGGAACGAAAGGCAGTTCGTGGGATATCCGTCTCACGAATCCTCAACTAATGGTAGCCTGAACGAAGATCAATCTTTGAAAAGATAGCGATACCACACAAATGATCAAACAAATCATCAATTCCCGGCAGGGGATACCTATTCTTGATAGTTACCTTATTCAATTCTCTATAATATATACACAACCTCATATATCCATCCTTTTTCTTTACAAACAAAACAGGACCACCCCAAGGTGATGAACTTAGCCTAATAAAACCATTCTGAAGCAACTCGTCTAACTGGTTACGCAACTCCTCCAGTTCATGCGGGGCAATACGGTACGGTGCCTTAACACTAGGACTCCCGGCTCCAAATCTATGACGAAGTCCACGTCTCTCTCAGGTGGAAGACCAGGAAGATTGTCAGGAAATACATCGGGAAATTTGCGCACAACAAAAAATCTACTAAACTCTCGGAAAACTACTATCAGTCACCAATATGGAAACCAAACAGGCAAAACATCTGGAATTTACCAGCTTCCAAGCACATAGTGTAGAAATAATCGGAGAAACTTGGCGCGGAAAACCATAAACACTCTTGGGTTGACCGTTGTCAATCTTCAATTCCAAGTGCTTAACCTTGCACTGGATAACAATATCATACTTGGATAACCAGTCCATGCCCACGATCACATCAAAATCTTCCAAGTCTATCACCTTCAAATCAGCAACCACTAGAAAATCACCTAGTAGAATCAGACAACTCTGAATGCCTTAGTCTGATACCACTAAATCAACCAAAGGAAACTTGACATAAAACGCATCACAAACTTGATCTAGAGTCAGAAGATGATGCTCAACAAAGGTCATAGCCACAAACGAGTGGGTAGCACCATAATCAAAAGGAAAGCGTGCACAATAATTCTTAACCTTAAACATTCCTATAAAAATAATTGCATACGCGACTAAGGGGACAAACATTTAACCAATAGCTATAAATTAAAAGCTAAAACTAGATTAGGATCTAACTTGAAATAACCTGAGTAGACGTCTGGGCATCCTCAAGAGACACAATGTTCAGCTTCCCCTTTCCCTTGTCCAAATGCGGCGGCGGTGGCAAAGATGAAGTGGAACTTGTTGCAATAGAGGTTGAGCCTGCGGGAACTTCGACTTGAAATGTCCTTTCTGTCTGCACAAAAATCAGCCTCTTTCCTTACCACAACAGTGGGCAACATCGTGGCCCCTTCGTTTGCACGAAGTACAAACAAAATCTCCCTTAGGAGCACCCTGAATCGCATGAACCTGCTCCTACTTCTAAGCTCCTATTCTCTTGAAACACTTCTCGAATGATGGCCTGACAGGCCACAGAAGTTGCATGTCTCTTTGTTTCTTTTCCTAGATGCAGAACCAGATTCCTTGGAGTTTCTTCCCTTATCAGATTTTCTCTTATCCTTTCACAATTGCTGACCTCGGTTCTTAGCATTGTGGATCGCTTCTACCTTCAGAGCAGCTACTACTGCTTTAGAATAGTTTTCGGATCCATAAGCATTTGCTAGCTGTTGTACTCCTTAGACCACCCAGAAAATGTTTAACTCTATTGGCCTCAAAAATAACTAAATCTGGTGCGAACCGGCTCAGTTTGCTAAACTCTTCCTCATACTCACTCACCATGAGCTGCCTCTACTTTAAGTGCAGGAAATAATTCAACAAACGGTCTCGCTCGACCGACGGTAGAAACTTCTTCAGCAAAATCTTGTTAAAGACTTCCCATGAACATTTATCCTTCAAGTTTTCTTTTTCCATCCGTCACCAGCTCTTTACAAGTCACTTGAGCTGATAAGCAGCGACCATCACTCTCTATTCGACATAAACTCCCGAGTACAAAAACATCTCCTCGATGGCTATAATCTAGTCATCCAAAGCCCTGAAGTCTGCCCTACCATCATAGGTAGGGGGTCCCAATCGCTGGAAATGCGAGATGAAATTCATCTCTGGCGGCAACATAACTAGGGTCACCAGAGGAGCAGGAGGAAGTGGAACACCTTGACCCACAACAAGGTCATAAACTCTAAGCAAAATTCCTGTAATGATAGCCAACAAGGCTTGGATCTACGACTGCACCTCCAACATTTGCCTAGACAAAACTTCGTTGCTCTATCACAATCCTTCTATCACGACCTCATTCTGAGCACCAGACGACTCGCCCTTTGGTTGGAGTGTAGACCTCATCGTAGGTCGTCTCGACATTCTAATAACACAATAAACAACTAATCAATACCTAGATTAACTGCTAGAACCAAACAACCTAGTACAGACAAAACATACATAAGTACTTGGTCATGCTGCTAATTTGCTCTGGAATTAATAAACGAAGAAATGCTTAAACCTACGATGATATACCATCATCCTATTAACTCTTGTGCATAGACCAAGAATGCATGAATTTTCATTCCTTTTACTTTAAAACCATGTGTGTACATATGTCATCATGTAAATCTTTAGCTTGGCATGTGTGCTGAAGTAATGTTATGTTATGCATGTTCTGCTATGCAATATAAAAGGCCTCAATGCATGTTATGAGCGGCATACACATGAAATGTTATGCATCTCATACTACATAACATTGCATGCAACGAAAAAAGAAAACGTGCTAATGGGCACCCATGTGATGGTTGTTATGCATCCCATACTACATAACAGTCACATGTTGCCACCTATGGTGGATCCATATACAAATATATATTATGCATCCAATACTACATAATATGCACTTTATACTTCTTATCATGCTTATGATTGTAGTGTTCTTGCTTCAGCTAAGACGTACTGATAACACATCGGTCTGTGTATGAAATGACACTAGATAACTAACACTAACTAGATACATTTCCTCGACCAATTGTCTAACAATGCATCCATCTGAAACCAACTGTCATAACCCACATTTTCTCAACATTTAAGTTATATCAGAGTAAGAGAAAATACGTCTCGTGATGCCATACCATACAGGGGATAACTGCAGACGCTCATGAAAGATTCCAAACTCTACAATTTAAATGAAATCCATAAGTTATTAAGAGAAAACAAGTTTAAGTTTAGATGCTCGTATCCCTCGACACAGTAGATCAGTTAGTCCACGGGTAAAAGTATAGTTATACGCTGTGGAAATACTTTGATTATGTTGGATTAATATCCTACCCGAGCATAAACATCTCCGAAGGACAACGCGCGATATGCATGACTCAAGATTTATTATAAATATAAAAATTTTCTTAACGTTAGTTAGAAAATACCATTTTAGTTTTAAAAAGATAACATGTATGAATTACTAGTTGTAATGCTTTTATAAGTTAAAATACCTAACATGCGACCTAGCATAATAAATTCCCAGAGAGCAAGGAAAAACAACCATGAAAGGCCAACTAGGAAGCTATCAAAGTAATAAGCATTTCAAAAGAAAACCCCCAGTGGGCATCAACAACATGACAAGAAACCACTGGAGAGCATGTATGTATGTACTACCATGAAAGCAACAAAACACTACCTCACTACTGTGACGAAAAACACTACAAAACAGCAATCCACTTGCAAACTCAAAACCTAGCCGATCAACCGACAACTGACCTGAACCTGAGGCATTCACAAGAAAAGAATACCTAAATAAGAAAATAAACAAGTGGCAATCGAATTCTATCAATAGACAACAAAATGTCAAAAGGGTTACCAACCCATCACTAGATGATTATAAGGAATCATCAACATTTAAACTAAAGGAAAAAGAAGGGAAGAAATAACTCATAAAGGTAAAACATCCAAAGTTACACCAAGTGCTGTAAGGATCAATGCTTAAAAAAAGGATATATACGTGCATAAATGAAAGAAATCAATTGGTCATTTCACCATTAGGGAGCAAAAACACCGGCAAAATCCAGCACAAGCAGTTTAAGGGACCTACCCAACACACCAATAGTAAAACTCCACTAGGCCCAAGAAAAGGTGGTCTCATACTAGCAATCACAACATACCAACAACAAAAACCGGGGAAAAATTGGGGGAAAACGCACCCAAAACCGTGGAAAAACTGGTAACTACGGTGGAAGGGACCTACCCAACATACCAGCAATCGCAACACACGGTGGAAGGGACCTGCCTAATACACCAGCTGCTACCAACCAATATAGGGTAAAGATGCACAAACTCGGACACCAAAGGCCCTACATCTATGGACCGGTAAAACTTCAACCAACCACTATATTATTCTGCTAAAATGTGGAAGAAAACCCCAAATTCACCCTAAGGCCCATTCCCAAGGAAATAGATAAGAATTGGCAAAACAAATTCTAAGTCTACAGAAAAGCATTGAGTACGCTTGATGCTGCATCGAGTGCAGTCAATGCTCTCGATGCCATCCAGCTAAACTCAGCGAAAAACCAAACCATTAAACTCCGTGTTTAGTCCACTCAACGCCGCGCTGTGTCCACTCAATGCCGTGTTTTGTCCACTCAACGCCGCGTTGTGTC
Source organism: Platanthera zijinensis (assembly GCA_039513925.1). NCBI lineage: Eukaryota > Viridiplantae > Streptophyta > Magnoliopsida > Asparagales > Orchidaceae > Platanthera > Platanthera zijinensis. The sequence goes on from CM077086.1 coordinate 85,394,912, forward strand.
CACTCAACGCCGCGTTGAGTCCACTAAACGCCGCGTTGAGTCCACTCAATGCCGCGTTGAGTCCACTCAAGGCCGCGTTGAGTCCACTCAACGCCACGTTGAGTCCACTCAACGCCGCATTGAGTCGACTCATGGACTCAACGCCTCGTTGAGTCCACTCATGGACTCACTTTGAGTCCACTCAACACCGCGTTGAGTCCACTCAACACCGCATTGAGTCCACTCATGGACTCAATGCCGCGTTGAGTCCACTTATGGACTCAACGCCTCGTTGAGTCCACTCATGGACTCAACCTTGTCGACTCTTTTTGACTTAGACTCAGAATTCCTTCATGGTGAGGCTTCACTCAACGTTGCGTCTAGCGCACTCAACGCACTCAACACTTTTACACTTAGGATGAATTTTACAGGATGACATTGAGTGTATTCAGCTCACTCAACGCCGCGTTGATGACACCCAATGCACTCAACACTTTTACACTTAGGCATAATTTTACTAGATGGCGTTGAGTGTATTCAGCTCACTCAATACCGCATTGAGTGCACTCAATGCAGTCAACGCTTTTACACTTAGGCACACAGACAATAAGCATGGTGTTGAGTTCATTCAACACAATCAACGTCGCGTTGAGTGAAGTCAGCTCACTCAACACTTTTACACTTAGGCACACAGAAACTTAGCACGACATTGAGTGCATTCAATACATTCAATGCCGCGTTGAGTTAAGTCAGCTCACTCAACGCTTTTATATTTAGCTGCTTACACACTTTACATGGAGTTGAGTGCATTCAACACACTCAACGCCGCGTTGAGTATAGTCAGCTCACTCAATGCTTTTATAATTAGTCGTACAGCCACTCAACGCCACTCAACACCACTACCCAGAAACCTGGCAGATAAGCTAACATACCTATACAGAGATTAAAAGTCTTATTCTAGCTATCACTTTTTAATTTTCTTGGCTACAGCTAAACCTAAATGAAGGCCAAGTTAATTGCTAAGCCAAACATAGGAAAAGAATCCCCTTTAATAGTAATAGGATTTATCCCTCACCAAGACTACAGGTTCACCGCTATGTTAAGTACCATACGGCCTACAATAATAGAATACATCAAGTTGAAAGCTTAGCAAGGGTGTAAATCACCACTTGCCTCAAGATCTATAGCAAACAAGGTTTGACAAGGAGGAAATCCTATTCTAATCCCAATTTCTGTACAGGAAGGAAAGAAAATCAAGAAAAAGAGTGGAAATAAGAACAAGCAAGTTGGGAAACCAGGCCTTGCCTCAAACCTTGCCGAACTTTGGCAACACATGCACTCCTCCTCACGGATCTGGCCGGAAGAACACCTAAGAAGTAAAACCTGAAACTTTTTGATTGGAAGGAAGGTCAAAACCGAAACCTAAACCTCTAAAAAAATCCACAAAATGGGAAAAACTTACTGTAGAAATGTAAATCTAGGTGAGATCTACCCAAATCTACTCTTAAAAGACGATTTTGAGCATTAACACCCAAGAAATAGGTAGCCAAAAGCTTAGAAGAGACTGCCGCTCTCGCTTTTCCCGTAACAGTTGGCTTTTTCAAGAAGAAGACGATGAATAGGGTTTGTCAATTCACAAGGCTATTTATTCGTAAAAATATAAGTATTATAATAATAGTTTATTATTAAATAATGGTCAAAATGACCCAAAATTTCGCCAACACAGATTTCTATGCAAATCACACCGTAGCTAAATACCGATGCTATGAACCCAACGACTCAGCGGAAATTAAGATTCGATGAACCAAACTCGGGAACACACCTCCCAAAGCCAAAACACAAGCATTCCCAAAGAGGCTCCACCGAGTCACCAAAACAAAACCGGCTCGCTAGGGAATCTTACAAACAGGCTAAACCCAGCCACACACATAAAACCTAAGAGCTAAAACCATGCTTTAACAATGTCATATGTCAAAAACGCGTCAATGTAATGCCTTGACGTCATAAACATGCGAGATAATGAATTAAACCAAATATCGAAAAATTCGGGGGCGTTACAGAAGCTGCCCGATAAGATTCAACCCTGGGAGGCTTAGGAATCACCCTCTCCCATTTACCAAACAGTGTATAGGTGATCCTCTTCGATGCATTAATATGCACATTCTGAGAGACCAAAACCTCTAGACATTTGGCTTGGAGAAAAAACCCAAAACTCTTCCATAACACACAGTTGTTTTATTAATTTTCTTCTTAATTGAATCAAACAACACTGTCCCCTAATTAATGGTTTTCTGGTCAACTAGAGCACTCATCAATAGAAACTGGTGCATGTTGACATAGTCATGGGCTGAATGTTTGCCCAGAAGAACATTCCCAACAACATCAACTAGAAATTTGTATTCCACGGAAAAATTATTTTTCAACAAATGGTTAGGGTTTCCTTATGAGTGACCCATTCGATCTAGCATAATATATAATTCTGTACTAGATAATTCTAAATCATCTTCTCCATTGACTAAACAAAAAATTTCAGATAGAATCACAGGGGTAAGAGAAACCTGATGACCATAGATGGATCCAGTAATTGTTATAAGATCTTGAACCATTGTAGTGTGAACCCATTCCTTTATCTATGTGACGGGGATCTTGATACGGGTGGACATAAAATTACGCAGATGTTGTGCCTCAAATAGTTTCAAGATGTCTTGGAAGATTTAGTCTGAATGATGAAAAGAGTCCTGGTCGATATCGAATCCAGCATCGAGCTTCATCGTAGTGACAATTGCTTGCGACACCGCCATTATCCTACAAAACAAAGAGATCAAGTGAAAGAGAAGAGAAATGGAGAATGCGCGGGACGGAGCTCAATGAAAACCCAAATATATGTTTTCAGAAGTTGAATGGACGATAAGCAGTCCGTCGATCTTCATTCGACGAAAGATTCATGAAAGGTTTCAAAAATCGTCGATCTCCGTTCGACAAAAGATTCACAATTTGTCGATCTCCGTTCGACTAAAGGTTCACAATTCATCAATCTCCATTCAAAATCAACTTAATAATTCTCCATCAATCATTCCTAATTGATTAAAAAAAAAATATGTTTCTTTTCATCCAATGGCTTGGTGAAAATATATGCTCTTTGTAAATTAGTAGAAATAAATACTAGGTTATTTTTATTTTTATCCACATTATCTCTGATAAAGTGGTGCCTAATTTCTTTATATATTGTCCTACTATTGAGGACTGGTTTCTATGCAATTGAAATTGCTCTAGTATTATCACAGTATATAATTGATTTATTTAAGTTTTAACCATAATCTAGTAATTGATTTTGATTCCACAAAATCTATGAACAACAAATAACTGCTGCAATATATTCAGCTTCAGTAATTGAAGTAGAAACAAATGTTTGCTTCTTGCAAAACCATGACACAAGCCTATCACCAAGAAATTGACAAGTTCCTAATGTGCTTTTTCAATCAACCCTCCATCCACCATAGTCAACATCTGTGAATCCAATTAATTCAAATCCTGCTCAGTACGATAACAGAGTCCTAGATTAGGACAACCTTTTATATATCTCAAAATTTCTTTTTACTAAAATAAGGTGAGATTCTTTAGGGTTCACTTGAAACCTAGCATAAATACAGGTTGCAAACATAATATCTGGTCTACTTACTATTAAATACAATGGAGACCCAATGATTGCTCTATATGTTTTTTGATCAACAGGTTTACCTTATTCATAATTATCAACTACAACATTAGTGGGCATGAGTGTTTTCATAGAGGAGGCATCTGACATCCCAAATCTTTTAATTAGCTCTTTAGCATATTTAGATAGAGATATGAAGATGCCATCAGATGTTTTCTTCACCTGTAAACCAAGAAAATAAGATAATTCACCCATGATACTCATTTCAAACTTTGAATGCATTAGGTCAGAGAATCATTTACAAAGTTTGGAATCAGTAGAACCAAAAATTATATCATCCACATATATTTGAACTAGTATAATTATAGTTTTATGATGTCTAAAAAATAAAGTTTTGTCTACCTTACCTTTACAAAATTTATTTTCTAATAAAAAATTATCAAGGGTCTCATACCAAGCTCCTAGAGCTTGTTTGTGATCATAAAGAGCTTTATTAAGCATAACTACATGAGATGAGTGAGTTGAAGAGATAAAACCTAGAGGTTGTTCTACATAGACTTCATCTTTGATTTCTCCATTCAGAAATGCACTCTTTACATCCATATAATATACTTTGAATTTCTTGAATGCAGCAAAAGCAAGAAATATCATGATAACTTTTAATCTTGAAACAGGAGCAAATGTTTGATCATAATCTATTCCTTCCTCCTATGAATATCCTTGAGCCACAAGTCTAGCTTTATTTCTCACTATAACTCCTTGAGCATCCAATTTATTCCTGAAGCCCTATTTGGTTCCAATTACTGGATAGTCTTATGGTCTTGGAACTAAGTCCCAAACTCAACTTCTCTCAAACTGATTGAGTTCCACTTGAATTGCAATTATCCAATGAGGATCTTATTATTTATCTTTTATTGTTTAAGGTTCAATCTGAGATAGAAATCATGTATTCATCTGATCTTGATTGAGTAGATTCCTTATTTGCACAACAAATGATATGTCTCCAATCCCTTGAGATTTAGGATGATCTTTAATAGTGACATAATCAACATTTGGAGTTGATTCTTCATTGATTTGTGTTATTAATTCCTCTTGTAGAATTTCATTAGCTACAACTTTTTCAACATAAATTTCAGGAATATCTTCATCACTCTCTTCAGCAATCTGTTGAGAAGGATGTAATGTATCCTCTTACTTTAGGTTTAATTTACCTAGTTTCTCACAGAGAATTAATTCCTAAAAAGAATCTATTGTAGAGGTAATCCTCTTCTAATAACCATCATCACACAGTTGACTGATGCTCATGAGGTTATGCTTAAGACCTCTCACATAAGCTATCTTTCTGAAGGTAACTACTCCAATTTTTACATTGTTATAGCCCTATGTATGACCATAATTTGAGTCTCCAAATATGACTTTTGGTCCAAGCTTTTCTTTGAAGTCTCTTAGATTAGCTTTTCATCCTGTCATGTGTTTAGATCACCCATTATCCAATACCACTATTCTTTTATGATAGGATAATTCTTTTCCTATATTAAAAACTAGTTAAGTGTTCTTGACCCAGATTACCTTGGGTCCTCGTTTTTTGTCATAATAAGTAGAAATATAAGAATATTCAGGTTGATTTTTATATCCAAGTGGAAGATATCTCCTGGGAGGAATTATCCACTCAGAAAAAGGATTTATCAATTTTTGAGTTTGATTATTCTTTTGAAAAGAAGTAAATTTTCTATTTGAAAATTTATGTTCGACGAATTATTCCGATTTCGTCGAGCCATGTTCGACGAGTAATATTGATTTCGTCGACCAGGATTTACTGAATAGTTATTCTCATTCCCTTTAGTCAACGTTTGTCTATCTCTGTTGGACGAATAACTTTGATTTCGTCGAGCTCGGTTCGACGAATTTTTTTGGACATTTTTATTCTGTCTTAGAATAGATTTTGATTTATTCTCTAGTACATTATATTACAAAACTTCAATGTCTTTATCGGTAATTGCTAATATTTCTTTTACTTTAGCATATATAAATTTTATAGGGGTAGTTAAAAAATCTTTCTTAAGAATTTGAGGTTGACTAGATGAATCTCCCAAGCCTAGTCTGCCATTTAATCTAGCATTGACTTTTCTTATAATATTCATCAGTTTGATACTTCGCCCATTAAGAGTTTCTTCAAAATTTTTAAACTCAGATAATTTGTTTTTCAGAGAAACTATTTGCTCCTATGAAATTTCTAAATATTCTTTAAGTTGAATGTTTTCTAAAGATAGAATGTACAATTCTGTTAATTTTTCTCTGAGAAGTTTTATTTCCTTCTCAGATTTTATCAAATCTTTACAAAGCAATTCAAAATCTATTTTGAATTGATCTGATGTAAAATCCAAAGTTAAAAATACTTGTTCTTCTTCAGACTATGATTCAGAATAAGAATTGGTGTTTTATGCATTGATTGTCATCATACAGACTTCTTTAGCATTTGATTCCTCATCATCTTCACTTGAACTGGATTAAGATTCATTGTCTGACTCACTCCATGTTTCAGCTACAAAGCCTCTCTCCTTCTGTATGTGTTTACTAGAAGAGTGTTTGTTTGAATGCTTGTTAAAGTCTTTTTCCTTCTTCTTATCTTTCTTCTAATTTTCAGGACATTTTGGAAGAATGTGTCCTTGTTTCCTACAACCATAACAAATAATTTCCTTAGTATGTGTTTTGTCATACATTGGTTTTTCCTTGTTTCTAGAAAATCTTCTCCTGAAGTCTTTTTTTGGCATTTGGTAAAATCTCTTAGCCAATAGACTCATGAGTTATACATTTTCTGGAAGTTGTTCTTCCTCTTCAGTTGCTTGGAATGAAATATTTTTGTCCTTCTTCACTGAGGATAAAGTCATTTGTTCAGCTTCTCTTGTTTTGATGAACTGCTCATATGATTTGAGCTTGCCCAACAAAGTTTCTGTTGAAATTTCATTCACACTTCTTGCTTCTCTAAATGGCCAAGTTCTTGAATCCCATATGCTAGGAAAATACATGAGGATTTTGTCATTTATTTCTATGAATGAAATGTCTTTCTCCAAAGTTTTCAGTTCATTGATTATGAGATTGAGTCTTGTATACATATCAATAACAGATTCAGTTTCTCCCTTTTTTGAAATTCTCATATTGAGAAATCAGGTGGGATCTTCTGTCTTTTCTTTTATTTGTTAATCCAAATACCATTGTAGTGAGGGAGTCCCAGATATATTTTGCTAAGGTGCATTCAACAACCTTCTGAAAAATATCATTAGACATTGTTTGGACTAGTATATTCATAGACTTTGCATCAGCAGTTCTTAGTTTTTTCTGAGCTTCTGTCTATTCTGGTGGTGGTATAACATTGGTGCTTGTTATTGCCAGTGGTAGAGGTGGACTTGTAGAAATTGAATTGTAGATATCCTCATCAATAAAACTCATATATAACCTAATTCTTGCCTACCATAGTGCAAACTTGTTAAGCTAACAAACATGAGGTCTAGTGCTTGAATACTCCTTATTTTGTGCCATGATATATTTATGATTGATCTAAAAAACAAAATTCTAGGTAAAATTAGATCTATCAGATCTGTCAGTTCAGGTGTTAGCCGGTAAAACCAAACCTCCTCTAATACCAATTGAAAGTGGAAGGGATTGATCTAACTTTACTTTAGAGGGGGGTGGGGGAATAGAGTATTTTAAAAATTTTAATTTATATTTATAGCAGATTAAAAATTAGTGATATATATTTATATATATATATAAAATACAGAGCACACAAATAAAAAGTACCAATCACAGACGACACAAGAATTTTATAGTAGTTCCCCAATAAATCTGGGTACGTCTACTCTTCTACCACCCTGGTAGGAATCCACTACAAGTTTTTGATCAGGTGCCCTATCACAAGAAGATCTATTTTCTAAATGAGATATAACAACCATTTGGGCTTTTGACCAGGTACCCAAAAACCAAACATAAGTCTTTTGATCAGGTGACTTATAAACCAAGTGTTAATTTTTGAAGGGACTTAAAACCATGTACACAATTTTAAAATAAACTAAAAGAATTAGATGTTGTTTTCTCTATCAAGTATCTCTAAGAAGACTTAGTTGATGATGTTGTAAACAGCTCCCCCTGATTTGAATATATATTGTGATCAAGAGAGGAGACTTTTTCTTCAGGGTGTAGGCCTTTTTGTATGCTTTTACTCTCCAGTAGATATTTCAGATATATATGTATCGGGATGTCTCTCAGATTGAAGATGTGTCTACAGAGGAGTCTGAAGCAGAATATATGTATCAATATCTTTATATCTATATCTATGTGTATCTGTATCTATATTATGGTGAAGCAGCAATCTTCTATATATATAGTCTCTCAGGGAAGAATTCAAAATTTGAAATAATCGATTCTCGAAATGTCTGAAGAATCCCTTGACGATTTGTAAATACCTTGGAATTAATTAAATTTAAAACTCTGTGATAAATCTAATTTTAAAGTTGCCTTAAATGGTTATATTCATTAGAATATTTATCATTAAATATCAGAGTTTCCGTTATCAAGCTTTTGAAAATATTCTTCATTATGTATAAAGAAACTGTCTGATCGTCGAACTCAGCAAGGATTTAATCGAATTGAGCTTGGATTTCGTCGATCTGATCTTTACGAACTTAGCTTTAACTTTCGTCGAGCTGAGCTCTTAGTTCAGTGAACTGAGCCCTGAGTTTGTCGAACTAAGCTAAGAGTTGAGATCTGAGCAAGTCAAACTGAGTTCAGAGTTCGTTGAACTGAGTTCTGAGATCGTCGAACTGTTAGCACTTCTTGAATACCTTATGAAATGACAACTCTAGAAGTAAAATATGACCCTAATCTATACAAGTTGGGTCAAAATAAAATCCTAATCAGAGAATAGTAATCATAGCCCAAATCAGTAAAAAGGAGTTCTAACAACCTATTCGCGCGGCCTGTGTAGGAAAGATTGGCGACTTTCCATGTATGCAAAGGTGTTGCAATCAGCTTGTTTTGTGGTGGCCTAAGCAGTCTGTCCGTGTGGTTTGTGTGGACAGAGATGGCGGCTCGCCAGTTCCGCTTATGTTAAGCAAGAAGGTTGTTCCCAAAAGGTAGCATGACAGTTAGCTTATCTAACCGCCGAGTTCACCAAGACTAGAGTGGTGCAAACAAAACTTGAGCTAGGGAGACCAGAACGCATGTGCCTTTGTATTTCTTTGGTGGCATGGTTGGTGATAACCACGGAGTTTGCTGGTAAGGGCGGACTATAGTGCAGGAGTTTGCCCGTTTGAGCAGACTTGTGCCAGAGTTCTCCAGTTTGAGAAAAATGGTGCTGGAGTTTGCTGGATTGTGTGGAATGGCTTAGTCTGAGAGATCACATGGTTTGCGCGAATTGATATCTTTGTCACCCCAGTTAGGCTGCTGGAAGACTAGTGTGCTTTAACTACTAGCTCGGGGTATACTGACTGGAGTGTGTCCACAAAAGCGTGTGGACTAGAGCTGTGTTTGTAAGTGGGCGGATTGGGGCGGTATTCACAGAGTCTGGATGGCGATCATGTCTGGCTTTGCCTTTGTAACATGGCAGATTGGCTTTGTATCTAGCCTTGGTGGTGCGATCTTGGCGGACTGGCTGTCTAGCCTAGTCACGGCGGGCTTGTTGTGTATCCACGGATATGCGGATAAACTTTGTGCTCGCTGCGAGACCGAGTGGTTATCCTATTAACAAGGCGGTGATCAAACTCCTCTCCGCGCCTTTAAATAGGACCCCCTGTCACATCAACATTAGATCCAACAGAACAGTAAGTGAATTTGTGGATAGTTGCAGCGGACAGATTTTTCTTGTCACGCGGTTTGGAGTGTTGACCTGTTTGTGCTATGCAGGTTGTGCGGATAGCGCTGGAAAGCCAGGGACTTGGTTTTGACTTTGGTCAGGGGAAGTGCAGACTCTGCGGTTAGCAGCAAGTTGCGGTTTGCAACCAGGTGGTCTTCTCTTCTTCAACTTGTTTCCCAGTTCAATAAGCTGTCAGCTTTTTGCAACTTTGTTCGATTCGGCAGCAGCAGATTGCGTGATCTGGCGGCTAGGAAAGCATGCGGTTAGGTGGCTTGTAGATTGGTGGATAGAGTTCAGCATTGGAATAACGGGCAGTCCGCGCGGCTAGGTTGCGGTTTAGCGACTTAGCAGTTTTTAGCGGACTCTGTAGCAGTTGAAAGTCTTTAGTTTCAAGGATAGCTAAACACCTAGAGGGGGGATTAATAGTTTTTGAGATTTTAGGACTATATTTCTTTTTGGTTTGTTGTGATTTAGTTATATGTTTCTTTCATGATAATCACACAAAGCACACATAAGATTTATAGTAGTTCCCCAGATTATTGGTACGTCTACTGTCCCTCCCACATTTCTAATAGCTTGATAGACAAGGCACTTCTCCAAATATCAGCTCCTTAGATCTTATAACACAGATCCCTCTGGATCTCTCAAACTCCTCCAAGACTTGCCTCAGGCAAAAAGCCCAACCTCAGAGCAAGCTTGATCCTACAACTCAGTGATTTGTAGATAACCTACCTCAGGAGAACAGGATGCCCTACACTCAGGATAGGTGGATAGCCTTATCTTAGAGAGAATGACTCTCCTACAGCTCAAGTAAAAAGGCACTACCTCATATCCAAAGCTGGATCCTACCTCATACCCAAAGGTCCTACACTCAGAGAGAATGACTCTCCTACCTCAGGCTAACTGCCTTACCACAGGAGCAAAGGCCCTATAACTCAAATCCATACATTATCCTAACTCAAACCCAAGGGCCCAACAAATAAGATACAAAAGAGGATCCTACCTCAGCCTTTATAAAATAGGCCTACAACTCAGATCTATTAAGATCCTACAGAAGAAAGAGTTTTGGTTGGTGTTGATTTGACTCCATAGAAGTTCTCTAAGTCTACTACTTCTAGAGCTGTGTTTACTCTGCCCCAACCTCTTCTTAGGAACAAGAAATTTGAACTTCAGTAAACTACTGCTTGTGCTGGAAGTAACTCAAAAACTTATGCTTCTGACCTTGCTGTTGAAGATAGAAGAGTAAACAGTTCTTTTTATTCTTCAAATAGCCAACTATCTATAAATCACAGACTTACTGTAAGGTGAGGTTATCAAGCTCTATAACTTTTTGGAGCTCAGAAACAAAGCTTTCGGATCTTGCTACTCCATGTGAGAAATGTCAACAACTATCATGTATTAACAGATCCACTACAGCTAGGGTTATCCTTTGTTGCTTCTTCTTTATCAAAGAAATATCTCTGAACTTGTTGTTGATGGTATTGATCAGAACATCTAGCTTGATGAACTTTCGGATAAGATAATTTGAACATCTTTCTTCAAAGCTCTGCAACAATGGAGAGGAAGAAGACAAAGTTCTTTATTTTCACAATAATCCACAAAAGTTAATTTACACGAACTAATAAGAATTCTTTAATTATCTTCAGTCGTCCAATGACTCCTTGAGTTAGTGGGGACCACCTGTAGTTGTTGTTTGCAACTTGCTTTAACAGTAAAAGATGTACAGTAGTTTTGCGATGTCATTTATCGCGTACTTTAGATTTCCCACCCCTAATTTGAATTATGTTGAATTTTGTTGACTTTTTAACGTCAGCATCTGTAGACTAAGCAAAATTCTTAGTTTCATTCCATGCGTTGATTGCGTTTAGTGAACAGCCTTCACTCAATGTAAAAATACTTAGCCAAAAAACTACACTGCCAGACGTTTAGTGCATTGAGTGAATAGCCTTCACTCAATGATTTTGTCCTTGTACAATCTTTCTATTGTTTAAGTGTTGCGTGCATTGAGTGAGCTTTCATCACTCAACACTTCTTGACTAAGCTATTTCACTGACTGACTGCCTTTATGCTGAGGCGTTGAGTGAACTAGCTTACCTCAACGCTTTTGTACTTAGCAACAAATTTCATTATGAATGTGTTGAGTGAGCCTTCATCACTCAACACTTTTGTCTTTGCCTTGCTTCTTGCTGATGAGGCATTGAGTGAACTGCCTTCACTCAACGCTTCTGTAATTAGCAAATTTTCTTGACGAGCTTGCGTTGAGTGAGCTGTCCTCACTCAACGTATCTGGAGTTAGATAGATTTTTTTGTCTATCTCTCTTTAAGCTTTGACTGATCATTACTCTATCAAACCCTTATTTTTTGGCCTTGAGTGAGCTGTCCTCACTCAATGATTCTGGACTTTGTCGATTTTTTTGCTTACCAATGGTGAGGCTTTGACAGACTCAGTATTACTCGACGCCTCTTATTATATGGCATTGAGTGATCTGTCTTCACTCAACGCTTGTGGACTTAGCTGCATTTCTATCTTGCAAACTACTGGGCTTTGATTGTTCACACCTTAGTCAGCACTTTTTGGAATCAGGCATCTAGTGAACTAGCTTCACTCAATGCTTGTGGACTTAGACGATTTTCAGTCTTTCCATCATCCTTCCTTGGAATCTGACGTTGAGTGAACTTGCTTCACTCAATTCCTGTGTACTTAAAAAGATTTCTATCTCTCCACATTTCTACCTTGTGACCACCTATCACAAACAATTAACAACCTGTCTATACTTGTTCCAAGGAACATCCTACACAAATAGAGCATGTTACAACTGTTAGATTATATATGTGAATATCATTATCCATTAGGCCTTCTTCAAATCTTGGACACTGGGATAAATGGACCCAATAATTTCCCTCTATTTGAAAATGTCAAAACCTTAAACAATCATATTCACCAACACATTTGCAGCATATACAATAGATAAGACATTGCATAACATAGAGAGAATAATGAACATAATCAAAATGATTTTCATTAACTAGAAGAAATAATTCTTTTAGTGTTGTGCATAAAATAAAACATAACACATTCCTTCAGACCTTTAAGAAAAACAAGAAACTTTTCAAGTTTCAGGTTCTCTAATCAATATTCCACTACCCTTAGGTTTCTTGGTTGTCTTTTCTTCCTTCTCAGCTTCAGCTGCTGTCTCTTTGTCTTTCAGTGTGCCTGCCTTCTTCTCTCTTCTGTACACTTTCCTTTAATCTTCATTATTTTCATACTTAGCCCATTCAATAGAGTTGTAAAGCTTTGTCTTGTCAGTCTTTTTAGACATGATCTGATCCCATGCAGATAAAATGATGGTCCTGGACTGAGGACTCCACTGTTCAAAATTAGATCTTTTCTCCATTTCTTCCCTATATCTTTTCATGCTTAATCTGATGTCCTCTTCCTCTTCAACAATAAACTTTCCCTTAGACCTCATGATTTGGTTAGCAGTAGGGCTAAATGAAGGAATATCAGCAACTTGTGATGGTTCAGCCCTCTGTACACCTTGTTTAGTATACTAAGCATAGGTTTGATCTCCCCCTTGAACAACATGCTAAGCCTTCTACCTTGGATTTAAGGCCTTTTGAATTTGATTAGGGAACATAGGGATATTGTCATATTGAACTTGATCGAGCCCAAGGGATCCTCTTATGACATTTATTACCCACACAACATTCTCAGCTGTTTAATTTTTTTGTCTCCCTCTCCCTCTTTTTGACTTCTTCACTAACCATTTTGGTTTGGATGGTGTTGGGTTTGTTTATTTCATATTCCAGATAGTTAACTCTTGCATTAACCTGGTTCTTCATCTCTAGTATGTGATCATCCAATAGCTCTGTGCAAGCATCAATCTTGGTAAAAATAGAAGTGTTTTGTGCTTCCAACAATACCTTGTTTGCAATATGAACAATAATCATGTTATAAACATTAATGTTCTGATTTTCTATAACTGTATTCACAGTGTTACCTGTACAACCCTGTATCCGATGAGTGTTGTCGGGCGGACATAGACTCGGCAAGTGAGCCCGATACTCGCCCGGGGGAGCTCGGTAAGAAATGGGTGGTTAAGGCTTTTCTTCGTCATTCGTCGAACGGAGCTCTACATTTATCAAGACTAAAAAACTGAGGTCGTCGAACTAAGCTCGTCGTTCGTTGAACGGAGCTAGAGGGGGCAGAGTTCTCTATCCACCATCTTACTAGGGGCAGGGTGGAATTATCAGGAGGTAAGTATAGCGGGGAGACTCGTAATAGCCCTAGGGGAGCTCGGCAAGAGGGAGACGAGCAGGGCCAGCTTGGCTTGCGCTCGCCAATGTTCGGGGAGGCGGCGAGTGCCAGCTCAGTTGAGTACTCGCCGCCCCAGGCGAGTAGAAGTTTCATTGACTACTCTCCCAGTCTGCTGTGTAGTGTTTTTACCCTTTTACCCCTGCTGACCTACCCATAGCCAGTAAGAACAGCGGAGTTACACTATTGGCAGACCCAGTTGGGCTGCACATAGCTGTTCAGAATAGCGAAGGTTGGCTATTTGCAGACCATTTTTAGAATTCTATAAATAGGACCCAAGGGGTACCTCAGAAGGCATGATCACTTGTCTCCCAGTCTTCTAGCGCTTTCTGAGGTACCTTAGCCCGACACTTGGCTACGGAGGGGAAGTGCTCTGAGATCTTCAAGGTGTGTGGTGGGTACTCTGCGTCGAGCCATTGGGTCAGTCCACTTTTCTTTTCCTTGTAATTTTTCTTGCAAGAGAGAAGTAGGTGCGCGATCACCCCTTCCCCAAGGGTAAACTTCACAAGAGAACGAATTCTTAGTTTCAATATTTTGGTATGGTGAGCGTGGAGTGTTGTCACCAAAGAAAATCTTCAGCAGGCTTGATGATGGGAGGAACAGGACAAGGCTCGGACAGGTCCGACTCGCCACCCCCTCCCCCCGCCTCTCTCCATGGTGGGGCTGTTCGAAGAATTCAAGCAGGAGGTGCTCAGCCTCGTCAGGTTTGCACTCGGCGTGCTTGGCGAGTGCTCGACTCCAGGAGCACCTGTACTCGCGGTCCTGACCCGTGGCGAGGATTCTCCAAGCAGGCTTGCTTGAAATGAAGTTGTGGAGGAAGGGAGAGGATGAGAGCTTCCCGGGCAAGTGCTCTTCCCGGTCCCAGCAAGTGGCGGCATGTTCAGCGAGATGGGGGTGCGAGAGCCCCCAGCTCGACCAACAGGGGGAGGCAGCCCCTTTAGTGAATTGGTTTCTTCCACCCCAGTTCCAAATGGGTTAAGTATGCTGGAGATGTCTTACTACGCAAGGAAGAGATACCGGGTCCAGCACGTCCTGTGGTTTGAGGACATGGTCTCGATCCGATAGATATTAGATTGGTTCAAGTGCATGCTATTCTCCATCACTGTCAAGGAGATGGCTAGAGAGTGGTTTCACTATATGCCAGCCAACTCCATTTACTACTTTGAGGACCTACGTCGGGTGTTCATGCTGAGGTTCACCACCTCCAAGAGGAGGACGAAGGAGTCGGAGTCCTTGTTCCACATCAAGCAGGGGGTGTACGAGACCCTGGTGAGCTATGTGGACCGGATCTAGGAGGAGATGACCCAGGTCCAAGATATGTCAGGGCACAGCCTAATGATGGCCTTCACCCTTGGGCTGCAGCAGGGTTTCTTTAGAATGGAGCTTAAGAGGGTATCGCCCCTCTACTACAAGAAGATGATGGAGTGGGCAAGTAGAGAAGTTGATGGGGAAGCGTCAAACCTGGATTTTGCCTAGAAACTGGCCAGGTAGGCCATGGAGGAAGAGAGGCCAAGAGGTGGCAGAAGCCACGAGGAGAGGAGAGCTAAACCCTGATAGAGGGAACAATAGCAACAACAACAGCCCAGGTGGTGGCGCTTGGAGCTGAACCATCATGTAGGTTGGAGGCTAGAGTTGCAGGACCAGGGGCCATAAAGAGGTTTCCATGTGGGAGACAACCGCTAGGGGGCAGGGCCAGTTTTACCCTATAGGTGGGAGGGAGGGCCAGGGACCACCCCTCCCCGACCAGAATTAGGCTATGTCTATAGCCAAGGGGGAGAGGAGGAGAGCAGCACAGAGAAGGATAAGGGAGGTTAGGGTGGAGTTGCCCTACTGTGACTTCCATCAAGAGGAGGGGCCCTCCACAGTCACGTGCCCGAAGTTCCTCGAGATGAGAGGAAACAGGGAGCAGTATGGTTACATCTCTGCCTTTGGATAAATAGACTTCGAAACCTTATATGAAACTTGGGAAAGATTTAAAGAATTATTAAGACGATGCCTACATCGCGCGCTGCCTGTATGGTTACAAGTGCAGACGTTCTATAACGGGCTAAATCAAAGCACAAAGCAAATGATAGATGCAGCGTTTGGCGGTACTTTAAATCATAATACCTCGGAAGCAGCTCTTGAGCTTTTTGAGGACATGTCCATGAACACTTATCAGTGGAATGTGCCTAGGTCCCGCCCGAACAAGCCTGCAGGTATCTTTGAAGTGGACAACATCTCCCAGCTCGCTCTACAAGTGGAAATATTAAGCAAAAAGATAATGGAGATTAATGCTGCCTCCGCCCCTCAGGTATGGGAATCTACAAACCCTTCCCCAGAACAATTAGATTTTGTTAACAATATGTCTAGAATTGCTTTTAATAAATTTTCTACTGCGAATTTTCATCCTCCTAGTTTTAATTTTCCGAATAGTTATAATCCTGCCTTAAGAAATCATTCGAATTTTTCGTGGAGTAATCCATCGAATGCTATGCGCCCGCCACCACAAAATGATTTTCTTCACCACCACAACCACTTCTTAAATATTATCCAAAACCTCCAAGCTTGGGGGAGTTACTTTCCAAATATATCGCCACAAATGACCCTACGATAAGAACTCAGCACATAATACCATCTCTAGGTATCAAATCTGCTTGATGGGAGCACTTGTGGATAAGAAACATTTGAACTGGGGAGAGCTTTTCTTTGACTTGATTAAGAAGAAAGTGAACAAAAGTTTGGTACACTTTGGGAGGATAATTGGGTTATTCCTGCACTCCAGGTGTCCTGAACTGCTGGTATCAAGTGGGATGCACATCAATGCATCAAAGAGGCTGACCTGTGCCCTGTTTGGGAAATGGGACAGGCAGATAGTCAAGCCAACCAGGACTACTACTGCTTCAGGCACAAGGACTGTTGCAGTCTCTTCCCCTCAGGCCCCTGCCCTCATTGAAGCATTGCCTGCCTCCTCCTCTTCTCAACGTTCTTCAGTTCTTCCCTCAACCATTCCCTCATCCACTATAATCATCTCTACCTCCATCTCCACCTTAACCATCTCCACATAAATATCCTCTCCCATTACAATTTCAACTCCTCTGCCCACTCCTTCACCTCCTCCAGCCACCACAGAACAACAATTCCATCCACTTCATTATTATCTACCTCTTGACATTCCATTTTTCAACATCATGGAAGATTCCTTCATGGATGATTCCCCCTCCTCACATACTGAGCTTCCCTCCACTTCCTCATACCAACAATTACTCCATGATATTCTCACCCAACCATCCTTCACTCTATCCTTCTCCACACCCATAACCTCTATCTCGACCATCCCAATCTCTCAAACCAACATCCTATCAACCCCACCCACACATCCTGCAGCCCATCCATCACCAGCCACAGTCATTTCTTCCTCCACCTGTACTCAAGTCCCACTTGAGAAAGTGGATCCCTCAGCACTGACAGATAAGCTCTATGGGATACTGGCTCCCAAGCTAGTAGCCCTGCTGGAGACCTCCATGGCTCCACTCCTGAAGTCTATCAAGGAGTTATCTGACAGGCTCCCCCTCTCTATCTACTCCTCAGGCAATCCCTTCTATGGGGTGCCTTGATCCAGTTCTCACTGAATCAAGGCAGGGGGAGATGCCCTATGAAGCTGTGGTAGTGCCTGCTATTTCAGAGGAATTGCTGCCAGAAATTGCTGCTGATGCTTCAGTTCCAGCCCCAGTACCAGTACTAATAGTGAACCTCAGGTCACTGCTATCTGATTTTGACTTTCATCACTTCAGCTGCTTACCAGCTAAGGGAGTTGAAGACTTTACTAAGGCCATTGTGCCTGTTGCTGTCTGTGATCCCAGTCTAATTACTTCTTATATCAGTTCTCTTAAGACTGAGGAAGTTATTGTTTCTATTGCTGCTGCTGTTAAAGTTGTTGAATCTGCTGATATTGATATATTGCCTTTTATTTTTGTTGATGTTGTTGCTGCTGATGAACTTGCTATTTACTTAGAAGAACCTGTAGTTTCTGCTCCTGCTGCTACTCCAATAGTTTTTGCTCCTGCTGCTGCTCCTGAGAAGTCTAAACAAAGAGAAGAGTATATCAAAAGTATTGATGATTTATATGACAAACTCAAGAGTTCAGATAGTGATCAATTGAACACTGACTCTGATGATTCTTCTAGCACAATTGCCAAGAAAAGGAAAGCAAGAAGTAAGGCCATGATGAGAGTACCTTCTGCAAAAGCCAAAGATGACAATGATATACCCTATTACATTCTGCATGACTGTTGGGTATTGTATCCACAATACACCTGATTTGAAGAAGCCCCTGAACAAGCTAAGGTAAATAGACAATGTATTTGATAAAATATGTCTAGTTGTGCTTGCAGTTATTCCACGCTAAGTACACACCAATGTCAGGGTGCAGTGGGTCAATATACACGGGTCTGTGCAACGTAATCCCTCATTGAGCAGATCAGTGTGTTGGCCTACGTGTACTCTCTCTTTTGGGGTGTACTTAATTTCAAGTACAGGGCTATGATAAAGCAAGAGCAGACAAGGAGCAAGGATAGGCCAAAGACCAGCTCACGGGTGGAAAGACGAGAATTCGTCTAAGTATAAATCGTCGAGAATCACTAAGTGATTCTCTCCGATTCGTCGAGAATCACTAGTGATTCTCGACGAGTCGACGAGAATCACTAGTTGATTCTTGCCGGGTTGGGCCGGCTGTCTCGACGCAGTCAGAAAAATCATCTAAGGCAGAATCGTCGAGAATCACCAAGTGATTCTCGCCGATTCGTCGAGAATGACTTTGCATTCTCGACGAGTCGGCGAGAATCCAAGGTGATTCCCGCCGACTCTCCCCGGCCTCTATAACATGTGCAGCCAGAATTCTCTAAGTAGAATTTGGCGAGAATCGTAAGTGATTCTCGCCGATTCGTCGAGAATCACTCACGATTCTCGCCGAATTTGACTTGGGCATTTTTCCAACTCTGTCTGGACCGGTCCACGTTATCTGCGGGATTTTGAACCGGACTTCGGTCTGACTGCTGGTGGGGCCCACAACGTTCATCTCTTGACCTAGTGTATAAATACTCTGGTATTTGTGTACAGTAAAACACAGACGACATACGATAAGAAAGCGGCCGACGAAACCCTAATTTCGCGATCTTGCTCCGCCTCCGTCACCGCAGCCGATCACCGAAGCCGATCTCGATCTCCTCCAGATCCTCGGTGATAGAAGCCAAGTCCCGCACAGCGTCTCACGCGTCTATCTAGAGATCCTTTGTCTCTTGATTTGAGATAGGGAAATTTTTCCCCGTCCGAATCGATCGAGACGATCAATCCTCGTGTGACCGTTGGTAGACCTTGCCGACTTCGCTAAGAAGATTGGATCTCCAGTGCTTTGCTGCTGTGTTCAGTTGCCGCCGCCAACACCGATAGCCTTGCCGCCGCTTGACGCCGCCACCGGTCTCGGGGAGATCCTCTCCAAGTGAGATCTAGGGTTGTGGACTCTTCGTTGACTTCAAGAACACGTCGTCGAACGAAGAGGGACACCCTATTCTCTTTACGATTGTTTGTATTTCTTACAAGCTATTTTCATTTTCTCTTTCATTGTAAAGGACCGATTGTTCTCTAGTTGTAGGGTTGGGTGTAACCCGAGTTGTGGGAGTGTTGACTCCTACGTGTGGAAGGGTTCCTTCCGTTAGTGCAAGGATTGGATTTCAATCCTGTTGGTGAAGTGACCGAGTCGTCCCTGGTTGGGAGATAGGTCGAAGGGGGAAAGTGGATGTACCCAAATCGGGGAACCACTATAAATTGCTTGTGTACTTGTTGAGCTGTGTTGGTTTATTTTCTTGTGCAGGTAAAACTATAATTCCGCAAATACGCTGCAAAGACACCTATTCCCCCCTAGGTGTAAGTAGTTGACACTAAGTGGACTTTCAAGTTGTATCAGAGGGAGGTTACTCATCAAAAAGGTTCACACCTTGAGTAGAATCCTGCCACCAGTGTCAAGAAGAAAACCGATATCATCCATGGAAGGACTCAAGCACTCCGGCAAAATCCCAGTTTGCACCAGACTGAACTTTCCTATCTGGAAGGAAAGAATCAGATTCTACATGGAAGCAGTTGACCCCCGGCTCTTCATGATAGTGGAGGAGGGACCTTACATTCCCACCAAGGCCTCCACCATTGATCCAACCAAGAAAGTACCCAAGAAACTTTCAGAAATGGATAAGGACGAAATGGTGCTGTTCGGACTCGACAAGAAAGCTCAGAACATCCTGGTAAGCGCAGTTGACGACTCTATGATGCAGAACTTCAGCAATTGCAGGACAGCCAAGGATCTCTGGAGCTGTCTGATTGTCCTAATGGAGGGCACAGATGAAGTGAGGGACGATCGGAGATCCCTCCTCAATCAGAAATATGAGGCCTTCAGGCAAGGGAAAAAGGAGGAGATCGGAGTCACCTTCGAAAACTTTCTCAAGATCGTCAATGCACTCAAAGGATATGGAAGAGTGTTCACTGACGGTGAACTCAATGATAAGTTCCTTAGGTCCCTCACTAAGGAATGGGACACAAAGATCTGCGCCATCTGCGAGTTTGGCAGACTTGGGGAAACTGATCCACAGATTCTGTTCGGGAAGCTCATGTCCTATGAGCTTCAGTTGAACACAAGGAAGGCTGAAGAGGAAGCAGAGAAAGCCGCGGCCAAGGAAAAGATGGTGGCTCTGAAAGCCATTCAATCCAGAAAGGGTAAGGGTGTCGCTTCTTCCCGTGCATGGAAGAGGGATGAAGAGGAAGACTCTGAGCCAAGCTCCTCCGGATCAGAGTTATCTGAGGAAGATTTATCCCATATCACACGGGAATTCAAGAAGTTCCTCAAGCTGAGGAATCAGAGAAAGAGAAACGGCTCCTCCTCAAGGGATCAGAAGAAGAACTATTCCTCTGACAGGTATGTTTCCAAACCGAACAAACACCGCTCTTCTGACATTATATGCTTTGGTTGCAACAAGCCAGGACACGTCGTGGCCGACTGCCATCAAGGCAAGAGGGAAAAGGGAAAGGGAGAGCAGCACAGGTCCTCAAAAGACAAGAAGAAGGAGATGAGTTACATCGCAAAGAAGCCAAAGACGCTGAGTGAATCTGACACGTCAGACACCAGCGATGATGAGGAAGCCTACTTTGGGCTAATGGGTCGCTCTGACTCAGAAGTAGAATGCCCCCCATTTACTGGGAAGGTAAAAGCTCACACCCCTCTCTCCGACTCTGACTCTAATCCTGAATCTCAGGATGATGATGCTGAGGATAGCCCTTCTGCCCTTGAAGCTGAGCTCCTAGATAAGTATGAGCTTCTGCTCAATACATTCCTGAAATGTCGAAAGAAACTGAAGGCTGAGAAAAAGGAAGTTAAATTCCTTAAATGTGAAAGTGTATCCCTGAGGGAAGAGATCACCAGTTTGATCTCCCTCCGACAGGAGCACTTGGACCTGACTTCAAAGCATTCAGAGTATCTTAAGCTCCTTGATCTTAAGCAGGAGGAAGTCGACAAGTTGGAAGAACTACTTGCGGCAGAAAGGAAGATCGTCAAGAGCTTCTCTATGCCAAAAACTGTTCTTCCATTAGTTGATACCTTCTCTGCTCAAGCCAAAGGAGCTGGCTTGGGGCACGTAGGGGTATCTAGCTCCTCATCCAGGAGAAACAAGAACCGGAGAAAGAATAAGGCTGCCAAGAAAGCCTCTGCTGATGAGAAAGGAAAGGCCCCACTCAGTCCAGTTGAGTTCAGAAAGCCTAGCTTTCCCTGTAACCAACATGACTTTGAGTCAACATATGGGCATCACTTCAGGCCCTCGGTTGCAAAGCCGAAGAGCCGATATGATGGGTGGACCTTTCCCCGTAACTTCAGTGAGAGTGTCTTCAAGGCACCTTATGAGGAAATCCATTTGGGAAATTATGGTCAATTCTCTAGCGGCCATAATAGGAAGCTGGCACCTAAGGCCAAGCATGTTACACTGAAAAGCCAAGAGGTGAAGAAGTCATGTGACTGTGGTCATCATGTTGCCTCCACCTCCAGGTGTTCGGCCCCTGCTGAACCCCACGTTTCAAGGGTAAAGCAGGCGCCCAAGAGGAAGTATAACAGGTTTGACTGCTGGTGCTGTGGCAAAATTGGTCACTTTGTCGTGGATTGTTGGTTTAATCCAAGGTATAACGAGACTCCTTACGTTAGCAATGCGAGGCCGACCACTCGTAGAGTTAACCAATCGAGGGGAGTATGCTAACAAGGAATCTAGGACCCAAGTTTGATTGGGTTCCTAAGGCAAATTAATTCTGTTTTGCAGGGATGTCCAAAGGCCAACAAAACTCCTATTTGGTATTTGGACAGTGGATGCTCCCGTCACATGACCGGGACAAGAAGCCTACTGAGGGAGTACTCTCCAGTCGAGGATGACCCAAAGTCATATTTGGGGGATCTGATCGGGGAGTCACCAGAGGTTACGGTACGATTTCCAACGGTATACTCTCTATTACTAACGTAGCTTATGTTGAAGGGTTAAATCATAACCTGATCAGCGTAAGCCAGTTATGTGATAAAGGGTATGACGTTAAGTTCTGCAAGGATAAATGCCTAATAATATCATGTGACTCTTCGGAGACCGTATTAACAGGCATTAGGAGCAGAAATATTTTCTGTTTAGACTTTCTTAGTTTAGATTCTTCTACCCCAGTATGCCTCGTTGCTAAAGGCAGTGCATCTCTTTGTGAACAATGGCACAAGAGATTGGCACACATTAATTACAAGACAATTAATATGCTGTTTTACAAAGACTTAGTAAGGGATGCTCCCTTTATTAAGTGCATCAAAGATAGTCCATGTCCTGCCTGTCAAATGGGCAAGCAGACTCGGGCTACCTTTAAGGGCATCCCAGACAAAGATTCCTCTAGATGTCCATATCTTCTGCACATGGACTTGTTTGGTCCAATGCAAGTTCATAGCTTAGGAGGGAATTCATATACGCTAGTGATTGTAGATGATCACTCTCGGTTTACGTGGGTGTTCTTTTTAAAACGCAAGTCTGATACGTTTGACATCTTCACCAGTTTTGTCAAGCAGATACAGAACGAACTTAACTGCTCAGTGGTCAAAATCAGAAGTGACCACGGAACAGAGTTTGAGTCTGGGGCTATGACAGAGTTCTGTGAAGAGCTTGGTATCTTTCATGAGTTCTCCTCCCCTCACACTCCTCAACAGAATGGAGTGGCGGAGAGGAGGAATAGAACACTCATTGAAGCGTGCACGACAATGTTGAATGACGCTTCTCTCCCAGAATACTTCTGGGCCGAGGCTGTCAACACGGCCTGTCATGTACAAAACCGGGCATTGATCAACAAGAGCCATCGTAAGACTCCTTATGAGCTACTGAAAGGCAAGAAACCAACCATGTCCTATCTGAGGATTTTTGGCTGCAAATGTTATGTACTGAATAATGGGAAGTACCCGCGTACTAAGTTTGGTGAAAAATACTTCGAAGGCATATTCATGGGCTATAGTAGCCACAGCCGGGCTTACAGAGTTTTCAACAAGAAAACTCTAGTGGTAGAGGAATCAATAAATGTTGTTTTTGATGAAGGAAGCTTGCTTAACTGCAAGACTTCTAGTTGTCTTCCTGAAGCTGCAGGTGCCAGACTCGAAAAGCTACAACTGGATGATCCCGAGAAAGATACAACTCTAAAGTATGTCAAGGTCTCCACATCAACGCCGATCGGAGAAGTTGAAGCTCAAAATGAGGCAAATCCTTTAGAAGAAGGAGATGCCCAAGAAATAGTTGAAGCTCCTGATGCAAGAATTCTAGAGCTCAGACACGTGAGGGATCATCCCAAAAATCAAATCATTGGAGATCCCCGAGACGGTGTCAGAACTCGCCGAGGAACTCTTAATGAGATCTTGCATCTTAGCTTTCTGTCGCAAGTGGAGCCAAAGAAGTTCGACGAAGCGAACAAAGACGCATCGTGGATTTTGGCCATACAAGAGGAGCTGCATCAATTCGAAAGATGCGAAGTCTTGACGCTGGTTCCCAGACCAAAGACGCAAAATGTGATTGGCACCAAGTGGATCTTCAGAAACAAGTTGGATGAACATGGAGTCATCATCAAGAATAAAGCCAGACTGGTGGCTCAAGGATACAGACAGGAGGAGGGGATTGACTTTGACCAGACGTTTGCACCAGTTGCTCGGCTCGAGGCAATCCGGCTATTCCTAGCCTATGCCTCTCACAAAGGATTCACAGTCTATCAGATGGACGTGAAATCGGCTTTCTTGAATGGAGATTTGAAAGAGGAAGTATACGTTGCTCAACCTCCAGGTTTTGTCAATCCTACTTATCCTAATCATGTATACTTTCTTAATAAAGCGCTATATGGCCTAAAACAAGCTCCTCGAGCTTGGTATGAGACATTGTCTAGTTTTCTTCTTGAGAACAAGTTCTCTAGAGGAAAAATAGATAAGACATTGTTTCTCAGGGAAGTCAAAGGCAAGATTTTGCTGGTGCAAATCTATGTTGATGACATTATATTCGGCTCAACGGACAACAATCTTTGCAAAAAGTTTTCCAAACTTATGCAAGGAAAGTTTGAAATGAGCAGTATGGGAGAGCTGAAGTATTTCTTGGGACTTCAAGTGAAACAGTCTGAGGAAGGAATCTTCATTTCTCAGACGAAGTTCACAAATGAACTCCTCAAGAAATTCGGAATGGAGAATGCAACCTCTATGAGGACTCCAATGGGATCCAGCATGTCTTTGGATAAGGATGAGAAAGGGAAACCTTTTGATGAAACCAAATACAGAAGCATCATTGGATCCCTGCTCTATCTTACTGCGAGTAGACCGGATATCATGTTCTCCACATGTGTTTGTGCCAGATATCAGGTGAACACTAAGGAATCTCTTTATGTCGCTGCAAAGCGAATTCTCAGATACCTTAAAGGTACCCCTAATCTTGGCTTATGGTACCCGAGAAGCAATGATGTCGAGCTAATAGGGTTTTCAGATGCTGATTTTGCAGGGAGTAGGGATGACAGGAAAAGCACCTCCGGGACGTGTTAATTCCTCGGATGAAGGCTTATTTCGTGGAACAGCAAGAAGCAGAATTGTGTAGCAACCTCCACTGCAGAGTCTGAGTACATCTCGGCTGGCAGCTGTTGCGCACAACTCCTATGGATAAGAAACCAGTTAGCCGACCATGACCTCCAGTTCAAGGAAGTACCGATGTACTGCGACTCCTCCAGTGCAATTGCTATTGCCAACAATCCGGTCTCGCACAGCAGAACGAAGCATATTGAAGTGCGTTACCACTTCATTCGGGAGCACGTGGAGAACAAGGACATCTCTCTCTGCTATGTTCCAACTGACAAGCAGATTGCAGACATCTTCACAAAGCCTTTGGACGAGGCCAAGTTCAGTCTTTTCAAAACTGAATTGGGGATGCTAAACTATGAGGAATGAAGACCACAAAAGCTCATGGCTTGTGCATCTAGGGGGAGCATCTGTCAGGCACTCAAGTGTAAGCATAGGTGCAAGAACTGAGGGGGAGCATGGGGTCATATGCACCAGACCCCGATTTACAGAAGCCGAAAAGGGGGAGATTACCCTCTCGGCTAAGGTTAAGGTGGCTCCAAGTTTTGCTCTCAAGTAATTGGTAACGAATATCTCTCTGAACTCAATTTTAGTTTCATTCTTATATGCTCTATTCACCTTAGCTTGTAGGGTTTAGGCTTCTTCAAATAGGGGGAGATTGTTGGGTATTGTATCCACAATGCACCTGATTTGAAGAAGCCCCTGAACAAGCTAAGGTAAATAGACAATTTATTTGATGAAATATGTCTAGTTGTGCTTGCAGTTATTCCACGCTAAGTACACACCAATGTCAGGGTGCAGTGGGTCAATATACACGGGTCTGTGCAACGTAATCCCTCGTTGAGTAGATCAGTGTGTTGGCCTACGTGTACTCTCTCTATTGGGGTGCACTTAATTTCAAGTACAGGGCTATGATAAAGCAAGAGCAGACAAGGAGCAAGGATAGGCCAAAGACCAGCTCACGGGTGCAAAGACGAGAATTCGTCTAAGTATAAATCGTCGAGAATCACTAGTGATTCTCGACGAGTCGACGAGAATCACTAGTTGATTCTTGCCGGGTTGGGCCAGCTGTCTCGACGCAGTCAGAAAAATCATCTAAGGCAGAATCGTCGAGAATCACCAAGTGATTCTCGCCGATTCGTCGAGAATGACTTTACATTCTCGACGAGTCGGCGAGAATCCAAGGTGATTCCCGCCGATTCTCCCGGGCCTCTATAACATGTGCAGCCAGAATTCTCTAAGTAGAATTCGGCGAGAATCGTAAGTGATTCTCTCCGATTTGTCGAGAATCACTCACGATTCTCGCCGAATTTGACTTGGGCATTTTTCCAACTCTGTCTGGACCGGTCCACGTTATCTGCGGGATTTTGAACCGGACTTCGGTCTGACTGCTTGTGGGGCCCACAACGGTCATCTCTTGACCTAGTGTATAAATACTCTGGTATTTGTGTACAGTAAAACACAGACGACATACGAAAAGAAAGCGGCCGACGAAACCCTAATTTCGCGATCTTGCTCCGCCTCCGTCGCCGCAGCCGATCACCGAAGCCGATCTCGATCTCCTCCAGATCCTCGGTGATAGAAGCCAAGTCCCGCACAGCGTCTCATGTGTCTATCCAGAGATCCTTTGTCTCTTGATTTGAGATAGGGAAATTTTTCCCCGTCCGAATCGATCGAGACGATCAATCCTCGTGTGACCGTTGGTAGACCTTGCCGACTTCGCTAAGAAGATTGGATCTCCAGTGCTTTGCTGCTGTGTTCAGTTGCCGCCGCCAACACCGAGAGCCTTGCCGCCGCTTGACGCCGCCGTCGGTCTCGGGGAGATCCTCTCCAAGTGAGATCTATGGTTGTGGACTCTTCGTTGACTTCAAGAACACGTCGTCGAACGAAGAGGGACACCCTATTCTCTTTACGATTGTTTGTATTTCTTACAAGCTATTTTCATTTTCTCTTTCATTGTAAAGGACCGATTGGTCTCTAGTTGTAGGGTTGGGTGCAACCCGAGTTGTGGGAGTGTTGACTCCTACATGTTGAAGGGTTCCTTCCGTTAGTGAAAGGATTGGATTTCAATCCTGTTGGTGAACTGACCGAGTCGTCCCTGGTTGGGAGATAGGTCGAAGGGGGAAAGTGGACGTACCCAAATCGGGGAACCACTATAAATTGCTTGTGTACTTGTTGTGCTGTGTTGGTTTATTTTCTTGTGCAGGTAAAACTATAATTCCGCAAATACGCTGCAAAGACACCTATTCCCCCCTAGGTGTAAGTAGTTGACACTAAGTGGACTTTCAATGACTGCCAAATTACTGAATCATGGATGCAATATTCTAAGAACCAGCTTAAGTCCATAAAGAAAAGGAGAAAGCTTGACAAGTATGAAAAAGGATCATCTCAATTTCATCCTCCTCCTCCTCCAGATTAAGTATCTGGTGGAGGATCAGCTTTTCAGTCATCTGCTACAAAGCATAGCTCCTCTCAATTCCCACAAAGATATCAACCCAGAGGACAAAATCAAATAGGTTATCAGTCTAGAAGCGGCCAGCATAGAGGAAGTCAAAGAGATTACAGAACTTACTCCAGACAACATCCTTACTAAAGGGAAGGACAAGGCCCTACTGATTCTACATTAGGTCCTTTCCCTTATAAGCTCAGAGATACAGTTGTCACCAGGGCTCCTCCTACTGATTCAGAGTCAATCAACAGATATCAACCCCCAGTTCCTTTTGAGGACCTTGAGAACAACCCTTTATCTTGGACAACAATAATAAAAGAACTTACTGCATTAGATTATATTAAGAAGGCTAAAGAGCAAGGCATAGATACTTCCAACATCACAACCATGTCAGAACATAGAAAGAAAAAATTAGAGAGATATGCTTCAAGGAAATTCTTTAATCCAGAAGAGTATATGAAGCTGCATCCTGAGGCTGTAGTTCCAAGGCCAAGATCTCAAACCTCCATAGGTGCAGAAGATGATAGAAGATCCAAGAAGGAAGCCCTAAATCCCAACAAAGAAATTCTTTTCAAAAAGGGCAGTGTGTAACTTGTGTAAGCTGATACTCATATTTTTTTTCTGACTGATTCTGTGTCTCTTGCTGTGTTTCTACAATGCTCAACATATATTATCTGCATTGTTGTTTATGTTTGTTTTGTTTAAATTTGATGTATGTTTGTTATTTCACATTCTGTCATGTAAATAGTAATCCTAACCCAAATAGGGGGAGATTGTTGGAACACCCTATTACTAATTTGGGTAAGGAGCACTATGTGATTATGATTCTGTTTTGACATTGATGTATAGTCTGTTAGGTCAATTAGAATGAGTCTTAGGGTTAGTAGTTAGGTTTGAAAGCTGCCATCAAGACCTTCTATAGATCAGGATTCAAGTGCTGAAGACTAGGACAATTCTCGTCGAGCTCAGGTCGACGAAACGTCGAAATCTGGTCGACGATCTCTTAGCTCAGTTCAAAGAGGCGTCGAACTCCGTTCGACGATCTTCGAGCTCAGATCGACGCTCTGTCTCTAGTTGTTTTCCAAGTCGCTTAGCTCAGGTCGACGATCGTAGAGCTCAGGTCGATGTTTTCTGTCTCTAGTATAAATCCAATCTCTGAGCTCAGGTCGACAATAACAGAGCTCAAATCGATGATTTTTTGAGAAGTCGGCGTTTTCAGAATTCAAATTCAGGACAGTTATGAAATTCATTCAGATTTATTCTCAGCATTTATGACAAAGGATTCTGTAGCCGTTTCAAGCAATCTGGAACAAGTTTCAAGGAAGAATAATTGGAATGTTACTTAGGACTTTACCCAGAGACAGTTGTCAATTATGGAAGTCATTTATGACTGATTAACAGCCATCTAAAGTCAGAATCTGATATACACCTTAGAGTATAATTTTCAATAGAGAACAGACAGATTGAAAAAAAGATATACAGAAGAGAGAACAAAAAATTCAATCATCAAGAATTCATCTTCTGAGAATAGATTCAGTAGACAAAAGCTTACAGAATTACTGAGTCAGAATTCTTCAAGAACACAAGGAACATCATTGCGAAGGAGATCATCTGCTGTTCTACACCTTCAAGCTTCAAGTGTTCAAAAGCTTCATTATCAAGGACTCAAGACAACACACATTTCAGCATCTGCTGAAATCATCTATTGCTGGAGATCTGAAACAACTGAAGGCCTATCACCCTAAGCAAAGCTCATCTTCCTGAACCCTTACAGATCTCTGGGGGAGCTTTGACAACATCTTCCACTTGTCTTCTCTCAGATTGTTGACAGAGAAGAACAACTCAACTCATTTTCTTTTTCCTTTCTCTCCTATAAAAGGGTTTCTCAAAACTCCCTTCAAAAGTTTTGTTGCTGATTTCTGAGACCTTGTCATACTCAGTGGTTGCAAGACACCTTATCAAAAAATCTAGTTTTGGTTTTTGAGCACCTTATCAAAAGCTCATTGGTGCCCTGGACACCTGATAAACTATTCCTGAAGTGGATTCCTACCTAGGGTGGTAGAAGAGTGGATGTACCCAGGTTGTTGGGGAACCACTATAGCTCCTTGTGTAATCTGGTTTGCTGTGCTTTTTACTTTGCTGTGTGCTGTGTGATTTCCTATTTCTTGCTTACTTAGTTTTTCTTTTTGCAAGCACCTTACACATATACATAAATCAAGACTTCCACTACTTTACAGTTTTAGAATTGTAAATTATTTTAAAATACTCTATTCACCCCTCCTCTAGAGTTAAGGTAGATCTTTCACTCACTTTCAGCCCTATTTGTCTAGGCAATTTACTAGCTTTTGTGGATCTGATGGTGTTGGACCTGGCAGATTTCGACGTGCTTTTGGGCATGGACTGGTTGTCCATGTATGATGCAGTCATCCAATGCAAGGCAAAGCGACTGGACTTCAAGATCGACAATGCAAACCTATTAGTGTATATGGTTTTCAGGGCAAGGGTTCCCTCATTATTTCTGCGGTACGTGCTTGTCAACCTCTAGAATCTGGTTACAAGGCGTATCTTATTTCTATTCTTACTTTGGAAACAGCTTTTGTTACACCACATCTTGAGAATATCTCGATTGTGTTGGACATGTCTTTCATGATAGTCTTCCAGGACTTCCTCCTGAGAGAGAGGTAGAGTTCGTGATAGGTCTCGAGCCAAGTACTCGTCCTATTGCTAAGGCACCGTACCGTATGCCTTTGCATGAGTTAGAAGAGTTGCGCACTCAGCTGGATGAGTTATTGCATTGTGGCTTTATTAGGCCGATTTCTTCTCCGTGGGGTGCCCCTATTTTGTTCGTAAAGAAGAAAGACGGTTTCATGAGATTTTGCATAGATTATCGAGAGTTAAATAAGGTTACCATCAAGAATAGATATTTGTTGCCTCGTATTGATGATCTATTTGATCAGTTGTGGGGATGCTCTGTGTTTTCAAAGATTGATCTTCGTTCAGGCTACCACCAGTTGAGGGTCCATGAGGCTGATATACCACAGATGGCTTTTCGTTCCCAGTACGGGCATTTTGAGTTCTTGGTGATGTCCTTTGGTTTGACAAATGCCCCCTCTGCTTTTATAGACTTAATGAATAGAGTGTTTAAGGATTTCTTGGACCATTTCGTGCTCGTGTTCATAGATGATGCCCTCGTGTATTCCCGTAGTGTTGTGGAGCATGCTCAACACTTACGCTTAGTTTTGTCAACCATGAGGGAGCACAAACTCTGTGCCAAGCTGAGTAAGTGCGAATTCTGGTTACCCAAGGTGTCTTTTTTGGGCCATTTTGTGGGCAAGGACAGTATTTCCGTTGACCCGACCAAGATTTTTGTTGTGATGGAATGTAAGAGACCTTCTATACCTAAGGAGATTAGGAGCTTCTTAGGCCTTGTCGGCTATTTTAGAAGGTCCGTGGAAGGGTTCTCTGTGTTGTCTGCATCTCTAACTAGACTATACACAGAAGAACACCGCGTTCATTTGGAGCGATAAGTGTGATGAAGCTTTCTATGAATTGAAGAAGAGATTGTGTACTGCTCCAGTTTTAACTTTGCCTACTGAATGATTCGAGTACGCTGGGTATGTGGATGCATTACACATTGGACTTGGTTGTGTTTTAATGCAAGAAGGGAAGGTGATAGTGTACTGATCAAGGCAATTAAATATTCATGAAAGGAACTATCCTACCCATGATTTGGAGTTTGATGCTATAATTTATGCACTGAAGCTTTTGAGACACTTATTGTATAGCGCGATGTGCAAGATCTACAAAGACCATAAGAGTTTGAAGTATGTCTTCACTCAGAAGGAGCTGTATCTGCGCCATCGTAGGTGGTTAGGGTATGTGATCGATTATGAAGTGGAGATCCTGTATCACCCGGGAAAGGCCAACATAGTAGCCGATGCTTTGAGTAGGAGGACCGAAAAAATCTTCAATCCATATGTGCAATCCCTGGTGGAAGAATTCCTGTTGATGGACATCGAAGTTGGGATTAGTACTGGGCCTGCTAGTTTGGAACCAGAAGATCCCTCTTGGATTTCCCTTACAAGAGTGCACAAGAATGATGCTCCTGATTTATTTCATCTCTGGAATAGAACTGAGAAGGGAGAGCTACCTAATTTTTCTTTGGATGAGTTAGGTACTCTGAAATATCAGGGTAGATTTTGTATCCCCGCTTTTGGGGACATTCGGGCTAAGATTTTCAAGGAAGCTCATGGTTCTAGCGTTGCCTACCATCCTGGTTCCACCAAAATGTATAAAGATCTAAAGAAAATTGTTTGGTGGTCGGGAATGAAGAATAATATAGAAAAGTTTGTGTCAGAATGTTACATGTGTCAGTGTGTTAAGGCAAACTTAGGAGACCTGGTGGAAAACTGACACTGCTTGATATTCCAAGTTGGAAGTGGGAGAGTATTTCGATGGATTTCATCACCGGTTTACCAAAATCTCCCCGTGTGCATGATTCTGTTTGGGTGATAGTTGATAGATTGACTAAGTGTGCTCACTTTGTGCCCCTGAAGATTAGGTATTCTATGAAGAAGATAGTTGAGTTATACCTTGATGAAGTCATCAGATTACATAGAGTGCCAGTTAGCATTATGTCGGATCGGGACTCCCGATTTACGTCTTATTTTTGGAAGATTTTACAAGAGGGGTTGGGTACCGATTTAATGTATTCCACCTCCTATCATCCACAGACAAATGGTCAGACGGAAAGGGTGAATCATATGATGGAAGAAATGATAAGGTGTTATATACTGGATAATGACGGTGTTTGAGATGAATTCCTCAGACTCATGGAATTTGCTTATAATAATAGTTATCGAGAGAGTCTGCAGATGACCCCGTTTGAGGCCATGTAGGGAATGCGTTGTAGGACAACATTGTTTTGGGCTGAGGTTGGTGAGAGGCTGTTGCTAGGTCTTGAATCCCTTGAAGAGATGAATTGTGTTGTGACTCATATTTGATAAGAGCTCCGTATAGCACAAAAGCGTTATGAGAAATATGTTAATCGACGACTGGTTGATCTGGAGTTCGACGTTGGTGACATGGTTTTTCTGAGAGTCTCTCTGATGTCAGGTGTTAAAAGGTTTGAAAGGAACCATAAGTTAGACCCTCGGAATGTGGGAACTTTTCAGATTCTTGAGCGCATCGGAGTGTTAGCTTATAGACTGTATTTATCTACTACCATCCCTGGTGTCCATGATGTGTTCCATATGAGACAGGTGCGGAAGTGTGTTTGTAGTAATCGTCAAGTCCTTGACTCGGTACCTCAGATTCAACCCAACCTTTCATTTGTGGAAGAGCCTGTCCATATTTTGGATTCTCAAGATCGAGTGTTACGGAGAAATACCATCCCCATGGTCAAGGTTCTTTGGAGAAATCAAGACGTCGAGAGCGCGACGTGGGAATTGGAGTCAGCGTTGAAGCAATCTCATCCTCATCTCTTCTCTTAGTTTCTGGCATGTCTCCCTGTTTTTGGTGAATGTTGGTTTTTCTCATTTTGGTTTGATTTTGAAGTTGTAATAAGTTTTTGGACGAAACTTCTTTTTAGGGGGAGTGACTGTAACGCCCCCGATTTTCCGATAATATTATTTGAATTGGTATCGTCAAATTAATGATGTTAAGGCGTTACTTTTTTTACGTCATGTTGACGGCGCTGCACCGATAGTGCATTTTCGCGTTCGTTGGGTCTGTTTGACCAGATTTTTGGATTTTGATTGAATTGAATGTTTTCCTTCATTGAAAGGGATGAAGTTTTGAGGTTTTTATTTGTCTAGTTTTATTGCGATCCAAGCCTTTTGGAGTCTCAACGCGTGTTTGGATCCTTGTGATGATTTTAGCTTGTAACATCCCTCTGACAACTAGAAGCCTAGGAGTGGTTTTGTCATGACTAGGTCATGATAAAATCCTAGGAAGCCCAAGAAGAACAAGTGAACCTAGGAATGAAGGTGAGATCACCATGGTCTGCAAATAGTAGAATTCTAAACACTAGCTTAGGGATGGTCATAGGGCTTCGCCATGACTCCATGACACCACCACAACACCACTAACCTATTAGAGGGTCCATTAGAGCCATAAGGATCCACTGGGGTCAACTAAAAAGGTCAAGTTGACCAAACTCAACCCAAGACTTGATTGGGTCAAACTAAGCTCACCCATGCCCAATTGACATCCCCTTGGCCAAAGGGACCCACCTAGACCTACCCAAGCCCTAAGTGAGGCCAATGGGTCACCAAGGACCCATTAGGGGCAACCATATACGCTAAGTTGACCCAAGTCAACTATTACCCTAAAAAGGTCAAAGTGCCTTAACTAAGGGACAATTGACCTCCAAGATTCCCAACCAACCCTACTCAAACCTTCCTAGACCTTAGGGGAAGCTAATGGGTCACAAGGACCCCTTGGGATCAACCAAAATGGTCATGTTGACCAAAGTCAACTCATGGGTCAAAGTGGACAATTTGGGTAAACCTAGCCCAATTCAATTGGGCAAAGACCAATTGGTGTGGTCCATTAGTCTAGTGGTGGAGAGACACATTTTGGGCCCACCAAATTCAGATATTGGTGACTAGGATAGAGAGGGAAGAAGTTAACCCAATTTGGAGAAGAGAGAAAGTGGGGGCTTAATGGCCATTATGGCTATGGAGGTTCCATAACCACCCACTTTGATGGGGCTTTTACTCCTTGGAGGCAGGGGAGAAGTTTCCTAGTGTTGGCTGACCCTTGGGGTGGCTCATCCCCCTCAAATGATAAGAAACCAAAAATGGCCTTCAAGGCTATTAATGGGGATTTCAAAACTTGGGGAGTTACAAGCCTCCACTCCCAAATTCCTCCTTTAAGAATCTTCACCAGGAAAAGAGTTGGCGTTTCCCCATTCCAATCTCGATTTCGTGAAGGTTCTTGTGGAGGTTGCAAAGGATCTCAAGCCGGCGGCCGAAAATGGCAAGGAGGCAAACCACCTGCTATCACGCTGCAACTCAGGTCCTCCTCTACTCCTCTTCCATGGGGTAGATCTTTGGAACTGTTAGGTTAATGAGTAAAGCTCAATTGAACTCGATCGGGTGAAGATTTTCCCTAGTTTTTCCAAAACAATGTGCGTGTCGGGTTCGCCTGAAACCTCCATCTCCGGCGGCCAAACCACGCCTATCGATAGCCCTCACCTCGAAGGAGGTGGTGGTGTAGGTGGTTGGCCGGGGTGGTGGCCGGATTGTCGGTAATTGGGGCTGGAATATGCTCCAGGTCGGGTTAATCGCGGTCGTCAGCTGGAGGTAGAAGTTGAGCAAGCAATGTGCGATCTTGCGCTAAGATTCGTGCGGTATTTAATAAAATCAAACTATAGCTATTGTATTATTCTGTCACACAATTGCAGTGTTTTGAATTAAATTTTAAAAATACCTAGGGGCTGTATCAGAGAAAATGGTAAACATTAAAATTGTAGCCCTATGGGTCTACTTTATTTTAAAATTGATTTGGACAAATTTGGAGTTCAGGTTATGTAAGACCCCCCTTTTTATTTTTTCTTTTTAAACACCGGGGTCTTAGGCCCAGAATCGCCGCTTTGCGGTGACACCTTCACGTCCTGATGGGGTCATCACCACAAGGCGGTGATTCTTCTGGCCAATTCGATCACCGAAAGGTAGCACAATAATTGAAGTAAGTAAAAGCAAGTCCACTGGTAAATCACATATATAAAAATAAAATCTCCACGAAGTGAGTGTCCACAGAATAATAATCAGAGTACTAGAAATGCGGTCTTATGCTCGGTACATCATATCCTCACTACAAAAATCTCATGCGGAAGCAAACTATATCATCTAATATAAGTCAGGACTCACAGTCCCAGCTGACTGAACTCCTGAGCTAGACTGTCCCATCTCAAAGTGGGCTGACCTCCGGGGCTGCTGCTCCATGTTGGGCTCCACGAACCCCTAAATCATGTGGTTCGAAAATCGCTGGTCTATAAGACTAAGTCCTATCATCCCCCACCCCTTTCCCCATGGCCCTTAGGCACCTAGCAGATAGGATGAGAGGGATGGACATGAAGGTGGAGAAAAAGACAAAGCAGGTGGCGGCGGACCTATACTAGCAGTTTATAATATAAATGGCAGTAAGGTAAAGTATGAAATATAACCTTGACTTATGAGCGGAAACGCATAAGCCAAGGGATCTTCTGCAAAGCTCCCATCGTATATAGTGTCCCATACCACTTATACGTTGGGGTGTCGGTTATCATACAACAACATATATTTATATTGAATTTAACCTTAATTTATAAACTTGCCCACACAAGCTTATAGACCAAGGGGTCGTTTTGCAAGTCCTAATGTATAAGCGTCCCATTCCACCTATACTTTAGGTGTCAGGGGTTAAATGAATCGATTATGCTATGACATGCAAGTGGGTATGATGGAACATGTATGTGCAACACACACATCCGACTCTGTGCACACAGACCTTAGTTCCCCCTTTTGGAGTCGTTACCTCCCAGGATACCTCCATAGTAGCAGACGGAAGCGGTGGGTTTGGCCTCGCCCACCTCTAAACCAGTAAAGCTCTATCCGTTAGACCTATCGTATGCCTCAACGCTTGGTGCACTAAGCGGACGCCTGCATACTCTTGCGGGCTGGCGCACCGGACTTCTGTTGGCGAAGTACTAACCACACTTGCCGAGTCAGCGTATTGGCATCGGTTCATCGACCCTCCAATAACGAAGACCCACCACCTTAATTTCCTTTCCTTTTATGCACATGCAAGTTTAACCGTAATCAGACAAAAACCGAGCCGAAGCTCCCCGGACAAAAACGTCCGTCTCTTAGCCAATCGAGCCGAAGCACCTCGGACCATTTCGTCCGTCTCTTAACCAGTCAAGCCGAAGCTCCCAACAATCTCCCCGTGCAAATAGTGTTTGTGAAATATGAGATCCTTTTTACTATGTTACTCTTTTCAGTTTGTTATTACAGCTTACGTTAACCAAGGACTGCCCCCGGTATTCCCTGTGAAGGGCTCTCAAAGGGCACTAGGAACTATGATGGTAGTTGAAGCCCATCGTTCCCTTTCGCAAGGCACTTATTATTATTGTTTGAATCCCTTACCCATTCCTTCCTCGTGTTACGATATACTAACCTAGAGTGATTTTTACTCTTCTTTTCCTCGGGGAAGACGATCTTTTGTCGAACCCAAATACCCCTAGAATCTACCCAAAGCACTTCTCACAGCTCTTCCTATCCCTCTATAGTGAAATCATCCACACCAGTCCACTAAGCCAAAATGACAACTCCAACATCTATCCCGGATCATGTCCTATTGCTATTTAGCAATTTTCTACATGTAGACCAACCTAGGCTATATGTCGAACTGAATAGGGGACAATCCAAATAATCATCCAAGTGCCCTAAGTTATTTACTAGAGGCTTATAATGACACAAATAGACTAAATCCAAAAAATAATAATTTTCCTAAATATTTTGATATTTTAATTAATTTTCTTAATTATTCCAAGAGCTACCATTTGGTCATGAAGTGCACTTTTAAAGTAACTATAAGACTTCATAAAATCATGATAAATTTTATAGAGCAAATCAACAGTAAATCCAAGACATGTGAATTTTTAAAATGGTTTAGGCCCCAAAATCATAATTTAGCATATAAGGTTCATAATACCTATTTTAAGAATTAAAGGCCATAAATATTGTTCAAGAAATTATAGAAAATATCCAGTATGATCATCATGGCCTAAAAACACTTTAAGAGGATTCTCACAATTTTCCAGTGAATAGTAACTCCTAATTTAATTTTACATTATTAAGCTAAGCTCTTGGGTTATTGAAGCAAGTACTGTAAATAATTACCAAAAAATTATGAGAAAATTCCAGGACTTACATATTAATATAAAACACCCACTTACTAGATTTCATAATTATTATAATAACACTAAGCTCCACATCTATTTTTGATCAAAATTCATAGTTCATAATTTTATGAATGAAGTACCTAAAA
This sequence comes from Platanthera zijinensis, assembly GCA_039513925.1. Classification (NCBI taxonomy): domain Eukaryota; kingdom Viridiplantae; phylum Streptophyta; class Magnoliopsida; order Asparagales; family Orchidaceae; genus Platanthera; species Platanthera zijinensis. The sequence goes on from CM077086.1 coordinate 85,432,309, forward strand.
TAATCAGATAAAACTCCCAAGAAAAATACAGAGGCTATAACATGCTATAAGTTGCCCTAATCCAAGATTTCATAATATTCCAGTGAACAGAAATTCCAGAATCATCAAAGTAAATATCTAGGGCACAACTTGGGTTGTGAATAATGTACTATATAAATTAACTCAAAAATCTCAACAAAATTATATTATGGCCATTTAGGCCAGAACATCACCCTGCCCAAAATTTCATTTGATTAGAAGTTCAATTGGCAGCCTAATAATTCAAAATAAGGTTGGTGCCCTAAAATAGGGTTAGAGTTTTGAGGGGGTTAAAAGATTTCAAATTCAATGAAACTTCATCCATAGGACCATATACTCTTTATGATCTTCCACACCAAATTTCAGGTCATTCCAAAGTCATTTGACCATATGACCATCAAACCCTAAAAATCCCATAAAAGGGTCTACCCTAGAGTCCTAGGGATACCCTGCCCCAAACCACTCCAAAATCCATTGGATGGTGTGTCATACCATAAAGAGTCAGTGACCAACGTTTCAGCCTCTGTTGAGGTGATTTGGCCACTCAAAACTCTAATGGGGTTTTTTGACCTAATTACCCCTATGAGGGTCAACCTAGGGTTGGATAAAAACCTAATCAAAACATCTCCAAATGAAGTGAAATTTTTACCAGAGCCTTAGCATGCCCTTTAAGACCACCCACTCAAATTTAGGGGGATTTTGAGGTGTTTAGGACACCTAATTAAATTATACATGGTTTATTAAATTTTTACAAAAACTATAGAAAAATATTCTCCAAAAATTTTGATTTTTGGATAGGTCTTAGGTATAGTTAGTATAAAATCCATTTGAATTTCAGGATAGCCCTAGGTATAGGTCCCACCAAAAGGGGTGCCCTGGCCCAACCAGTGGTCCAAACTTGTCGAAATAAATTTTGGATTAAGGTAGACCCTTAGGCTACATATTTAATGTTGATGACTTTTCCATTAGGTGAGCCTAAGTATTTTTAAAAATTTAAACCAAATACTGTAAAAAAGTTTGACAGAATAAAATAAATCAAGGAAATAAAGATTAATAATAATCTCACCACGAATCTTAAAGCGCCCTTTTGGACGGCATCGACTCATCTCCTTCCTCCAGTCAATGGACTAGATTGACCCGTCCTGGAGCGGCTTGTGGGCCAATTTCCCGGCCACCCGGCCACTTCCCCGGCCGGCCAACGACACCACCACCTTCGGGGAGGTGGGGGCTACCCCCAGCCGGCGGCACCGCCGCCGGAGGTGACTATTCCGGCGAAACTAGGAGGATAATTTTCACCCGATTTCTATGGATTTGGAATTCTGGATCGGGCACAATTGAGCCCGAACCTTGCCCTAATCAATTCCTAAGATCTACCCATGAAGAGAGGAGTGGAGGAGGACCTTTCCGGCGGCCTGAATGCAGGAGGAACGATGGGATGCCATGGTCGACGGCGGCGGTGCTCGGCTTCTGCAACAGCACTATGCACTGGCTCGGCTCCTTTTGGTAAGTGGTGGGAAATCTTCCCCTTGACCCACTGATGGGGTTTAAATGCTGGATTGGGGAGGGGAAGGGTTGTAGCTTCAATGGCCATCAAAGCCATTAAAGGGGTGGCTCTAGTTGAGAGGTTGGGGTTGAATCTGCCCCTTGGTGGCTGGGAAACGGCTGGAATCAACTCCTCTCCCCTAGAGGAGTTGATTGCAGCCATAAAGGGTGGTTGTTAGCCTCCTTTGGCCGGTCCCCATACCATTCCTCTTCCCCCCCCCCATTTTCTCTCTCCACCATTACCATGAAATGAAGTCCCACCTTTCTCTCTCCTAGTCACAAAGTTGACTGGTCAAACCCCCTAGGATATATGCAACCATTCCACTCATAGGAATTATGAGAATTGAAGTTAGCTTTGGGAAGCAATGGCTAAAGCTTGGGTTTGCCCATTTGGGCTAGGTTTACCCAAAATGGGCTTGGGTTGACTTTGGTCCACATGACCATTTGGGTTGACCCCCAAGGGTCCTTAGTGACTCATTGTCTTCCCTGGAGGTCTAGGAAAGGTTGGGTAGGGTTGACTTGGCCCATTGGAGGTCACCTGCCCCTTGGTTAGGGCACTTTGACCAATCTAGGTCTAGAGTTGACTTGGGTCAACTTAGCCACTAGGCTTGACTCCAATGGGTCCTTGGTGACCCTTTGACCTCACTTTAAGGTTAGGGAGGCATAGTGGGGTCCCTTGAGCACATTAGAGGCCAATTGCCCTTAGTTAGGGCACCTTGTCCAATTTTTGGCCTGTGGTGGTCCCAAGTCAGATTGGTCACTTTGGGTTGACTTGCATGGACCCTTAGGGATCTAGTGGATCCTCTAATAGGTTAGTGGTGTTGTGGTGGGGTCATGGAGTCATGGTGAAGCCCTAAAGTAAAACCTTAGATCTGGTGATGAGGTTGTGCCATAGGCAGACCAAGGTGAGTCTCACCTTGGCCTTTGATTACATGGCCCTTTCTAGCTCCCTAGGGCTTTGTCATGACTTGTTCAAGACCAAAACCACTCTTAGGGGTCTAGTTGAAAATGGGATGTTACAGGTTAGACATCAACACTCAATTTTGTTGGGTCTATACATAGGGTTAATCAGAAACTAATTTGAGTGCCCCCACTAAACCACTTGTCCAAATGACTTAAAATTTATACTGGGGGTCACACATACACATACCAACAACATGTCCAAAAATGGGAATTTTGGAAAACAATTTACTAAAGTTTTGGAAAACATTTCAAATTTCATGTAGGATTTAATTAAGTTGTCTAATGACCTCCAAATCCTCCCAAATTTTGGTGAGTGGTCCTTACGGTCATCATAAGACTCTGTATAAATTTCCATTCCATTTGGAGATGATTTGATTTGGAAATAAGCAAACCCTAAGTTTGACCAAGAAGGGGTAGTTAGGTCAAGGTGCCCCTTGTAGGGGTTTAGTGGCCAAGTCACCACAACAGAGGTTGAAACTTGTGCCACTGATGTGTTATAATGTCAAACACCCTCTCATTGAGTTTGGGGTGGATCAGGGTGGATTTGCCCTAGGACCCTAGTTGAAACCCTAAGGTTGAACATTGGGGGGGTTTGTGAAGGACATTGGGTGACGTGTCCTTGTATGGACTTGGTGTTTAGTCCATGTGTTCTTAGGGTGGTTGAATGCCCTAGGGACAAATTTAATTATATTTGACACAAGCACCCCACATAAGTCCCTTCGAAATAATCTAGACCTTTACACTTTGTAGAATAATTAAGGGGTCAAATTACCTTGGGTCTTCATGGAACTTTGGTAGGAGTAAATTTATAGTGTTATTAACCTCTGAGATTTATTTTAGGATATTTAGAAATAAGAAACCCAAACTTATAGGTTTCATCTCCATCTTATCCTTTTTTATGAAATTGATGTAACTAGTGTTTAAATGTCTTGGAATGATTTGAAATTTTGGAAAAATTAATCAAATATCACTTAAGTGCTCTGGTAAAGTATAAGGAGTGATTGGACTTATTTTCATGGTACTTCATTTGTTAAGTGAATTAGTGCACCATATTTTTATAAACAGGCAATAAATATCATAACTTGTTGGAAAATTATATTACTTGGCCAAGAAGAATTTCTTAGCATGTTGAGGCTTAGGAAATTGTTGCAAGTAGTTTGGATAAATTTACAAGCATGTTTATTCACAAAGTGCACTAATGTAGGTTCCCTTTAAGTATTTTTCTAAGTAGCTTTCATACCTTGGAATTTCTTGAAATTTATTAAGAGGAACTGTTATGACATTACAAAGCTCTGTGAAGTTTTATGGAATTTTTGGAAGTCTATTTTTGAGGGTTGCTTCACAAAGTTGTTGTTCTTAATTTAATTTAGATGATTTTATTTTGGTAACCATTGAACATGGAAAATTATAATTTTTGGTAGGGACCTTTTCTGGTCACCCTTAGGTTCTGGTAATTTTTCCATATTTTTTTGCTGATTTATTTTATTATTCCCTTCTTTACCCTTGAATAGTGGAACTATCATGAATTATTTATTTAAGGGTTGTAATCATTATGAAGATTTATGAAACTCGGTATTCTCTGATATATTGACATAATATAGTGTTCATAATTTTTGGGTGATCATAACTTAAGGAAATCATGTACTTTATGTTCAAAATTACCCATGACCTAAATTTTGGAAAATTTTATAAATGCCAAATTAATTAGGAAAATTATATGTTTCTGGATTTGGGCTAATTATGTCTTGCTAGACCACCAATAATATCTTAGGGCTTTTGGATGAAAATTTGGAGTACCTCATATCATGTACATCATATAACTTAGGTTGGTCTACATTTAGTAAAACTGCGGAAATTGTGAAAAGAAGTGAGAAAGAAAAAGAGAGCTTCATTAGGATTTATGATGAGGAGAGTGTTGGGTTGGCTAGAGTTAAGAGGTGCTCGGGATCGACGAAAGATCGTATTTCCTGTAGAAAGTGAGAGAGTTAAAACACACTAGGGTTAGATATAGAATAATGTTAAAAGGGATCGGGAATTGGGTATTAACCAATAATAGTAAGTGTCTTGCGAAAGGGAGCTTTGGGATTTATCCCATCGTAGTTCCTAGTTCCTCTAGGAGACCTTTATTGGGAATGCCCCGGGCTGTCCAAGGTTAACGTTAACCGTAAGACTAAATGGATTACAAGAGTAATTAGAAATAATCTAGGGTTACACTTACACTCACACTCCCTGGTGTTGTGGGAGTTTGGTTGGGTCACTCGAGCGGTAGGCTCGGTGGTTTTGGTGATGGTCAGGATAGCACGGCGAGCCGATGGCTCGGTAGATAATTGTGACGGACAGGATAGTCCGGGGAGCTTTGGCTTGGTTGAAAATATAGTAATATTGCATGTGCAAGTGGTAAAAGGTGGTGGGTATTTAGTTTTGGAGAGTTATCACACCGACACCAGTACGTCGACTCGGCAAGTGTGGTTTAACACTTGGCCAAATAAAGTTCGGTGTGCAGCCGACAAGATTACGCAGGAGCTCCGCTTAGTGCACAAGTGTTGAAGCGTACGATAGGTCTGAATGGTAGTGTGATACCGGTTTAGAGGTGGGCGAGGCCCAATGCACCGCTTCCGTTTGCCACTACGGAGGTATGCTGGGAGGTTAGGCTCTATAAAGGGGGAACTAAAGGTCTGTGTGCATAGAGTCGAGTGTGTGTGTTGCACTTACATGTTTACATCTTAGCATACTTGCATGTTTACATCTTAGCATACTTGCATGACATAGCATCATCATTGCATATAACCCTTGACACCTATTGTATAAATTGGTATGGGACATTTTATATAATAGGCCTTGCAAAACGACCCCTTGGACTGTAGGTTTGTATGAGCGTTCCTATAGGTCATGGTTACTTACTTAGTTTACTTTCTCATAATGTACTTGTTATCTCGCTTTTGTGTAAACTATCTACTACTGCTTACATTTATTTGCTCTCTTTATGAACTCTGATAGACTATTTCCGCTGACATCTACTTACCTTTGTTACTCTCCACCTTCATTACCTTCCCTTTCCGCCTCCCCGCTCTGTACCTAAGAGCCGTGGGGGAGGGGTGGGGGATGATAGGACTTAGTCTTTTAAACTAAAGGTCATTGACCAAATCATTTTAGAGGATCGTGGAGCCGAACCAAGAGATGCAGCCCTAGAGGTCGGTGCGCTTAGAGATGGGACAGTCTAATACAGGAGTTCAGCCAGCAGGGACATTGAGTCCCGATCATTGTTAGATATTATAGATTTTCTTCTGCGTTGAGTTATTTATAGTGAGGATCATGATGTATCGGGCAGGATCCCTCTTTAGTACTTTGTTTTATCTTTTCTGTGGACTCTCCCTTCATAAAAAATTATTTATATATATGTGATTCTGGTGGAATAGTTTCATTTTACTCTTGTGCTATTCATTCTACTCTTCTGCAATTGGTATGGATGGTAGGATCGGCATTTTGTATTGACGACCTTCCCGGGTGTTTTGGTGTCACCGCAAAGCGTCGGTTTTGGGCATAAGACCCCGGTGGTTTAAAAGAAAAAAATGGGGTCTTACAAACTGGTATCAGAGGGAAACCTCGATCGGAAGAGTAGGAGTCCACTAACCCTGTGTCACCCCCGCTCGAGTTTAGTTTTGGGACAAACTAAGTAGTTGAAGTGTGGTGTGCCCAAATGGGGGATCACGTGTAATTGTCCACTTTTAACTAGGTTCGTGTCAGATTTCTTATAATTGGCCTTTGTTATGATGCCCCCTACACATTCAACACCGCAGGGCGGAGGTCAGCAAACTCCGAATGTTGCACCACCTCCCCCGGCTCCTACTCTGTTTCTACAGTCAAAGATGGGGCAGACTCTGACGGCCATTCTGGAGGCCTTTAGAGTCTAGAAGGCTCCGGCTCCACAGCCAAACCCGGGGCCCAATTGGTTGAGCATCTTCCGAGGAATCTCTCCCCAATCTTACTTGGGGACGGAGTTGGAAGTGCGGACGGAAGAGTGGCTTGATATCATGTTCAAGAAGCTGAATGGGATACAGTGCTCGTGGGAGGAGAGGGTGCCTCTGCTGGTCTCTTGCTTGGAGTCTCATGCCAAGAGATGGTGGAAGACACTTTTGGATATGACATTTGCAGATCGGGAGGTTTCTGATACCACTTGGGAGGAGTTCAGGGCCGCACTATTGGAGCACTTTGTCCCACAGTCAGCAAGAGACGAGCTGGAAGATAGGTTCCTACAGTTGAGGCAGGGAAACAGGACAGTGGTGGAGTACCACCGGGAGTTCAATCACTTAGTCCAGTTTGCGGACTCCAATCAGCTGGACGAAGTAGGGTATACAAGGAATTTCTATTAGGGCCTTCGAGTGGACCTGAGAGAGGCTCTTTTGTTTGTATTCGACGGGCCTATACCTCAGATTCTGGAGATAGAAAAGAGGTTAGGGGATGATTGGCACACGACTTGAGGCCGGAAAAGGACAATTGAGGATCAGGGTTGAGGAGGTAGGAATGATCAATGGAGGGGTCACTTTGCTGATGAGAGAAGGGCATAGTACCAACCTCGCCAAAAGTTTAGACAGGAGCCTATGGTTCTAGTGGTATTGTCTCCTCAACCTCTTCATGTTGAGATCGAGCGGTCTGTTGGTTGAGATCGGGCAGTCTGGCGGCTTGTCCCAGTAGTTTGGTAGCTGGGTTGGAGACCGGGCGGTCATGTAGTTTATCTGAGCGTTCTAGCGACTTGACTATGTTGACTTGGGGATATTGGTCGCCTGTCTTCCTCATTGTTGTGGCCATGCGATTAGTCTAAATGTGTGGCTTGTGTGGCTTATATAGTTTCATATTCTTGTAATTATTAGTCCCACATTACTTATTTGTAATCTCTCTTATCTCCTCTATTCTATAAAAGGGAGGTCATACCTTTGTAATATATATCTTTTTGGATAATAAAAGTTTTATTACTCAAATTTTCAGTCTTTAGTTTTCTGTTTGCACATTATATAAGAGGACTCGATTGTTTCCACCTAATTTAGTTTGCCTCTATCCGCGTGGTTTGTTTTATCTTGTCAGTGCGGCTTGCCCTTCTCCTCCTGTTCTTTGAGCCATCTTTTTCCGCTCGTCCTGTCCGAGCGGCTTGTTCCTGCTCTCGCGACTTGTTCTCGCGACCTAATTCTTCTCTTCTCGCGCCCTGTTCGCGCTTACTCCTATTCGTGCGACCTGTTCGCGTGCCCTGTTGCTGTCCCTCTGTGTGTGCGGCCTTTCTGCTCTCCCTCCTTGTCTTTGCACATCTTATTTCTCGCGGTCTCCTCTTCTTCCCGCGATCTCCTTTAGTCGCACGGCTTCCTCTCTTTCGCACGAACTCTTTTTGTTCGCGCGGCCTGCCTTGTTTTGTGCGATCTCCTTTGTTCACATGACTTCTTCCACTTTACCTTACTTTGAATCTTGGTCGTGGCCTTCCTTGCCGCTGGTGTGCTGCCACCATGACCGCTGCAGAATCTTCTCCTTGTCCGTTGCGGCCTTCTTAGCTTCCCGTCCTACTTGCTATTCGAGCGGCTTGTTCATTTTAGCCGTGCGACCTCTTTCCCTCGGCTTCTTGGTTATGAACTTCCTTGTCACACGTCTTCCTACTGTCCGCGTGGCTTGTTGTTTCTTCTCGCTCGGTTTCTTTTCCTCCGTCATGGCTCACATCCTCCTCAAAGCCGTCCGCCTCGGTGGTCACATCTTCTGGTAGTGCCCACGTTGTTACTCAAGGAAAATGGCAGATCGACATCGGTGCTACCAATCATATGACCCGCAATCCCCAATGTTTTTCTCTCCTAGAAAAACATGATTGGTTGCCTCCAGTTATTCTCGCTGACGGCTCTCCTTCACCCATCAATAGGACAGGAGTGGTTCATGTCACTCCGTATCTTCGCTTGGCGGATACACTCTACGTGGCCAAGTTCCCATGTAACTTATTATTTGTTACCTCTCTATGCAAGCAATTACAGTGTTCTATCACATTTACTTCTACTTCTTATTCTTTTTAGGATCCGGACTCCCAACGGACGATTGCTACTGGAACTGAGAGTGGCAGTCTATACTTCCTTGACAACTTTTCTGCTCTGTCCACCTTCTCTTACACCTCCACAGATCTTCTCTAATGGCATCTTCACCTTGGTCATGCTCCTCCACCACTTCTTCGTCAACTTCAGCCCCAACATCCTCCGCAAATTCCTTCCCTCAACTGTGAGTCCTGTCTGCTTGGCAAGCATCACCGCTCCTCCTTCCCTCCAAAGTAAGTTCATGGATCTACCCGTCTGTTTAATCTCATCCACTCTGATGTTTGGGGTCCTTCTCCTACCCTCACCGTTGGTCGGGTTAGTTCATATTTTGTAACGTTTATTGAAGATTTCTCTCGCTGTACGTAAGTGTATCTATTAAAAGATCACTCTGAATTATTCTCTATATGGACGTCCTTCTATCTTATGATAAAAACTCAGTTTAATGTTTCTATTAATATCTTTCAATCTGATAATGCCAAAAAATATATCAGTCATGACTTTTCTACCTTCTGCATGCAAAATTGGATTATTCATCAAACTAGTTGTGTCTATACTTCACAACAAAATGGTGTGGCCGAACGCAAAAACCGTCACCTCCTTAATGTTGCGCGCACTCTACTGACTCAAATGCAGGTTCCTCGCTCCTATTGGGGCTATGCTATTCTCATCTCCTGCTTTCTTATCAATCATCTTCCCTCCACCGTTCTCCATGGCACCACCACCTTTTCCATTCTCTATCCAGGGAAGGATCTGTTTCCTCACCCTCTACGTGTCTTTGGGTGCACAACCATTGTGCACTCTCCCTCTGCCATCCGTGACAAACTCTAACAACGGAACACCAAGTGTGTCTTTCTGGGATACTCTACAACTCAGAAAGGCTATTGTTTCTTTGACCCGGTTACCCGCAAGTAGTTTGTCTCTGCGGACGTAACCTTCTTTGAAAGTGCATCCTACTTCTCTCCTGACTCCTCTTCCTCTCCTGATATTCCCGACTCCTCTTCCTCTCCTGATATTCCCGACTCCTCTACCTCTCCTGATATTCCTACTTCTCCTACCACCCCTTCCGCTCCCTCAACACCTACCGAGATTACGCCACCTACTCCCTCTCCACCATCTCCTCCACTATGTCCACCTACTGAGATATCTCCTTTTTCTCCGCGGTCGCCTCTCTCTTCTCCCGGGCCAGCTCTCTCCTCCACGGATGCCCCGGAAACTGAGGAACATGCCGACCTGAATATTCCCATTGCTCTTCGCAAAGGTGTGCAGATGTGTACTCAACACCCACTAGCTACTATTGTTTTATATGATCGTCTAACTCCTTCTCGCAGGAACTTTGCCTTGGCTATCTATGCCACTGCCACTCCCCGCATTTACCAGGAGGCCCTTATTATTCCTCATTGGAAGACTGCCATGGATGAGGAAATTACTACCCTCACTAAAAGGGGTACATGGACCCTTGTTCCTCCCCCTTTGAGCACTGATGTGGTTGGCTGTCGATGGGTATTCATTGTGAAGTTCTGCCCGGATGGCAGCGTGGATCGATACAAGGCCTGCTTAGTTGCCAAAGGCTTCACTCAGACTTATGGGGTTGATTACTTTGACATATTCTCTCCTATTGCTCGTTTCAGCAAAACATTCGGGTTTTTCTCTTTGTGGCTGTCAACAGGGATTGGCCTATTTCTCAGCAGGATGTCAAGAATGCCTTTCTCTATGGTGACCTTCAATAAGCCGTATACATAGAGCAACCTCCTGGGTATGTTGCTCAGGGGGAGACACGAGTTTGCCATTTGAAGAAGGCCATCTATGGCCTAAAGCTAAGCCCTCGGGCTTGGTTTGACAAGTTCAGCAGCATTGTTGCGTCCATTGGTTTTGCACGAAGTTCTGCCGATCACTCCATATTAATTATCAAAACCTCCTCTAATATTGTGGTTCTTGCTGTATATGTGGATGATATTCTTCTAACTGGCAACGACTAGGCTGGGGTAGCTTTGATAAAGAAATACCTCCAACAACACCTGGTCACTAAGGATATAGGCTCTCCCAAATACTTTCTGGGGATTGAGATTTCTCGGAAACCCAACTCTTTAGTTCTCTCCGAACGGAAGTATGCTCTTGATTTACTAAAAGAGGCAGGGTTAACTGGTGTTAAACCTGCTAGATGTCCCATGGATTTGGCGAATACAAAACTTGGACAGATGATTCGCCTCCTCTTTCTGATTCTTCAAGGTACCGGTGTCTGGTGGGAAACTCATTTATCTCACAGTGACCAGACCCGACATCTCCTATATTGTAGGAAAGGTTCGCCAATTCATGCAAACTCTGATGGAGTGTCATCTATAGCTTGCCATGAGGATATTGGAGTATGTTAAAGCAACTCCAGGGAAAGGACTCCTTTTTAGAAGAATGGTAACTTGAGGGTTGAAGCGTACTCAGATTCAAGCTATGCTGATGATAAAGGAGACCACAAGTCAACATCGGGTTTTTGCACATTTGTTGGAGGAAATCTTGTGAGTTGGAAGGGCAAGAAACAGTCCGTGGTCTCCAGGTCTAGTGCAGAGGCGAAATATCGTTATATGGCATCGACCACATGTGAGTTAAAGTGGTTACGGGCTCTCGAGCTTGACCTAGGAGAGGTCTATAACTATCCTCTTCCTATGTTCTGCGACAACATGGCTGCTATATGCATTTCCAAAAATCCGGTTTTTCATGAGAGAACAAACACATAGAGGTCGACTATCACTTCATTCGAGAAGAGATTTTTAAGAAACAAATTTGTACTCCATTCGTCACTTCTGACAACGAGTTGGCAGATGTCTTCACCAAGCTGGTATTCCCTTCTTTGTTTCACATTTGCGACAAGCTGGGCATGATTGATATATATGCTCCAGCTTGAGAGGCAGTGTTGAGACCGGGCGGTCTGGCGGCTTGTCCCAGCAATTTGGTAGCCAGGTTGGAGACTAGGCAGTCTGGCGGTTTGTCTGAGCGGTCTGGCAACTGGACTATGCCGACTTTGGGATATTGGATGCCTTTCTTCCTCATTGTTGTGGTCATGCGGTTAGTCTAACCATGAGACGTGTACACCTTGTATAGTTTCATGTTCTTGTACTTATTAGTCCCAAATTGCTTATTTATAATCTCTCTTCTCTCCTCCATTCTACAAAAGTGAGGTCATACCTTTGTAAGAGATATCTTTTTGGATAATAAAAGTTTTGTTACTCCAATTTTTGATCTCTGGTTTTCTGTTCGCAAACTTCAGATGCGCGATATACAGAGGCCCAGAGGTGTGACACTTCCCCAGCCCGAGTGCTACAACTATCATCAGGTGGGCACATTCAAAGAAACTACCCCATGAGTGGGGCACCTTTACCGACACCACAGGCTGCCTCGCCCGCTCAATAGTTTGCAGGCCAAGGCCATGGAAGAGGACGTGGTTTTTCAGGGCGGAGATCAGAGGTAAGGGAGGGATCAAGTGTATGCTTTAGACTTGGCTCCACCTCGGGACACGGGCAAGGTGATTGTAGGTATTCTATTTATTTTATGTTGTATTTACTTTTGGAACCTTTGAAACAACAAACAAACAATAGCATACTAGGAAAGAAAACCATAGGTTCAGTTACTTAACCACATCTAAATAAATAGGAATTGTCATGGTGTGCGACGAACCTGCCCATACCTTGGTGGATATAGGGGAGTCGCACAAATTCAACTCCGAGGAGTTCGTAAAGGGACTAGAAGGAGTCTGACATTATTCAGGAGTCGCCAGGAGGGTCCATCTCCCCAACGGGACGGAGGTCTTAGCTACTACTAAGTGCCTCCTGATGGTGACTATTAATGGTTAGACACTCGAGGCCTGGACTACGGTCTTGAGGATGCCAGACTTCGACCTTGTTTTGGGCATGACATGGCTTACTTGGAACCATGCCCAGATAGATTTCCCAAGAAAAAAGGTTCTACTAAGTTATGACGGTACCTTCGTGACCTTCGAAGGTATTACTCCCATCTCCCGTAGGATGTTATCTTCTATTCCGGCCATCAAGGCCAACATATAGGGAAATACGGTCTATCAGGTGTTCTTTGAGATGGTCGAGGCCAAGATGGTGGTTGCTGATGTATCGGTGGTGCAGGACTTTGCGTATGTGTTCTGAGAGAAGCTACCAAGATTACCGCCGCATCGGGAGAAGGATTTTCAGATTCAGTTAGTGCCTGGAGATAAGCTGGTGTCTAGGGCTCCCTACCGGATGGCTCCCAATGAGCTGGTGGAGTTAAAGAGTAAGCTGAAGGAGCTAGTGGAGGCTTGATTCATTTGGCCTGGTTCCTTGCCTTGGGGATCTCAAGTCTTGTTTGTGAAGAAGAAGGACGTTACCCTCAGGTTGTGCATCGATTATCGTGCACTACACCGGTTGACATTCTAGAACATATATCCACTGCCAAGGATTGACGAGTTATTTGATCAGCTAGAGGGCACACATTGGTTCTTAAAGCTAGACCTGAGGTCGGATACTATCAGCTACAGATTCAGGAGGAAGATATCCCAAGACGGCGTTTAGCAGCAGATATGGCTTGTACGAGTTTATCGTGATGCCCTTTGCGCTCACGAATGCGCCATCGGCTTTAATGAGCTTGATGAACCGAGTGTTTGAGCCATACCTCGATAGGTTTGTCATTGTGTTCATAGATAACATCCTTATTTATTCGAGGAAGAAGGAGGAGCACACACAGCATCTGGACTTGACCCTATAGAAGCTCAGGGAGCACCAGTTATATGCCAAGTTCAGCAAATGGAAGTTTTGGCTGACGGAAGGATCCTTTTTAGGCCACATTATCAGTGGAGCATGATTGGCGGTGGATGCCACGAAGATTCAAGCAGTGCGAGACTTGCCTCAGTTGAATATGACCACAGATGTCTGAAGTTTTGTAGGATTGGTCGGGTACTATCGGAAGTTTGTGCAGGGATTCTCTCAGATAGCCCTTCCACTCAATTCCTTGACAAAGAAGGACACTCTGTTCATTTAGACGCCACAGTGTGAGGCAGACATCAAGGAGTTGAAGTGTCGGCTTACGTCAGTCCCTATCCTCACTCTCTAGTCTAGGAAGGAGGGCTTCTAGGTGTACACTGATGCATCATTTCTGGGGATGGGCGATGTACTAATGCAGCATGGACATGTGATAGCATACACCACCAGCCAGCTTAAGAAGCATGAGCAGAACTATCCTGTGCATGACTTCGAGATGGGAGCAGTGGTGTTCTCTCTAAAGATTTGGCGGCATTACCTTTATGGGGTGCACTGCGAAATATTTTCGTATCACAAGAATCTGAAATATGTCGATACGTAGAAGGAGTTGAAGATCTGCTAGAGAAGATGAGTGGAGTTTATATCTGAATATGTGTACACGATACACTATCACCCGGGGAAGGCAAATGTGGGTGCATACGCACTGAGCCGGAGCACTACCACTTAAGGAGCAGAGCCCCAGTTGATGTCTATGGAGCTTATACAGATGATGGAGGATATGCAGATTACCTTGGCATCCTCGGATGACTCAGAGCTATATGAGGAGTATCTGGCTGCATTGAGCACTACCGATGATATTCGAGATCACATCATGGTTGAGTAGAGAAGGGATGATAAGTTGGAGCCAGTATTCAGGGCCTTGGAGGCATGCACAGCCGCGGAGTATATATAGAGAGATGGGTTGATATGATTTAGAGAACGGGTGTACATACCAGTTGTGGGCAGGATTCCGGAGGACATTATGACTCAGGCTCGCTACAACAGGTACTCAGTACACCCGGGCATCGCCAAGATGACGGCCGACCTAAAGAGGATTATGTACTTGTTGGGAATGAAGAGAGACTTCACATACTTGGTGACCCATTATGAGACCTGTCAATTACAGAAGGCAATGTGTAAGAGTCTGGCCAGATTGTTGCAGCCACTTCCGGTGCCAGAGTGGAAGTCCGAGGATATAACCATGGATTTCATACATGGTCTTCCTAGGTCACATACGGGGAATGACTCGATATGGGTGATCGTCGATCGACTGACGAAGGTGGCCAGATTTCTACCGATTAGGAAGGACGTTTCAGTGGGTGAATTGGTGTGGAGGCTTGTTGATCAGTTCGTCTGATACCATAGAGTGTCGATGACGATATTGTCTGATCGTGATGGACAATTTACATCTAAGGAATGGAGGTCAGTCCTGGCTTACATAGGGACCCGGTTGACATTTGGTACTACCTTCCACCCTCAGACGGATGGACAGATACAACGCACCAATCGGACAATGGAGGAATTATTGCTTCTTTTCACACTGGACTGCGGAGAGCCATGGGAGAAGCAACTACCATTGATCGAATTCTCGTACAACAACATCCACCAGTCCAGCATCGGCATGGCCCCTTATGAGGGTTTATATGGGCGGAGTTACAAGACTCCTTTAACTTGGATCCAGGATGAGGATCTGAAGGTACATGGATCGGAGTTCATCGATGATACGGATGCTCAGGTGCAGTTGATTCAAGACAGGATGTTGGAGGCCCGGAGTTGACAAGCCAAGTATTACGATGCTCGACATCATCGGGTAGAGTTTCATGTAGGAGACCGGGTGTTTCTGAAGATACGACTGATGCATGGAGTCTCGCGGGTGCGTGGTCGGAAGAAGCTCAGCCCGAGATACATGGGGCCTTTTAGGATCCTAGAGCAGATCGGTCCCTCGGTATACAGACTGGAGCTGCTGCAAGAGCTTGTGGGTTTGCATGACGTTTTCCACGTCTCCTCCCTCAGGAGAGCTCTACTTCGGCCAGAGCAGTAGATTAAGACTATAGATGGGCCTATAGATTTTGATCGATCGGTGCACCAGGAGCCGATCCGGATAGACGATACTGGGATACGGGTCTTGCGACACGAGAAGGTTCCGCTAGTTAAGGTCTTGTGGAGTAATCATGGTTAATATGATCACACATGGGAGCTATAGGACTTGTTGCAGCAAAGGTACCTAGATCTTTTCACGTCAGGTATTCCTTATAACCTCTCAGGATGTTACATTTTACTTCTAATACTTGAAATCCCTTAGGCCTAACTTGAATTTCAAGGACGATATTTTTATTTTTATGTATTGAGATTTGTAATATCCCTCGGACAACTAGACCCGTAGAAGTGGTTTTGTCATGACTAGGTCATGACAAACCCTAGGAAGCCCAAGAAAACCAAGTGAATCTATGAAAGAAGGTGAGATCACCATGGTCTACAAATTGTAAAATTCTAAACACTAGCTTAATGATTGTCATATGGCTTCACTATGACTCCATGACCCCACCACAACACCACTAACCTATTAGAGGGTCCATTAGAGCCATAGGGACCATTGGGGTCAACTAAAAAGTTGATGTTTACCAAAGTCAACCCAAGCCTTGATTAGGTCAAACTAAGCTCACCAATGCCCAATTGACATCCCCTTGGCCAAAGGGACGCACCTAGCCTACCCAAGCCTCAAGGTAGGCCAATGGGTCACCAAGGAACCATTGGGGGCAACCAAAGAGGCTAAGTTGACCCAAGTCAACCCTAGCCCTAAAAATGTCAAAGTGCCCTAACTAAGGGTCAAGTGACCTCAAAGATGCCCAACCAACCCTGCTCAACCCTTCCTAAACTTTAGGGGAAGCCAATGGGTCACAAAGGACCCATTAGGGACAACCTAAATGGTCATGTTGACCAAAGTCAACTCATGGGTCAAAGTGGTCAATTTGGGTTAACCTAGCCCAATTCATGTGGGTTAAGCCCAATTGGTGTGGTCCATTAGTCTAGGGGGTGGAGAGACACATTTTGGTCCCACGAAATTTAGAGATTGGAGACTAGGAGAGAGAGGGAGGAAGTTACCCCAATTTGGAGGAGAGAGAAAGTGGGGGCTTAATAACCATCATGTCCATGGAGGTTCCATAACCCCCCACTTTGATGGGGCTTTTACTCCTTAGAGGAAGGGGAGAAGTTTCCTAGTGTTGGGTGACCCTTGGGGTGGCTCAGCCCCCTCAATTAAGAAGAAACCGAAAATGGCCTTCATGGCCATTAATGGGGATTTCAAAAATTGGGGAGTTACAATCCTCCTCTCCACAATTCCTCCTTTAAGAGCCTTCACCGGGCTAAGAGCAGGCGTTTACCCTGTTCCATTATCGATTTAGTGAAGGTTGTTGTGGAGGTTGCAGAGGAGCTCAAGTCGGCGGCTGAAAATGGCAAGGTGGCAAACCACTCGCTTTCAGTCGCAACTCAGGTCCTCCTCTACTCCTCTTCAATGGGTTAGATCTTAGGAACTATTAGGGAAAAGGGTCGAGCTAAATTGAGCTCGATTGGGTTAAGATTTTCCCTGGTTTTTCCCAAAAAAATTGGGCGTTGAGTTGGCCGGAAACTGCCATCTCCGGCAGCCAAACCACCGTCGGCCGATAGCCCTCACCTCGACGGAGGTGGTGGTGGCAGTGGTTGGCCGGGGAGGTAGCCGGATGGCTGGGAATTGGGGCTGGAAAGTGCTCTAGGTCCGGTTAATCGTGGCCATCAGCTGGAGGTAGAAGATGAGCCAGCACCGTCCGATCTTGCGCCAAGATTCGTGCGGGATTAAATAAAATAAAACTATAGTTATTGTATTATTCTGTCACACAATTTACAGTGTTTTAAATTAAATTTTAAAAATACCTAGGGGATGTTTTCGAGAAAATGGTCAACATAAAAATTGTAGCCTTATGGGTCTACTTTATTTTAAAATTTATTTGGATAAATTTGAAGTTCATGTTAGACCTCAGTACTCATTTTTGTGAGGTCTATACATAGGGTTAATCAGAGACTAATTTGAGTGCCCCCACTAAACCACTTGTCCAAAAGACAAGAATTTTGACTAGAGGTCACACTTACACATACCCAAAACATGTACAAAAATGAGAATTTATGGAAAAATTTTCTAAAGTTTTGGAAAATATTTAGTTTTTCATGTAGTATTTAATTAATGGGTCTAATGACCTCCAAATCATCCCAAATTTTGGTGAGTGGTCCTGGGTGTCATCATAAGGCCCTGTATATATTTTCATCCAATTTGGATATGATTTGATTCAGAAATAAGGAAACCCTAAAATGGACCAAGAAGGGGTAGTTAGGTCAAGGTGACTCTTATGGGTGTTGAGAGGCCAAGTCACCTTAACAGAGTATGAAACTTGGGCCACTGATGTGTTATAATGTCAAATACCCTCTCATGGAGTTTGGGGTGGATTGGGGTGGATTTTCCCTAGGACCCTAATTCAAACCCTAAGGTTGAACATTGTTGGGGGGGGGGGGTTGTGAATGTCATAGGGTGACATGTCCATGTATGAACTTGGTGTTTAGTCTATGTCTTCTTAGGTTTGTTGAATGCCCTAGGGAGGAATTTAATTTTTTTTGACACATGCACCCACTTAAGTTCCTTAGAAATAATCTTGGCCTTTACACTTTGTAGAATAGTTCAGGGGTCAAATGACCTTGGGTCTTCATTGAACTTTGGTAGGAGTAAATTTATAGTGTTATTAACCTCTGAGATTTATTTTAGGATATTTAGAAATAAGAAATCAAAACTTATAGGTTTATTAACCTCTGAGATTTATTTTAGGATATTTAGAAATAAGAAATCAAAACTTATAGGTTTATTCTCCATCTTGTCCTTTTTGATGAAATTGAAGTAACTAGGGTTTAATTGTCTTGGGATGATTTGAAAATATGGAAAAGTTAATCAAATATCACTTAAGTGCTCTGGTAAAGTATTAGGAGTGATTGGACTTATTTTCATGGTACTACATTTGTTAAGTGAATTAGTGCACCATATTTTTATAAATAGGCAATAAATATCATAACTTGTTGGAAAATTATATTACTTGGCCAAGATGCATTTTTTGGCATGTTGAGGCTTAGGAAATTGTTGCAGGTAGTTTGGATGAATTTACAAGCATGTTTATTCACAAATTTCACTATAGTAGGTTCCCTTGAAGTATTTTTCTAAGTAGCTTTCTGACATTGGAATTTATTGAAATTTAGTAAGAAGATTTTTTATGATACTACAAAGCTCTGTGAATTTTTATGGAATTTTTGGAAGTCTATTTTTGAGGGTTGCTTCACAAAGTTATTGTTCTTTATTTTATTTAGATGATTTATTTTTGTACCCATTGAACTTGGAAAATTATAATTTGTTGTCAGAGACCTTTTCTTGTCATCCTTAGGTTATGGTAATTTTTCCATAATTTACTAATGAATTATTTTACTATTCCCTTCTTTACTCTTGAATAGTGGAACTATCATAATTATTAATTTAAGGCTTTTAATCATTATGAAGATTAATGAAACTTGGTATTCTCTGATATATTGGCATCTTATAGTGTTCATAATTTTTGGGTGGTCATAACTTAAGGATATATAGTACTTTATGTTCAAAATTACCCATGGCTTAACATTTGTAAAATTTAATAATTGCCAAATTAATTAGGAAAATTATAAGTTTCTGGATTTGGGTTAATTATGTCTTGATAGACACCCAATAATTATCTTAGGGCTTTTGGACGAAAATTTGGAGTACCTCCTATCATGTACATCATATAGTTTAGGTTGGTCTGCTTTAGTAAACTGCAGAAATTGTGATAACAAGTGAGAAAGAAAAAGAGAGCTTCAGTAGGATTCATGATGAGGAGAGTGTTGGGTTGTCTAGAGTTAAGAGGTGCTCGGGATCGATTAAAGATTGTCTTTCATGTAGAAAGAGAGAGAGTAAAAAAACACTAGGGTTAGATCCATAATAATGTTAAAAGGGATTGGGAATTGGGTATTAACCAATAATAGCAAGTGCCTTGTAAAAGTGATCTTTGGGCTTCAGCCCTTCGTAGTTCCTAGTGCCCCCGAGAACCCTTCATATGGAATGCCTTGGGCAGTCCAAGGTTAACATAAACCGTAAGACTAAATGGATTACAAGAGTATTTAGAAATAATCTAGGGTTACATTTACACTCACACTCCCTGGTGTTGTAGGAGTTAGGTTGGGTCATTCGAGCAGTAGGCTCGATGGTTTTGGAATTGGGAAGTTAGCCCGACGAGCCAATGGCTCGGTAGATAATTGTGATGTACGGGATAGTCCGGGGAGCTTGGCTCGGTTGAAAATATAGTAATATTACATGTGCATAAGTTAAAAGGTGGTGGGTCTTCAGTATTGGAGAGGCGTCACACCGACACCAGTATGTCGACTTAGCAAGTTTGGTTTAGAACTTGGCTAAATAAAGTCCGGTGTGGAGCCGACAAGAGTACAGAGGAGCTCCGCTTAGTGCACCAGCATTGAGGCATACGATAGGTCGTACTTATAGTGTGATACATATTTAGAGATGGGCGGGGCCTAACCCACAGCTTTAGTTTGCGACTACGGAGGTATCCTGGGAGGTTAGGCTCCAGAAAGGGGGAACTAAAGGTCTGTGTGCGCAGAGTCGAGTGTGTGTGTTGCACTTGCATGTTCACATCATAGCATACTTGCATGACTTAGCATCATCATTGCATATAACCCTTGACACCAATTGTACAAATTGGTATGGGACATTTAATGCAACAAGCCTTGCAAAATGACCCCTTGGTCTATAGGTTTGTATGGGCATTCCTATAGGTCATGGTTACTTAGTTTACTTTCTCATGTTGTATTTAGTCTCTCGCTTTTGGGTATACCTATACTGTTTACCTACTACTGCTTATATTTATTTGCATTATTTATGAACTCATGATATACTAATTCCACTACCATATGCTTACCTTTATTACTCTCCACCTTCATTACCTTCCCTTTCCTCCTCCCCGCTCGGTGACTAGGAGCTATAGGGGAGGGGTGGGGGATGATAGGACTTAGTCATTTAGACTAAGGGTTGTTGACCAAATCATTTTACGGGATCGTGGAGCCGAACCAAGAGATGCATCCCAAGATATCGATGCGCTTGGAGACAGGACAGTCTAGCACAGAGTTCAGCCTGCAGGGACGTTGAGTCCCGATCATTAGTAGATATTATATATTTTCTTCTGTGTTGAGTGATTTGTAGTGAGGATCATGATGTCTCGGGCAAAAGCCCTCTTTAGTACTTTGCTTTATCTTTTCTGTGGACTCTCCCTTCGTGGAGAATAATTTTTATATATGTGATTCTGGTGGACTAGTTTCATTTTACTTTTGTACTATTCATTCTACTCTTCTGCGATCGGTATGGCCGACAGGATCAGCGTTTTGTATTGACGATGTTCCCGGGTTTGTTGGTGTCACCGCAAAGCGGTGGTTCTGGGCATAAGACCCCGGTTTTTTAAAAGAAAAAAAATGGGGTCTTACATTTGCTTGTGTAAGCATTTGATGTTAGAGTCTCAAGAATGGTGCGCCAGATTCTAAGGTTGTCTTCACTGTTAAATTCGTTTAATTTGACGCGCTTTTTGGCCTCCGTTTTGAACTTGTATTTCCCTGTTCAAACTATTTGAATATGATTATTATTATATTAAAGAATTATGCTTGTTTTGATTCTAGGGAAGCCCTCCTTTGGGGTAGGTTTTCGTCGATCAGAGGCGGGCGACAAAATTTTGGGCGCTGTCTAGAGTTCGATGAAGCGTCAAACATAGTTCGACAAAGCGTCGAATGGTTCTGGGTTTGACGAACTTCGAGCAGAATTCGTCGAACGGGTTTTTTTCCTTTGTGTTCGACAAACTTCAATAAGAATTCGTTGAATGGGTTTTGTGTTCGACGAACTTCGAGCAGAATTCGTCCAACAGGGTGGTTCTTGCCTCTTGTTCACGAGAATATCATGACATATTTATACTAAATCCAGAAACTTGTAATTTTCCTAATTAATTTAGCATTTATTAAATTTTTCCCAAAATTAGGTCAAGGGTGGTTTTGAACATGAAGTACTAGATTTACTTAAGTTATGGCCTCCCAAACATTATAAACACTATATGATGCCAAAATATCAGAGATTACCAAGTTTCACAAACTTTCATAAAAGTATTAACATCTAATTAATTAATTCAAGATAATTACAATAAATAGAGGTAAAGGGGGAACTACCACGAAACATTATCCAAAAATTTCACAAAAATTACCAGGACTTTAATATGATCATAAAACATTACTGACTAAGTTTCATAACATTCTAAGTTAGTTTAACCATGATTACAACAAAATCTTCAATAAGGGCAACATAAAGGTTATAACTATAAGTATGAGCTACTGACTTCCAAACATCCTACATTAAACTCCAGAGGCTCATATAGTTATAAAAACTCTTCTACCAAAAATTTCAATAGGAACCGAGGTCATCTGCCCTTTCAATTTTTCCATAAAAAGTATAGGCCTAAGCAATCTCCAATTGATTAAAGTTGTGTGCATATGTCCATACAAGAACATATCACCATATGTCCTTCACAAACCCCAAAAGTTCAACCCTAGGGTTTGAACTAGGGTCCTAGGGCAAATCCACCCTATTCCCCCTCAAAATCCATGTGAGGGTGTTTTAACTGACCTTGGGGCTCTGGCCAAAGTCTCATCCCCCATTGGGTCAGAATTGGCCTCTCTATGCCCCAAGCACCCTTTTGCCCAAATTTACCCTTAGGGGACCAAACTTTGGTCTCACCAATACCTATTCACAACAACCCCAATTGGGCTGAGATTTTTACCAAAGGTCATATCATGATTCTATTGGACAACCACCAAATTTTGGTTGGTTTTGAGTTCATTAGACCCCTTAACTAATTCATACATGGTTTGTTAAATTATTACAAAAACTATAGGAAAATGTTTTCCAAAATTCCCATATTTGGATATGTTATAGGTATAAATAAGAGCGACCTCCATTCCAAATTTCAAGTCATTTGATAAGTGGTTTAGTAAGGGCAATCAATTTAATCTCTGACTAGCCCTATGTATAGGCTGCACCATTTTGAGTGTTGTGGTCAGACCATCATCCCAAATTAGTTGAGATTAATTTTAAAATAAACTAGACTTCAGGGGCAACAACTTTCATGTAGGCCACTTTTACTTTAGAGGGCTCTAAGTATTTTTAATAATTAAAAACATTCACAGCATTTTATGTGATAGATCTGAATTGACTCTATTGGACAACCACCAAAATTTTGGTTAGTTTTGAGGTCATTAGACCTTAAATAATTCATACATGGTTTATTAAATCATTACAAAAACCATAGGAAAATGTTTTCTAAAAATTCTCATTTTTGGATATGTTAGAGTTATAGATAAGAGTGACTTCCATTCCAAATTCCAAGTCATTTGGGCAAGTGTCTAGTGGGGGCACTAAATTTATTCTCTAACTAGCCCTATATATATGATGCACCATTTTGAGTGTTGTGGTTAGACCACTAACCCAAATTGGTTGAGACCAATTTTAAAATAAACGAGACTTCAGGGGCTACAACTTTCATGTAGGCCACATTTACTTTAGAGGGCTCTAAGTATTTTTAATAATTAAAAACATTCACAGCATTTTATGTGACAGATCTGAATTGAAAATGAAATATGATTAAATGATCCTGCACGAATCTTGGCGCGGGATGAGCGGCATCCACTCATCTTTCCCGTGAAGCCAACAACCATGATTGGACGTCTTGGGCGAAGTTCGCCCGTTATTTCTCGGCCACCCGCTCCTCTTCCCGTCCGGCCACCGCCACCACCACCTTCGTTGAGGTAGTGGCTGGCGATTCGTGGTGGTTGGCCGACCGGAGGTGGCCGGAATAGTGCTTTGTGATAGGGAAAAAAACATGAAAATAAAGCTCTTAGTTTAGCCAATTGGGGGTCAATTGATCCTAAACCGTGCGGCCAATGGATAGAGATATATCCACCAGAAGAGAGGAGAGGGACAGGACCTTAAGGAGGGCTGGAGTCGTCCAATTGCAAGGTTGCCATGGACGGTGGTGGCTCCACTCGATGCTCTGCAACAACAGTACCAAAGTGGTCGGGACCTTCAATAAAGTGAGAGAAACCCCTCCTCACAGTCCTATGGTGCTTTTAAAAGAAGCAATTAGGGGAGAGGAGGGGCCAAAAGCTTCAATTTCCATTAATGGCTCATTAGAGCTTTTGGGCAAAAACTAAAATTCAATGAATCATCCCCTTGGGTGGCCAGCCATGGCTATTCAAATCCTCAAAACTGATGAGGGGGAATGTATCGAGCTTTTGGAATCAATTGGAGTGGTCCTTGGTCTCCCTTGGCCATGAATGGCTCTTTTCCTCATTTTCTCTCTCCTCCATTAAAGGGCAAATGGAGCTTTCTCTCTCCTAATCAACAATTCCATAAAATGAGTGTATTTTTAGGGAATTATAAACCTCATGAGGCTAGTGGGCCACCCTAGTTGGACTTAGCCCAAGCGGATTGGGCTTGAGCTAGCCATTTAGGCTAGTTTGACCTAATTCTATGGTTGAGTTGACCTTGGTCAAAGTGACCTTTTAGGTTGACCCCTGTTGGGTACATTGGAAAATGTGTACCTGATTTGAAAAAGCCTAACTTAGCTCAATGATATACATCAAGATGTATTTGATGTTATTTTGAGTTGATATGTGCAGGTTAAGAAAGTACTAAAAGTACAGGAAAATTATTCTAAGACCATGTGTCGACACCTGAAGAAGCTGTGTCGACACTTCAGAATAATTGTGTCGACACTTGAAGAAGGCGGTGTCGACTCAGAGAAAAAGAGTCGACAACAATTGTGTCGACACCGGGAAGCAGTGTCGACTCACAGAAGTATAGTCGACATCAACTGTGTCGACACTGGGAGGCTGTGTCGACACACTGAGGCAGAGTCGACACCAGAAGGCAGTGTCAACACACTGAGGCAGAGTCGACACCAGAAGACTGTGTCGACACATTGAGGCAGAGTCGACACCAGAAGGCTGTGTCGACACACTGATGCAGAGTCGACGCACAGAGGCAGAAGTCGACAATATTTGTGTCGACACCAGAAGACTGAGTCGACACATATAGGCAGAGTCGACAACAGCTGTGTTGACACCTGAAGGCAGTGTCGACACATACTATGTTCTGAATCTACATCAACTGTGTCGACACACAGGACTTGTGTCGACACAGTGCAAAGTCTAGAACAAGTCATTTGCTGAAGAATGATGAAGTGTTTGAGTCGATACAAATACTCAGTGTCGACTCATTCTCAAGATGAAGTTCTGAAGAAGCTGAGTCGACTTAAAGGCAAACATGTCGACTTCATCAAAGGCAGTGTCGACACCAAAGTTACTTGTGTCGACACATATCGACAGATGGTCTCGACACATTCTGACAGACAGTCTCGACACCTTGCTGACCAAGACAAAGGCTCAGGATCTATTTGACAAGTCTGACAGCTTCAGTTAACCTGTTGTAACCAAAAAGACTCCCTATGAAATTATGAAAGGTAGAAAACCAAATCTATCCTACTTTAGGATCTTTGGTTGCAAGTGTTATATACTTAACAATGGCAAGTCATATCTAACTAAGTTTGCTGCCAAATCCAAAGATGGGATATTTGTTGGGTACAGCATAAATAGTAAGGCCTATAGAGTCTTCAACTTGACTACTCAAGTTATAGAAGAATCTGTACATGTTGTATTTGATGAAACAAGATTAATCAACAGTGAGTTGCCTTGTAGATCAAATGATTCAATAGGTATAAGCAAAAGGATGGACAAGCTTTCCATTGCAGAAGCATCAAATGCAGATGAAGAATTGGAAAATGAAGACTACTGTCTAGGGGGAGTACAAGACTCTATAGGAGCTGATGACAACCAAGAGTTACAGCATGATGAAGGAGCTGGAGATGTTCAACCTGAAGGAAATCTACCTCCAGCTACAAGACATTTAAAAGACCATCCAGCAAATCAGATTATAGGTGATCCAAGACAAGGAGTACAGACTAGAAGCAGAAATCTGAGCACAGTTCTGCATTCAAGTTTCCTATCTCAAATGGAGCCTAAGAAATTTGAAGAAGCCATCCAAGACCAACACTGGATTGATGTTATGCAAGAGGAGCTCAATCAATTCAGAAGGTGCAAGGTCTGGGAGCTAGTTCTTAAACCAAGAGGCCACAATATAATTGGCACAAAGTGGATATACAGGAATAAGTTGGATGAGAGTGGAGTAATTGTGAAGAATAAAGCAAGATTGGTTGCAAAAGGATACAGGCAGGAAGAAGGGATTGACTTTGATCAAACATTTGCCCCAGTAGCAAGGCTGGAGGCAATCAGAATGTTCCTTGTCTATGCAGCTTATCAGGGATTCAAAGTGTACCAGATGGATGTGAAATCAGCATTCCTGAATGGTGATCTAAAAGAAGAAGTCTATGTAGAGCAGCCATCAGGTTTTGTAGATTCTCAAAAACCTGATTATGTTATAGACTTAGGAAAGCTTTGTATGGGTTAAAGCAAGCCCCAGGGCTTGGTATGAAACCCTGTCTACTTTCCTTATTGAGAACAAATTCTCAAGAGGTAAAATAGACAAAACTATATTCCTTAGCGAATCTAAAGGTAAGATCATCTTAGTTCAGATCTATGTAGATGACATAATCTTTGGGTCTACAGAGAACAACCTTTGCAAAAAGTTTGCCAAACTTATGAAAGGGAAGTTTGAAATGAGCAGTATGGGGGAACTTAAGTTCTTCTTGGGACTCCAAGTAAGACATGGATTGTCCATATCCCAGTCTAAGTTCACCAAGGAAATAAATAAGAAGTATGGTATGGAGTCATCCTCCACCATGAGAACTCCTATGGGAACAAGTATGCCTATATGCAAAGATGATGCAGGTAAACCTGTTGATGTGTCTTTGTATAGAGGAATAGTTGGTTCTCTATTATATCTCACTGCTAGTAGACCAGACATTATGTATGTTACATGTGTCTGTGCTAGGTACCAAGCTTGCCCTAAAGAATCTCATTATACTGCAGTCAAAAGGATTCTGAGATATCTTAAGGGCACACCTAATATAGGCCTTTGGTACCCTAGGAATGGAGATTTTCTACTAAGAGGTTATTCAGATGCAGATTTTGCAGGCTGTAGAGAAGATAGAAAGAGTACTACAGGTACTTGCCAATTCTTGGGAGGAAGACTGATATCATGGAGCAGTAAGAAGCAGACCAGTATGGCAATATCCACAGCTGAGTCTGAATATGTGGCTGCTGGAAGTTGCTGTGCACAGCTATTGTGGATTCAGCATCAGCTTAAGGACTATGGTATTCAAGTAAGTAGAACACCTTTATTGTGTGATTCTAAGAGTGCTATTTCTATTGCAAATAATCATGTTTCTCATAGTAGAACCAAGCATATAGAAATAAAATACCATTTTCTTAGAGAACATGTAAAGAAAAGAAGACATCTCAATGGAATTTGTTAAAACAGATTATCAAATTGCAGATGTATTTACTAAGCCTCTAGATGAAACAAAATTCAATAAATTTAAAATTGAATTAGGAATGCTGACCATAGGTTAGTTTATCTTGTGGTTTCAAAAAACAGAAATTGGCTAAGTAAAATGGTGTCGACACATTCAGTAATAAAGTGTCGACACAGAGAAGTAATGTCGACTAGATAGGGAAATGGTGTCGACACATTCAGTGATAATGTGTCGACTCAGTGAAGTCATGTCGACTAGTCAGAGAAATTGTGTCGACACAGAGAATATGTGTCGACACCTAAGGGTCAAATAGTCGACTCATCCAGAAATGTAGTGTCAACTTCACCAGAATAATGGTGTCGACACTTACAGATTTTGTGTCGACACTTGTACTAAGAGTCGACACAGAATTTCTGATGCACTACTAAGTATCTCTTGTGTCTACATATCCTCAATAGGTGTCGACACAAAGTAGTCAACATTGTTGGTCGAGACAATAGAAGTTTGTGTCGACACATTCCATCTGTGTCGACACATTTAGTCTGTTTTTGCCTAACTTTTGACCTTCTTTCATTAGAGGGTATAAATAGGTCAAGAACGTATTCTGTCGACACGCTTACCAGGTTTTCGAGACAAAAACCTAGTGTCGACATTCTCTCTTCTCTTCTCTCAAGCTTTCTCATCTATTCAATGGCGCCAAAGGTTGAAGATAACGTCAACGAGGGATATGAGCTGGTTCGGGCTGCATTCGTCAATGGCGCACCAGAAATCAACCAAGTAATTTCACTTCTAACAGACAATGGACTGGAATTCCTTGTCTCAGAACCATCAAAGATCTGGAAGAAAGAGGTAATTGAATTTTATACCTCTGCATCAGTGGATTCTTCTGGCCTCAAGATCAAATCCACTGTTCATGGGACGAAGGTGAAACTTACACCAAGAAGTTTAAGAAAGATTCTTCAATTATCGAGCATTGAGAATGAAGAAGAGGTCCCAGCCTCTAAGACAAGGGAGGCTCTCCAATGGTGTGGATTGGATCCAACCATAAAGATTGGAGCAGCCATCAATCGTAAAGGAATGAATCAACAGGGCAAATTTCTATCTGAAGTGGTTGGGAAGGTGATTTTGTGTAAACCTGGCGGCCATGATAGGATTTCGGCCTTAATGTTCAATCTCATGACAAGAATAATCGTCAGGATTAACACAGACTGGTCAGCAGTTGTGTTTGATAAAATCAAGGAAGGTATTAAGAAGCCAAATCTGGCTAGGATTTTGATTTTATACCTAGCAGGAGTCATTCCAGAAGTTATGCAACAGATACCAGGGTCTAAAATCAATCACATGAGAAAAATGGACATGAGATTATTCTTAAGGTGGGATAGAGTTCTGTCCAAAGAGATGCCTGAAGTGGATAGGCAGGACATAACTGAGATGTCACCTAGACATGAGCAAGGCACTGAACAACATCAAGGAGATCAAGTGAGAGAACAGGGTGAAGACCAGTCTGGGTCAACTCAAGTCCAGAAAGAAACATTACCTGCACAGGAGCAGGGGGAGCAAGTTCATTCTCCTGCTCAAAATATTACTGATCCAGCACAGGTGCAGGGGGAGCAAGTTTATTCTCCTGCCCAGGACATTCCTAATACTAAACAGGTGCAGGGGGAGCAAATTTCTGAACAAGTCCAAGAGGAAGAAAGAGTAAACCAATCAGAAGATCTGAACATTGCTGACCTAGATGCCTCCTCTTCTGCTCAAGCTCAGAAGGAATTCACTCTAGATGAGTTGTTTCCTGATGATGGAATTGCTGCTGATGAAATTGAGGTAGTGCAAGAAATTGAGAAGGAGCAAGAAGTTGAGAAGGTGCAAGTTGTTGAGGAGGAGCAAGTTGTTGAGGGGGAGCCTGTGAATGTTGAGGTTGAACAACATGTCACTGAGACAGAAATTCCTGCTACACCTCCTGAACAAG
Source organism: Platanthera zijinensis (assembly GCA_039513925.1). Taxonomy (NCBI): domain Eukaryota; kingdom Viridiplantae; phylum Streptophyta; class Magnoliopsida; order Asparagales; family Orchidaceae; genus Platanthera; species Platanthera zijinensis. Next base: position 85,461,233 of record CM077086.1, read on the forward strand.
TTCATATTGACAGCTCATCAGAATCTGAGACTGAAGAAGCCAGAGAGGCAAAGAAAAGGAAGCTTATAGTCTTCAAGAGAAGGAGCCAAACCTATAAGCAAGCTCTCCAAACTGCAAGTTACCAAACTCCTGCTGCTTTTGATTATAATAAGTTCATGGTGGACTTGCAAGTAAAGTTGGATGAGCAGAGATTAGCTATGGAAAAATATGTTGATGAGAATAATAAATCACTGCAGTTTGATTTGGCTCAAGATATTAAATCCATCAGATTTGAAGTAAACTTGAATAAAAAGGAAATGACTGATTGCTTCCACAAGGGAGGTAATGCCGTGATCTACCTTGCTAAGCAACAGCAGGCTATTCTTACTAAAGTCGATGACATTGCCCAGAAGCAGGGATATGTTCTTGTAAATCAGCTGAGAATGAATGATAATCTTGCTGAATCTCGCCATGAAATTCTCACTGAGTTAAAAAAGACTGCTACAGGGCTGACTGATGCAAGAGCTAAAGATATGGAAGCTTTTGATCAGAAACTCAAGGATACTATAGCTTCAGTTCAAACTGCAATCACCACCTCTCAGAAGGAAATAGCTGCCAAGCTTCAAAAATTGGAACCATTTTTTAAAGAGGGTGTGAATTATCTTGATAACCAAATAAGATTTCAGAAGACTGATCTAAGAGATCATATTGAAAGAGAAGTCCTAAAGGGGGAGAGGTTATTAGTTCATGCTGGCTCAGAACATACAAAGTTGGTAACCAACAGTATTCGAGCCACATTGGGATATCCACCTTTATGTGATGATGATATGGTTGCTGAGTCAGGGTTACAACCAGGTCTACTTGAAGGCAATCAACCTGAGGTTGCCCAAGTCATTTACCCCCCTGCTGATTTTGATATGATTCAACAGCAAGTACATGCAATGTATAGTCCTCCAAAGGAGGTTACAAATATTGTTATTGAAAAAGTTGATAAGCCTGATGCAAGTTTTCTTCTCCGTCGCTCACCTCTCTACCAAAGGCTCAATATGCACTTGCCTCACCGCTACTGGCTCAACTACACCAGCTTGCATCGGGGCAACCTCAGGGTGTAACTGCCCTTTTGGTTGTGCATTGATCATTGTGAACACGGCTTCAGCAACTAAATATATTGTCTCGGCAGAAGGAGGAGGCGTACGCGCCTAAGACGGTGCATTACTTTCTGCAGAGTGTTGATTTTGCGACTGCTCTGCATCGCTCCTTGTCACCTATAATTGCGCAGCACGCAATTTAGTGACAGATAAACATAGCAAACAATAAACAAAGGAACGCTCAGGTTCCACAAGCAATGTTTTTAACATATGTCATGTGTGTTTTTCATTCTTAAGTGGACATTCACTGGTGATTTTACGTCTTTAAGGTGACGCACACACGTGCTCTTCACCCCTTAAAAGAATTCGATCACGAATTCAGCGGACACGAACCGACACCTATAAGCTGATACTAAATTGTAACACCCATATTCTGTCACAAATAATATAATAGAAGGTCTGACCGGGGCCCCACATCATATTATACGAACAGACTAAAGGGTTACGAAATGAAACCATAACCTTTAAAAATCTAAACACACTCTAACACAGAGTTACAAACTAGCGGAAACAATAACGAGTTAAAACCAACCACCCAAGAGGGAATGTCCACTAACGGTTATACACCGGGAATGAAAAGAGCATACACCATAAAGTTTTGGCCTTAAGGCCTTTCAATAATAATGTTTTACCAAGACAACAGTGGATTCCAAACATCAGCACGCAGGCCGACAAAATAGGAAAAATAAAAGCAAAATATTGGGTCTTCGAGGGCCGGCACAGCTTTAGGCTCCAGCCCGCTATTTCCCGCTTGGTGCCGCAACACCTACACGCAAAACATTCCACCAAACGGTGGAAAACAAAACAACGGTCAGCTGGAGCTAACCAAATTATAACGACCCCACCCCTTTCTCGGGGTGGTGGTGCTTAATCCCTGCAAGCATTTAACATGTTTACATATTTAATATAAATATGCAATTTAAGCATCATTCATCATAGACGATGGCGCAAACCACCCAACGTCTCGTGCACTCAGAGCACCTTAACGGCGTACCGGGTTTCCTCAAGTCCTACCTTTTTGCCATCACAGGCATACGAACGTGCATAAAGCACCTCAACGGTGAACTCCACTAGTCCACCACCATTCTCAGTCCCGGACTGGATGGTTCCGCTTGAGCATTATAAGCCCGGCCTATAGCCTCGGCTCACCTCTATGTCAACGGCAATTGTCACGTACTTTAGGTCTATTTAACCGAATGACATAGAGCGGACACAGTTCAACTCTTTCCCGTTGCTCAAATCATCGTGCCAATTAACGACAATGACGCGGGTCAGCATCCCCTTTCCCATACATGACATAACACATGTTATGCTTCAAGGTTGTATCTCGTGGCCACCAAAGTTGGGCACCCAAGGCACGCAACTCAACATGCTAGCACACAGACTCCGAGAGACTGTTTGGGCACACAACACCACATAAGCTCCCTGGGAGCTAATGTTATCGATACAACGATCCAGTGCAAACATTAGGGTGTTTCTTGGAGCACACCTCCAGTACTAACTACCGCCCCGGGTAGACCCCCATTCTGAAATATTCAACTTCCACGGAATCTTCTCCGGGAACCCACAAAATATCACAAATCCAGACCACACGTCCGGATGAGCTTCACACAACATGCCTAAAACCGTACTCGTACTTCCGGGAACTAAATGCAATTAAATAACGGGGATGTATATATCGACCCGTCGGAGAGCACCTTTCCCCCACCCGTCGGCAGGGAGGGGCCTCCATGCAAACATGCTAAAAATTAAGGGTTTCACCTGCCCAAGAAGAAAAGTCGTTACCCTTGACGCGCGTTTCAAAGCCATAGCTTGGTCGTCACGGACTTGGTTTACACGCACAGGTCCGAGCTCCAAATCGAACGTTTCGCCACGATCCCTAGCCAAACACGAGTTGCTCACCACCAACAACTCCAGACGGCGTCCTCCCCCAAGCGTAAACCCAACCATAACCCTCTTTGTCGGCCGAGAGGAGAGGGAGGTCGGTCACGGCCTCAAGCCTAGCTAGCTTTCCCCTTCTCTGGCGGCGACTAGAACAGAGGGAGGAGTAGGATCGGCCCTTCCAGCGGCGACGGGACCGAGTCCGGCTCCTTCCAGCGGCGGAGAGAGAGAGAGAGAGATGGGGGGACGGGCTCGGTTTCGCGCGTGACAGAGAAGCCAGGAGAGAGAAACAGGAGGGGAAGAGGAGGGAGATCCTCCTTCCAGCCGGCGACGAGAGAGAGAGGTTAATCGGGATTTTCCTCCTCCTTCCCGTTTCGCCGAGTGAGTAAGAGAGAGTGAGAGGGAGATTGATCGGGAGAGAGGGAGAGGGAAAAGCGGTTGAGAGAGGGGGAGTGTACAACCCCGTATCCAGCGAGTGGGTCAACAGGAGCCAAACCGGCCGGTTCAGACCGCCCCAGAGCCCCAGGCGAGTCCAGCGGAGCATGCCGAGCCCAGTATGCTGAGTACCGGCTCGGCAGTCGTCGGGCCGAGCTCGGAGTTCGTGGAGCTGAGCCCGACGGAGGGAAGTCAATTCAGCGGGCGAGCAGAGCCAGCCGAGTACGTACTCGCCCAGAGCCGAGGGGTGGGCGAGTGCCAGTCTGCCCGTCACTCGCGAGCAGGGGCATCAGAGCCAACTCGCCCAGGCCTAAAGTAAGGCGAGCTAGGCCTATGGCGTTGAGTGGACGCTATCTCAAGGCCAGCTCGCCCCTCAGCTGTGGGGTAATTTTACCATGTTACCCCCTTTGGTCTTCCTATAGTCCTCGAGAATAGTGAAGGTTGGATATTTGCAGACTGTCTTTTCCTATAAATATGACCCAAGGGGTACCTCAGAAAGGCACGCTTACGTGTGCCCGATCTTCTAGCGCTTTCTGAGGTACCTTAGCTTCAGCACTTGGCTAAGGAGGGGAAGCGCTCTAAGATCTTCCGGGTGTGTGGTGGGACCTCCGTGCTGGAGCCTTGGGTCTTTCCCCAGTCCTTTTTTCCTAATCCGTTGGGCTCATGAGGAGAGAATTAAGTGTGCGATCACCCCTTCCCCAAGGGTCGAATTCCACAGAGACCGATTTTTCGGTTTTAACATTTTGGTGCGGTGAGCGTGGAGCGTGATCAGCACAGAAAATCTTCCGCAAGTTCGAAGGCAAGGGATGAAGGACAAGGTTCAGGCAGGGCGAACTTGCCACCCCTCCCCCTCCCGCTGTGGCAGGAATGTCCGCAGAGCTCAGAGAGGAAGTGCTCGGGCTTGTCAGGATCGCACTCGGCATGCGAGCCGAGAGCGCGACGCCGGTAGTTCCTGTGGTCGCCGACCCGGCACTGGGAAACTACGCGCCCATCAGGCGAGCAGGGAAGGAAGTCGCGAGCGAGGGGGAGCGCGAGCCGCGAGGGCGAGTCCTTTTCCCGGGCTCGGCAGGCGAGTACCACTTCGGCGAGACAGTGGGGAGGGAGCCTCCAACTCGCCCGGCTAAAACGGAAGCCCCTTCAGCGAGTTCGTTTCTTCTGCCTCATTTCCAGAGGGGTTCCGAGAGCCGGAGATGTCCTACTACTCAGGGAAGGGAGATCCAGTCCAGCACGTCCAGTGGTTTGAGGACGTGGTCTCGATCCAGCAGATGTAGGATGGCTTCAAGTGTAGGCTCTTCGCCATCACCCTCGGGGAGAAAGCGAGAGAGTGGTTTCATTAGCTCCCAGCCAGCTCCATCTACTGCTTCGAGGACCTGCGCCGAGTGTTCATGTTAAGGTTCACTACCTCAAAGAAGAGGAAGAGGGAGGTCGAGTCCTTGTTCCGTATCAAGCAAGGAACAGGGGAGACCCTGGGGAGTTACCTGGACAGGTTTCAGGAGGAACTGTCCTAGGTGCAAGAGATGTCAGGGCACACCATGATGGTGGCCTTCACCCTGGGACTCCAGCCCGGGTTCTTTGGCATGGAGTTGAAGAGGACGCCTCCAGTATCTTTTGAAAAGCTCCTGGAAAGGGCGGCAAGGGAAGCCGATATGGAGGCGGCACACCCAGAGTTTGCCCGGAGGTTGGCCAGGTGGGCCGTGGAGGAGGAGAAACCAAGGGGTGGTCGAGACCAGGAGGAGTGAAGGGTCGAGCCTCGGCAGAGAGAGCAGCAGCCGCAGCAGCCCAGGTGGGGGCGTCAAGAACCAAACAACCGTTTGGGTTGGAGGCCGGAATGGCAGGATCAGGGGCCGCGAAGGGGTTATCAGGGAGGAGATAACCGTCAAGGTGGACGCGTCCAGTTTTACCCCCAGGGGGGAAGGCAAGGCCATATACCCCCTCTTCCCGATCAGGAGGAAGCCATGGCTATCGCCCTGGGGGGAAGAAGGAGAGGACAACTGAGGAGGAGGAGGGAGGTCAGGATAGACCTGCCCTACTATGACTACCATCAAGAGGAGGGGCACACAACGATCACGTGCCCGGAGTTCCTCGAGATACGAGGAAACAGGGAGCAGCAGCAGCAGCAGCAGAACCGCCAGGAAGTGCGAATTGAGGAGGTCCGGCCTCAGGCGGAGGGGGACCGTTGTGAAGACCGGGCTGATGTAGGGACTCGGGGAGGGATAGGATTGATCTATGGGGGTGTGGGGGTCGAAGCTTCCCGAAAAGCAAGCCTCCACACCATGTACCGAAGGATCATCGGCTCCACATCCCAGACCCCACCCCCAGAAGAAAGGATCACTTTCTCAAGGGAAGACATGTCGGGTCATGAGGACCCCTTCTACGATGCGCTAGTCATCCAGACGGCCATCGAGAATTTCACAGTCTCCCGGATCCTCGTTGACAACGAGAGCTCCTTCAATATCATCTTCAAGAAGCCCTTCGACGCCATGCAGGTAGAAGCCAAGAGGGTGTTGGCTTCCGATGGGCGTCTCTTCGGTTTTTCGGGGGAGAGGAAAGAAGTAGAAGTAGGAGTGGGTCTCCATGTCAGCTTGGGGGGCAGTCTAGGAACTGCCGAATCATTATAGTAGAGGCCCCCAGCAGCTACAACGCCATTTTTGGGCGGCCCCTCATCAGCGCTTTCCGCTGCGTCCCCTTCTCCTTCCATCAGTGCCTTAAATTCAACGTGGAGGGGATCCAGGTCTGAGTCCGTGGTGACCCCAAGACGGCTCGAGAATGTTATGTAATGGCAGTAAATTCCATCTCTTGGCAGGAGGAGGCCGAGGAGATGGGGAGGAGGATGGAAGAGGTGGATGGGCAGGAGGCCGGAGAGGAAATCGGGGAGGAAGAAGAGATAGAGGGGGAAGCCCGCGTTCGGGTAGTAGAGGGGGAGGTAGTCCATGAGGAGTCGGTCGAGGCAATGGTCGTGGATGGAGGGGAGGTCCTTGCCCCAAGAGGGGAGGATATTGCTGAATGGGAGGAGCAGTCCCGGTTGGAGGCCGCCGAGGAAGTGGTAGAGATGGAAGTTCTCACCCAGGATGGCAGGGTGGAGAAGGTCCGCATCAGCAGGGGGTTGACCCCGGAGGATCAAGGCAGGATGCTGGAATGCATCCAAAAGAATGTGGACGTCTTCTCTTGGAGCGCGGCCGAGATGCCTGGGATCGATGCCGACGTCGCTTTCCACCGCCTCAACCTGGACCCGGAGGCTCGCCCCATCCAACAGAAGAGGAGGTCTGTCACGGACAAGCTGGCCGAACCAATCAGGGAGGAAGTCGCCAAGCTCCTCAAGGCCGGCTTCATTTCTGAAATTCAGTACCCCGACTGGGTCTCGAATGTTGTAATGGTAAAAAAGGGGACGACCAGTGGAGAATGTGTGTAGATTTTTCACTGCTTAATAAATCATGCCCAAAAGATTGTTACCCCTTGCCTAGAATCGACGCGTTGGTAGACTCAGCCGTCGGTTTTTCTGTAATGAGTTTTTTAGATGCCTTTTTAGGTTATCATCAGATCAGGATGCACCCTCACGACATAAAAGATGTCTCCTTCATCACGGGGGATGGATGCTACTGCTACAAGATGATGCCTTTTGGATTGAAAAATGCAGGGGCAACATACCAGAAGATGATGGATCGTGTATTCCAGGGACAGAAGGGGAGGAACCTGGAAGTGTACGTGGATGACTTGGTGATAAAGAGTCGAGAGGTCGACTCTCACCTCCGGGATCTGGAGGAGACCTTCGGCACCTTGCGTAAATACAATATGATGTTGAACCCCTTAAAATGTGTATTCGGGGCCAGCAGGGGAAAGTTCCTGGGACATCTACTCACTCCCACGGGAGTAGAACCAAATCCTGATAAGGTCAAGGCGTTAATGGAGCTAGGGGCTCCCAGGAATGCCAAGGATGTCCAACGGCTGACGAGGAGGCTGGCCGGGCTTAGCAGGTTTCTCTCCAGGGCTGGGGAAAAGTGCTCCCCTTTCTTCAAAGCGTTAAGGGGGGGCAAGAATTTTGAATAGTCCAGGGAGTGCGAGGAGGCATTCCAGGAACTGAAGAAACAACTCACTCAGCCCCCTCTCCTTCATGGGCCTAAGGAAGGGGAGGACTTATTCCTATATTTAGGGGTTGGGGCTGAGGCTCTCAGTTCGGTTCTGGTCAAGGAAGAGGGCAAGAAGCAGCTGCCAATCTATTACGTAAGTAGGGTCCTGAGGAAGGCGGAACTCTGTTACCCTATCTTAGAAAAATTAGCCTTCGCCCTAATCATCTCGGACCGGAGACTCAGGCCCTACTTCCAGGCACACTCCATCCGGGTGGTGACTGACCACCCCCTCCACAACATCTTCGAGGGGGTGGAGCACTCAGGGAGACTCGCCAAGTAGTCGGTAGAGTTGAGCGAGTTCGACATCTCCTTTGTCCCTCAGCTAGCAATCAAGGAACAGGCAATGGCTAACTTCCTGGCTAACTATGCGGTCGAGGTGGCAGAGGAAAAGCTCACTCATCCCGTCCCTTGGAAAGTGATGGTTGATGGAGCGTCAGGGAGGCATTCCTTGGGGGTTGGGGTCGTCTTGGAAAGCCCCCAAGGGACCAGGATTGAACAAACAGTGGTGATACATTTCTCCATAACCAACAATCAGGCCGAGTACGAGGCCGTGATCGCAGGGCTGCGTTTGGCCAAAGAGTTAGGAGTGCATGATGTCAAGGTCCTCACTGATTCCATGGTAGTAGCCTCCCAGGTCAACGGGGAGTTTGAAGCAAGGGAGCCTACCCTGCAATGGTATTTGGCCAAGGTCAAGGGAATCATTGGGGGGTTCCAAACCTTCTCCATTCAGCATGTGCCGCGGGAGGAGAATGAACAGGTCGACCATCTTGCCAAGCACGGTCCTCGGGTGGGGGGCACCATCACAGACCTCTTCCGCCCATCCTTAGAGGAGGGAGAGTTGATGGAGATAGATCAACACCCCACATGGATGGACCCCTTCACCACCTTTTTGTCCACGGGAGAGTATCCAGAGGGGATGGACAGAAAGAAACTCAAGTACAAATCGGCATATTACCTCTTGCGTGACGGACAACTTTACCGCGAGACTCTCTCGGCTGCTGGCTCGTTGCGTGGCTGAAGGGGAGGTGCAGAGAATTTTAGAAGAAGTCCACTCCGGGGAGTGTGGGATTCACTCGGGGGGTCGGACCCTGGAGGGGAGAATTATTAGACAGGGTTACTTCTGGCCTACCCTGGGGCGTGATGCTTCCGAATTTGCCAAAAAATGTCATAAGTGCCAACTATTTTCCCCCCTCCAACTACAACCGGCTCAGCGACTCTGAAGTATCACGGCCCCGTGGCCCTTCGCAATTTGGGGAATGGATCTGGTAGGGCCTTTCCCCCAGGCAAGCGAGCAAAGAAGGTTCTTGTTGGTAATGATTGACTTCTTCTCCAAATGGATAGAGGTGAAGGCGTTGGCCAAGGTGACTTCGCAGATCATCCGGAATTTTATATGGTGGGAAATCATCTGTAGGCACGGGATGCCCCAAGCCATCGTCACCGACAATGGACCGCAGTTTGCCAGTAATGAATTCATAAAATTTTGTGAGGAGCTCGGAATTGACCTCAGATTTGCCTCGGTCCATCACCCCAGAAGCAATGGGCAGGTGGAGGCAGCCAACAAGGTCATCGTAAACATCCTAAAAAAGAAAGTTGAAAATTTGAAGGGGAGCTGGGTGGAGTAGCTCCCCTCCGTCCTTTGGGCCCTGAGAACTACCCACAACACCGCCACAGGGGAGACACCCTTCAAACTCTCTCACGGGTGCGAGGCGGTGCTCCCCATCGAGCTCGAGGTACGGACTCCCAGGGTCGCTGAAGCGGAAGCCGGAAGGTATGAGTGGAGAGCTGAGAACGAGGAAGAAGAGCGGCTCTCCTTGGACTTGATAGAAGAATTGTGTGACCTATCAGCTGTTCGGCAAGAGGAAGTCAAGCGTAGGATGGCTAAGTATTTTGACAAACATGTTCGGATCAAGCAGTTTATGAAAGGTGACTTGGTCCTAAAGAAGGTAGACGCGGCAGGAAGATCGGCAGTCGTGGGCAAGCTCCATCCAAACTGGGAGGGGCCATACATCGTAGAAGAGGCACTAAGATCGGGAGGGTACCGCCTCCAAAATGTGGAGGGCGAGACCCTGAGACACACCTGGAGCGGCGGCGACCTGAAACGCTTTTATCCCTGAATATTTGTATGTGCCTCCCTTTTTAATACAATTTGTTCCACTCAATTGAGCCTTTTTGCTTGATAATTGTAACGATGACATGAGATTTTACAGAACCTTCATAGCCTAATGTTGGTACCCTAGTTTGGATTTGTGTTAAGTCTTCTCCAGTAGTTTCTTGACCCAAGATTTATCTATGGTCAAAGGTTAGTTGTTAGGTTAGAATTCTCTAGTTGTGTAGAATTGCTTATCCAGATGAAAATTTGGTTAAGTCCTTTTTGGTTCGACTATAGTCGAACGCCGCTCGACTATCGTCTATCGACTAGTCGACGATCGTCTATCTATTGGTCTACATTTGTCTGTCAGCAGATCCTCTAACTCTGAGTTAGTTCAACTCTTGTTAGCTCGACGATCTGTGGTATCTGCCTCGTCGATCGTCGACCTCTGCTCGAATTCTTTTGACCAGACAGATTTGCTGATAGTTCGACTATCTGCTCTGTTTCGATAGCTCGACTATCTGTTTGATAGGTCGACTATCTGTTTGGTAGTTCAACTATCTGCTTCGATAGTTCAACTATCTGATAGCTCGACTATCTGTTCTGATAGTTCGACTATCTGCTCTGTTTCGATAGCTCGACTATCTGTTTGATAGGTCGACTATCTGTTTGGTAGTTCAACTATCTGCTTCGATAGTTCAACTATCTGATAGCTCTACTATCTGTTCTGATAGTTCGACTATCTGCTCTGTGTTGATAGCTCGACTATCTGTTTGATAGGTCGACTATCTGTTTGTTAGTTCAACTATCTGTCTTGATAGTTCAACTATTTGATAGCTCGACTATCTGTTCTGATAGTTTGACTATCTGTTCTTTTTGATAGCTCGACTATCTGTTTGATAGGTCGACTATATTTCTGATAGCTCGACTATCTGCTTTGATAGTTCGACTATCTGTGTCGTTCGACTATCTGTCTGATAGGTCGATGATCTCTATGGTTCGTTCGACGATCTTTGAGGATCGGCCAACGATCTCTTGTCTGTGTTTAGTAATTTTGTATTCTTTCTCTTCTGAGATTTATTTCCTATCTGCTTGGCATTTTTTATAAAAGATTATCTCAGTGATTTTATGCTATCATTTTTAAGAAATACTTGTTTCTTTCTGTATGCATAAGTCAATCTTTATCTGACAATGTCTTTTGTCTTATTAGTTGAAATATCTTTTTGCTTTATCTGTCATGCTGTCCTTTATAGCCGTTAGACTTAAAAGTCTTCTCTGGCCGTAAAGAGTTTCTTCTGATGTGACTTTCTCTAGTATTCTTTTATCAGATTGGATTTGCAGCTTCTTAGAAAGCTTTATCTCTTTATAGGATATCTGTCTGCAGGATATGTTTTGCTTTATGCTATTTGCAGCCCAGATTGCAGATCTCAGAAGAAGACAAATTTCAAACAAAGATTAGAGCCGTTACAAAGGCCCATATATAAAGTACTTTCAAAAGACAGAGATACATACAACAATATACAGAGAGATAAGAAGTTGGCATAGAGATTGAAAACAAGAAAGATCTACAGCTCTCAGAATTTCACATTCAACTGAGAAGATTTACTCTCTTCAACATTCTTCTTCACCCTGAGTCCATCCTGCTTACAAGAACATTTACTCAGTGCCTAGAAGAAGAAGAAGAAGAAAGGAAGTTGATTGAATAAGAACAACCTATTACAAATCAAGAGTCTTCTCCAAGCTTCTCCTTCAGAATTTCAAGACAGTTCTCTGTCGTGAATTCAGAAGAGATCCTGCACCCTGAAGCAAGGATTCTTCCTGGATATTCACTAAGCCAGGGGGAGCCTTGTCTCCTTAAGAGCTTTCTAGCTCTGTGCAATCCACTAGCTTCTCTAATCTTATTTTATAATAGAGAAGACATTCTATCCCTCTCCTCCTCCTATACAAAGGGTTATTACTCCCTTCAAAAGTGAACCTTGGTGGCAGGGCATCTGAGCAAAAACCTGTGTTGGATTTTGAGCTCCTGATCAAAAGCTCAAAGGGTCTACTTGATCTACCTGAACCAGATCAGTTGGTGGCAGGGCACCTGAACAAAAACCTATAGTGGATTCCTACTAGGGTGGTAGAAGAGTGGATGTACCTATTGAGAGGGAACCACTATAAATCTCTTGTGTCGTCTGTGCTGCTTACATTAATTATTGCATTGTGGCTGTGAGTAGAACTAACTAGGACTGCTAGTTGCTGTGATAGGATCAAAGCTGAAACTGTGATTACAGTTAGCTCTCTTTTGCACTACACATTGTGTTAGGCTCTAGGGTTTTCAAATATCTATAAACTCATTCCGCAAATTAACTCTAAGGGAGTTGAGTAGACAATCAAATTTTTGATTACTCTATTCACCCCCCCCCCCTCTAGAGTTGTATCTATCCTCACTTTCAATTGGTATCAAAGCGAGGTTGACTGACTGTACAGGCTAACACCTGAGTCACAAGATCCAGATAGATACCAAGCTTATAGATATTCACTTCATGGCCCAGTACAAGGATTACTCTAGCACCAGACCTCCAGTTTGCAACTTAGCTAAGTTTAGCATCTGGAAGGCAAGAATCAAACTTTATATGAATTCTATTAATGAAAGTATTTTTTTTTCTTCTATTTTGACAGGACCACCAAAACCACCTGCTGCAGCTACTGCTACAACTTCAATAGATATGAGTGCAGTGCCTCCACCTGACTACAATGATGAATACAAGAAGGCCAAGATAGCTGATGCTAAAGCAATGAATATTCTGGCTCAGACTATGTCTGATGAAACCTTCCAGAAAGTGGCTGATTGCACCTCTGCAAAAGCCATGTGGGACACACTGAACCAGATTGTAGCTGGTTCAGCTGATGAAAGGAAGGACAGAAGGTCCAACCTTATATCTAAATATGAAAACTTCAAGAAGACTGAAGCTGAATCAGTTGAAGGAATGCACACCAGGTTCAGCTCAATCATCAATGAACTGAGAACCCTTCATAAGGATATCTCATTAACAGAGGTCAATGATAAGATACTAATGTGCTTCCCCAGCACATGGGATCTTAGGATCTAGCCCATCAAAGAGGCTAGAAGTACCACTGAAATCTCAACTAAAGCTCTCCTAGGCAAGCTCAAATCCTTTGAGCAAGTGCTGAAGTCCAGGGAAGCTGAGGCTGAAGCCAAGACTCCAACTCCAACAAGGAAAGAGCAAACTCTTGCTCTCAAAGCTGCTGATGCTTCTGAAGGAAGCCAATCCAATGAAGAACTGATGGCACTCTTTGCCAAAAGGTTTCTCAAGATGGGCAGAAAGGAATTCAGAAAGAAATCTTCAAGATATGAAGATAAACCAAGGTATGACAGATCTCCTGCTAAAGAAATTATCTGTTATGGTTGCAGGAAACCTGGACACATTCTACCTGAGTGTCCAGAGGAAAAGAACAAAGAAAAGAGAAAAGACAAAGAACATCAAGAGAAGCACTCCAAGTCCTCCTCCTACAAAAACAAGAAGAAGGAGAAAGGATTTGTTGCTGAGACCTGGAGTGACACAGATGAGGAATCTTCCTCCTCAAGCTCCAGTGAAGATGAGGAAGAGAAGAAGGCAAAGGAAATTTGCCTAATGACAATTGATGCCTGCAGCAACCACTCAGCTGCAGAGAGTTCTGATGATGATGAAGAAATGCCTACAGAAGCTCAGGTATTATCTTCTTATGACTTTACCTCTGTTGAATTTAAATCTGATTTTAAATCCCTTTGTTTAGATTTAATTAGTTCAGAAAAAGAAATTAAAGAGCTTAGAAATAGGATAGCAGAATCAGAAATCCTCTCCATTGAAAATGTTAGGTTAGAAGCAGAACTCACTAAGTCTAGTGAAGAAATAAAATTTCTCAAAAATGAACTAGCTAAATCAAAAAGATTAGAAGAATCTCTAAATGGTAGAAGCCTTAAGCTGCTAGAAATTACCAGCATGTCAAACACTAGGACAGGCAATAATAAGCTAGGCCTAGGAGCTTCATCAAGTGAACCCCCATTGGTTCTTAAAAATCATCTTTCAACTTCAGTAAACTTTATTTCAGCTGATGGAATAAAGAATACTGAGCAAGTAAAACAAGTTAACAAAGCCTTAAATAAAGCTAAGAGAGAAAAGAGAAAACAAATATTTAAGGAAATACAAAAGTCGTCGAACGATGCTCGACGATCGAAGTCTCAATGGTCGAACGATGCTCGACGATCTGAGCATCGATCGTCGACCTCTGATCGACGATCTCAATATGAATTTCAAAAATACAACCAGAACCTTAGAAACCCAAATGTGAATAGAAACCCTAGGTTCATTGACCCATCAACTGCATGGAGAATCCCACCTAGGAGATCTTACCCTTTAGGTTATCATCCTCAGCCTGCTTATTCTTTTATCTCAAGTTTTTCTTATGTGAAGAATAAGGGACCCAAGGTTACCTGGGTCCACAATGTTTAATTTAACTTATTGCAGGTGAAGACCTATCCTATCACTCAGGACAAGTGGTATTTGGATAGTGGATGCTCCAAACACATGACAGGAAACAAAGACAATCTGTCAAAGTTCAAGGCCAAGCTTGGACCAAAGGTGATCTTTGGGAATTCCAACTGTGGTCAAACTGAAGGATATGGTAGGATTACCATTGGAGCAGCAACATTCAAAAGAGTTGCATATGTAACTGGACTGAAGAACAATTTAATCTCAGTAAGCCAGTTATGTGATGCAGGGTATCAGGTATCATTCACTAACTCTCTCTGTAATATTACTTTAAATAGTAATGTTGTGTTAGTAGGTATTAGACAGGGTAATATTTATTTAGTAGATTTTAACTCAACTCATTCTAAAATCTGCCTGTTTAATGAAGTAATAAATAATAACAACTTATGGCATAGGAGGCTTAGCCATGTTAACCTCAAGAACATATCTAGGTTATCTAAATACAACCTTGTTAGAGGTTTACCTTCTTGCCCCTATAAGAAGGAGAGCCTATGCAGGGTTTGTCAATTAGGCAAGCAAACCAAAAACTCCTTTAAATCTGTAAATAAAAGTGATTCACCTAGAATCTTGTATTTATTACACTTGGATCTTTTTGGTCCAATAAATGTACAGAGACTAGGAGGGAAGTATTACACTTTAGTGATTGTAGATGACTTCTCTAGGTTCACTTGGGTGTTCTTTTTGAGAACTAAGTTTGATAACTTCAAAGTTCTTACAGACTTTCTGCTATGTGTGTAGACTGAGTATTATACTCATGTGGCCTTGATCAGAAGTGATCATGGTACTGAGTTTGATTCTCTTCTCATGCAAGAATTCTGTGAGAAAGAAGGTATCAAACATAGCTTCTCTGCTCCTAGAACTCCCCAACAAAATGGGGTAGTGGAAAGGAAGAATAGAACCCTGATTGAAGCTGCTGGAACATTGTTGGCAGATGCTAACATGCCTCTCTCCTATTGGGCAGAAGCTGTTAGCACAGCTAATTATGTTTTGAACAGAAGCCTTATACACAAGCTTAAGAGTAAAACTTCTTATGAGTTGCTTAAAGGAAAGAAACCTAAAATTAATTATTTTAGAGTTTTTTGTTGTGTAGTATACATTCATAACAATAACAAAGAATACCTTAGAAAGTTTGAAGCAAAAGCTTCAATGGGAATTTTTCTTGGATATTCCCAAGTAAGCAAAGCTTATAGGGTATTTAATAAATCATCTTCTAAAATTGAGGAGTCTGTGCATGTGTCCTTTGATGAATCTCAGATGTATTACAAGGAGAAGGTAACCTCTCCTTCCTCAAGTTCATTGCAGGTACCTGAGTCATGCAAAGATGTCACTCAAGAGCTTCTCCTTTTATCAACTCTTAATATCACTGACTCAGACAGTGATGAAGACTTTGTAGAAGTTGTTGTTGTACCACCAACAGTTGATCCTATTCCTCAGGAGGAATTAATCCCAACTGTTGCTGAAGATCACATCCCACCTACTGATCTTGTCACACTTAGAGATCATCCTACATCTCAAGTGATTGGAGACATATCAGATGGTGTACAAACAAGACAAAAATTAAGACAGGATGTGATGCATGCTTGTTTTCTTTCACAGATTGAGCCCCTCACCATAAAAGATGCTGAGCTAGATCCCAACTAGATCATTGTTATGCAAGAAGAGCTCAATCAATTTGAAAGATGTAAAGTATGGACTTTGGTTCCAAGACCAAAAGGCCAACTGATCATAGGCACCAAGTGGGTGTTTAGAAACAAGTTAGATGCAAATGGAATTATTATAAGGAACAAAGATAGGCTTGTAGCTCAGGGCTACAGACAGGAGGAAGGTATAGATTATGACCAAACCTTTGCTCCTGTTGCAAGGCTAGAGGCAATAAGGATCTTTCTAGCCTATGCAGCCTATATGAAGTTTAAGGTTTTTCAGATGGATGTCAAGAGTGCATTCCTAAATGGTGAGCTAAAGGAAGAGGTGTTTGTTGAACAACCTCCTGGGTTTGTCTCTTCAACTCAACCCTCATTTGTTTACAAGTTGCAAAAAGCTCTTTATGGACTTAAACAAGCACCCAGAGCCTGGTATGAGACTCTAGCTAGTTTCCTGTTAGAGCATAACTTTGTTAGGGGAGTAGATGATAGAACCCTGTTTGTTAAGCATCACAAGGACACCATCCTGTTAGTTCAAATCTATGTGGATGATATTATTTTTGGCTCCACTGATCCCAAACTTTGCAAAAGGTTCTCTGACCTGATGCACTCTAAGTTTGAGATGAGTAGTATGGGTGAGTTGTCTTACTTTCTTGGTCTCCAAGTAAAGCAAGATGTTGATGACATCTTCATCTCCCAATCCAAATATGTCAAGGAATTGGTAAAGAATTTTGGGATGGCTGATGCTTCAGCAATGCATACACCTATGGCTACTAATGTAGTTATAGATTTTGATGATCAGGGTAAGCCAGTTGATCAGAAAAACTATAGGGCCATTGTTGGTTCCCTATTGTATTTAACTGCAAGTAGACCAGATATAATGTTTGTCACATGCCTATGTGCTAGATTCCAGGTCAACCCCAAGGAATCTCATTTGATTCTTCTAAAGAGAATTTTGAGATACCTGAAGGGATGTCCAAATTTAGGACTGTGGTACCCAGCAGAATCTGAATTTGAGTTGATTGGATACTATGATTCTGACTATGCTGGTTGTAGAGTTGACAGGAAAAGTACCTCAGGAACATGTCAGTTCCTGGGAGAGAGATTGGTCTCTTGGTTCTGTAAGAAACATGCTTCTGTCTCAACTTCAACTGCAGAGGCTGAATATATAGCAGCTGCTAGTTGTTGTTCACAGATCCTGTGGATTCAAAACCAGCTTTTGGATTATGGGTACACTCACAAGAACACAAAAATCATGTGTGACAGTACCAGTGCTATCTCCATTGCACAAAATCCTGTGCACCACTCTAGAACTAAGCACATTGAGATTAGACACCATTTCCTGAGAGATTGTGTGGAAAAGAACAAGATCAGCCTTGAGTTCATATCCACTGACCTTTAGAGAGGTGATATTTTCACCAATCCCTTAGATGAACAGAAGTATTTGTTCTTCTTGCATCAACTAGGCATGATAAATGGAAAAGACTAAGTGTGACTTCTGCCTTGTTGAAATCTGTTTGAAGATCGTCGAACGACATTCGACGATAGTCGATCAGGTTGAGCCGATCGTCGACCTATGGGTGACGCCAGCTCGTTTTGTTTGGAAGACAAAAATAGTCGATCGATTGCTCGACTACTCTGCTTCATGAACCGATCGTCGAACGACCGTTCGACTATCGTTTCTTTTATCTTTTAAAATAGGCCGACGATTGCGGTTTTAATATAAACCGATGGTCGACCTAGGTTAATAGATCGTTTCTCTTATAGTCGACGGAGCTCGTCTTTTCGTATTCCGTCTTTCTGCTTGAGCTCTGCCCCGCGCCTTCTCGTTTCGTTTCTCTCGTCTTCTCCGACAACATCAATGGAGATTGCTCCAGCCCTTCTATCAGTGATGAAGTTCGATGCCGGCTTCAGCGTAGATTTTGACTCCTTCAGCGCATGCGATTCAGAGATAGTAGAAATTCTCCAGCTATGCAAGGAACAAGGACTGGAACGGCTTATGTCCACAAGGATCAAGATAAACATCCCAGAGATTAAAGAGTGGGTCTTCACTTCGTCTTCCAGTGACGAATCGATGACTGGGACGATTGGCGGCGAAGAGGTAAGCTTGACTCCTGCCGTATTAACTGATATTTTCGGATTACTGAATGGTGAAGAGGAATATGAACAAGATACTCTGGAGTTTGGGAGGATGTTGATTGAATTAGGACATGCAGAAGGCATTCCTTCTAAATTGCTAAAGGTTAATTTTTCGTTAAGGATAAAGTTCTTGGCTGAACTCGTTGGAAAAGTGCTTCTGGGCAAGCACTCTACTCATGATAACATCACCAGGCAACAGTTTGCCTTGATGTGTGCAATAGTAAATAAGAAACAGATAAATTCGGCAGGAATTATGTTTGACTTGATCAGAAAGAAGAATAGCAAGAAGGAAGTAACCCTGGGTAGGGTACTTGGGATATTTCTAAGAGAGAAATACTCCCAACTGTTGGTTACAGTCTCATCATCCATCAACGCCAGTAAGAAGATGGATCCAACATTGTTTGTTAAGTGGAAAAGGAGCTTTCAGAAGCCTTCTCCAGCAGGGGTAGCTCCAGTTGTGTCTGAGAGCACAAGGATTGCAACAGTCACTCCCCACCTTCCTGAAGTAGGCTCATCCATTCCCTCCATTCCATCCACTTCATCCACATTGCCATCCACCTCTGCTTTACCATCTACTTCAATTGAAGTTCCATCTACTTTCAATTGAAGTACCATCTACTTCAATTGAAGTACCATCTACTGCCTCTCTTCCTCTTGACCCCTCCACTATTCTTCATTCTTCAATTCCAACATCTCCCATTCCAGCACATCTTGCTGGAATTTCATTTCCAAATTTTGATCTGTTGATTTCTGAGACCATTCCCACTCCACCTCAGTCACCTCTTATCCCTCCAGATCATATTGATCTTCCCTCATCCACTCCTCAATCTCCAGTTCACAACATTTCTCATCAGGAGACCACCATTCCTGATGTTCCTCCATCCACTGAGATTTCCCCATCCACATCTTTTGAAATCACTCCAACATTTATAGCCAACGTCTTGGAGCTAATTACTCCTTTAATCAAAATCATGATTGAAGAAGCAATTGCCCCTCTTATTTCTTCCATTTCTTCTCTTACTCAATCCATCAAAGCCCTATCTGCTGAGCCCTCTTCTATAAGGGGCCTGACTTCAGTATCTACTGAAATCAGGCAGGGGGAGATGTTCGAGGAAGATTCCTCAGGACTGCCCCTTGTTTCTCTGCCAGCAGATCCCCCAACTGAAGTTCAAAAAGAAGCAGCAGTTACAGTTCCAAATTTAGCTGAATAAATAGCTGATGTTCCAGACTCAGCTGTTGTTCAAGTTGCAGCACCAGTTCAGAATCCATATGATGTTATAATGGAAGCAGGATTTGCTGTTAGAGTTTGCCTTGAAGAAGCCTCCACTCCTATAGTTGCTCTATTCCTGGAAGGAGTCATCACCTCCTATCTAGATGATTTATGGGAGGTAGGAAGTCCTGAAGATCAAGTGCAAGTAGATCAAGGAGATCTAGAAGGTCAAGAACCAACTCCAGAACCAGCTCCTGAAATTGCTGTGGAAAATCAAGAACCTGAGCTTGCTCAACCAGCATCTGAAGCTGTGCAAGAAGAACTGGTCTCCATGACAGTTACTGAAGTGCAACAAGATAAATCAACTCTATGGGATGACACCAAAAGACTTGATCTGGATACTCTTCAGGCACAGGATGCCTTAGAAGAAGAAAGAGAGAAAGCTGCCTTAAAAGAAAAAGAGAAAGCTGTTCAAGATGCTTTTGATCCTTATGACCAACCCCAATCATCTCATTCTGATGATGAAGATGACTCTGATGATTCAGAAGGTTCTAAGAAGAAGAAATCTGCAAAAAGAAAAAGGAAAGCTGTTGCTCCTCCTCCACCTAATCCTGATCATGATGTTCCATATTATATACTGAAAGGAATATATCCCAAGTCCAAAGAATATCAGCACTGGATGGGATTTTCCAAGAATCAGCAAAAGCAAAGAAAGAAATCCAAAAGATATGATAGTCCAGCACCTAAGTGGAATCCTAAAGGACCTCCTCCTCCTCCTCCCAGTGCAGGAGCATCTGGAAATGTGTCTGCCAGTCCCTCTGCTCCTCCTTCTAGATTCACATCTTCTCAATCTTATCAGAGAAGAGGAAATCAAAGCTACCAAGGCAGGTCTAAATCTGGACAACAAAGACAGGAAGCTGATACTCAAGAACAAGTGAAGGAGATAGTTTACCAAAAGCCAACTTTTTCTCCTCCTCCTTCACCCAAAAGAAAGACATCACCTGGTAAAGAAAGCAAGAATATATCTTCCAGAGAACCTGCTCAGAAAAGGAAAACAGATGCAAAAGGTAAAAGAGTTATTTATTCTGAGAAATCAAGTAAGAGATATGCAGAATTTGCTCCTCCATCTGCTCTTATTATTCAGGAAAATAAAGAACCACCTGCAAGTTTTCTAAACATCTCTACTAAATTCAAAACTATAAAACCTCTTTATCCTGCTGATATTAATGAATATGAAAGCCAAGAGCTTAATCCTGACTTTAGGATGGCCAGATTTCTAGAACTAGTTGGATCAGCACAGATAAGAAAAGCCAGAGCTGAAGGCAAGGACATTTCAGGATTTACTACAATGTCTAAATTCAGAAAGAAGGAACTTGATAGATTCCAGGTCAGACCTGAGGTTTTTGATCCTTCTAAATATATGGAAAAGCACCCAGAAGCTGTAGTGCCTAGAGCAGGAGAATCTAAAATCATTGGAGAACAAGATTTGAAGACATCAAAGAAGGAAGCTCTAGATCCTCTCAAAAAAATTTCTTTTCTTCCTGGTTCCTCTGTCTCTAAACCAGATTATGATGATGCTTAAGTTTTATTTATTGACAATATGTTTAATTGACTGTTTGATTGATGCAATTTAATGCTTAGATGTTTTTCTTCCTGAGTTATATTTATTTCCTGTAGTTTTATTTTTTGAGAGACTTAACCCAAATAGGGAGAGATTGTTGGTACCCTAGTTTGGATTTTTGTTAAGTCTTCTCCAGTAGTTTCTTGACCCAAGATTTATCTATGGTCAAAGGTTAGTTGTTAGGTTAGAATTCTCTAGTTGTGTAGAATTGCTTATCCAGATGAAAATTTGGTTAAGTCCTTTTTGGTTCGACTATAGTCGAACGCCGCTCGACTATTGTCTATCGACTGGTCGACGATCGTCTATCTGTTGGTCGACATTTGTCTGTCAGCAGATCGTCTAACTCTGAGTTAGTTCAACTCTTGTTAGCTCGACGATCTGTGGTATCTGCCTCGTCGATTGTCGACCTCTGCTCGACTTCTTTTGACCAGACAGATTTGCTGATAGTTCGACTATCTGCTCTGTTTTGATAGCTCGACTATCTGTTTGATAGGTCGACTATCTATATGGTAGTTTAACTATCTGCTTCGATAGTTCAACTATCTGATAGCTCGACTATCTGTTCTGATAGTTCGACTATCTGCTCCGTTT
This sequence comes from Platanthera zijinensis, assembly GCA_039513925.1. Lineage (NCBI taxonomy): Eukaryota > Viridiplantae > Streptophyta > Magnoliopsida > Asparagales > Orchidaceae > Platanthera > Platanthera zijinensis. The sequence continues at coordinate 85,482,625 of CM077086.1, forward strand.
CGATAGCTCGACTATCTGTTTGATAGGTCGACTATCAGTTTGGTAGTTCAACTATCTGCTTCGATAGTTCAACTATCTGATAACTCGACTATCTGTTCTGATAGTTCGACTATCTGCTCTGTGTTGATAGCTCGACTATCTGTTTGATAGGTCGACTATCTGTTTGTTAGTTCAACTATCTGTCTTGATAGTTCAACTATTTGATAGCTCGACTATCTGTTCTGATAGTTCGACTATCTGTTCTTTTTGATAGCTCGACTATCTGATTGATAGGTCGACTATTTTTCTGATAGCTCAACTATCTTCTTTGATAGTTCGACTATTTGTGTCGTTCGACTATCTGTCTGATAGGTCGACGATCTATGTGGTTCGTTCGACGATCTCTGAGGATCGGTCGACGATCTCTTGTCTGCGTTTAGTAATTTTGTATTCTTTCTCTTCTGAGATTTATTTCCTATCTGCTTGGCATTTTTTATAAAAGATTATCTCAGTGATTTTTTGCTATCATTTCTAAGCAATACTTGCTTCTTTCTTTATGCATAACTCAATCTTTATCTAACAATGTCTTTTGTCTTATTAGTTGAAATATCTTTTTCGAGTGGCGTCATGTTCACTCGACCCACTTGATGCTTCCCGAGCCTGAGTCAATTTTATTAACTCCACCCGTTAAATATCATATAATAGAAGGTCCGGCCGGGACCAACACTATATGCCACAAACAGACGGCGTGGTCACAGGTTAATACCAATATACTATCGCACCCTAACCCAGAGCATTCTAGCGGAAGCTTATTAATTGCAAGAACTCAACCAATGAATGTCCACTACTATATAAATATCACATTTATATATAAAACACCAGGAATGTATACAAGCACGCACTGCTCACGGCCTTAAGGCCTTACAATTTTCTCTTTACAAAGGGTGGTTTCATACATCGGCACGCAGGACGGCCACACATGAAATCTAATTCTTCGCATGGCGTTCAAGGGCCTATAAGAAGCATTGGGAACAAGGGCTTCATCCCGCTCAATCCAAGTCATCATTAGCAAGGACAGCACATGCATATGGACGTCAACCCCAAGGGTGATAAAAAATGCAACGATCAGCATTCAGCTGACCAATTATAACGACCCTACCCCTTCCCAGGGTAGGGGTTCCTTCCCTGCATGCATTGCAATCACAATATATATATATAACAACAAGTGCACTAAGGCACAACCACATCACAAATGTCAGCCTTCATGCTAGACGCTCCATGCACTTAGGGAACGCTTATGGTTTGCCGAAATATCCTTGGTCTCACCACCGATCAGAGGTGCCTAACTTATTATCTATGAGCACTAGTCTACCATAACACGCGTGTTGGAGACATCCTCGCCCATCCCAATCAGAGGTGGTCGCCTCACGGAAATCATTGAGCATTCTAAATCGACTCACCGGGAAGGCCCACAACCCCTTATTTGCATAAATCACCAAGCTGGGAAAGCCCGTAGCCACCCATTTTCCAACAAGCTGGGAAGGTCTTTAACCCCCCATTTGCCATTAAGCCAGGAAGGCCCGTAGCCCCCCTATTTGCCACAAAGACGGGAATGTCTGTAACCCCCCATTTCCCTACACAGGTCAGCACTTTCTCATTACACAACTCATTAATAGCGCAGATCTTTACGTGGGTCAGCTTTCCCTTTTCAGATCACTTCACAGCTCACTCAGAACCGCTAACCAATTCAACACACATCTCGTGTAGAGTGTAATACCCAAAATTCAAATTTGGAGATCAGGCTAGGTGACACGGTATGGGACACGGGCGTGTCCCAGGGCGTGTACAGCTCTGAGTACTCGAGTGTGTTGGAGTTCACAATGAAAGTGCAGTCGATGATCGTCGAGAGGCGACACAGCTAGGGACACGGTCGTGTCCCAGGCCGTGTCCTGCTCAGGTTGGTAAGCGGGCTATGTCGATTGTGGACACGGCCTGTGACACGGGTTTATAACAGGGGCGTGTTGGGCACACGACCAAGGATACGGGCATGTGCCTTAGCCTTGTCCTTTTCGGGAATGTTGATCCTATGTTTATTGAGGGACACACCCCTCAACATGGGCGTGTACCTAATGATACGGGCGTGTCAGGATGTGACATGGCCGTGTTTAAGCAAGTGTCCTTATCTGGTTAGAGTCGGTTCTATTTCCGCTTAAGGGACACGACCTGTGACACGGGCGTGTCACAAGCCGTGTCAGACCCGTTAAGATGTTTTTTCAGAGTAGATCAAGGCCGTTCATTTCCTTCTAATTGGATCCTGTGGTCCAAGCTTCTTCCTGTTGTTATAAGGCTGAGAATGGAAGATAAAATCTCATTCTTTTGTTGGCCATTCTCTTTCTAAATAGAAGAGAGAGAGGATAGCAAGTAAGGAAGAAGGAGAAGCTTTCCGGCCATCGGTGGAGCTTTAGCGGTCCGAACCGAGAGCTGAGTTCAGTATTGTGGAGGCAAGGCCGTCACGGTGATTTCCAACCGGTCAGTTTTCCATGGCTCTGAAGAGATCATCAAGTGTAACGATCTCCTTCTTGGACAAGTGAAGTCCTCCTTTATCCATGTGAATGGGATCCTCCACCAAGAGGTGGAAAGCGTAAGCGATTCCAGCGGTTGAGTCTGTATCTAGATCCAGAAATAAGTAGTACGGAATAGGGATGCTGTGTGAAGCCCACTTGGATGGTTAGTCAAGATTGGTGATGTTTATATTGCCTACCGGAGAAGACTCTGTGTATGTTACGAGTAGGTTGCAGAGGTTGTGAGGATATGTGTGAGCTCCTTGTGTGTTATTCTCTATATGAGTTGAATGTGTTATTGCTGTGAGAGACAGATCATGTGATTGGTTGAGCGGTGTGCTCCCAAGAGCTTTTGTGGCAATAGAGTAGTGAACTCCTGTGCGAGAGCTGTAAGCTCTGATGGTTGTGTGGACAGGAAAGGGAAACCCTACCCGCGTCAAGATCTATGTTCTTGACGAGTTAGGCAATGGGAAAAGGCTGACCTGTACCTACGTTATGTCAGTCATAGAAAAGACTGGATCCAGCCGCGTCGAAGCGCATAACGAGAGATCGATTAGAAGACCATAATGGCTCATCGATCTAAAATGCTCAAGTGTTGTCGTGAGGTTACCACCTCTGAATGGGATGGATGAGAGTGTCTCCAGTCTACATGCTGTAGTAGACTATGCTCCATCGCCAACAAGTAAAGAACCTCTGATCGGTGGTGGGACCCAGGTAATGATCTGACACACCATAAGCGTTACATGAGTGCACGGAGCGTCTGGTACGAAGGCCGGCGTGGGTGTTGTTGATGTGCCTGAGTGCACTTGTTGTGATATATATATATATATATATATAGATATATATATATAGTGATGTAGACAATGTTTCTTTAGAAAAAATGTTTATACCTTCATATGGAGAAACACATTTAGAAGAAAATGTTTATACCTGGTGTCAAGATCAGAAATTCTGAAGAAGAAATCCTTCGTACCAGCGAGGACATAAAAGAATCACAAAAAACATTTGTTGGAACACCCTATTACCATTTGGACCAGGATGACTATACTTCTATAGGGATTTTGTGTTGTGACCTCCTTGTTGTTATAAAGGTCACATAGGCTAGTTAGAGTAATCTTCAGCTCGACGTAGAGTCGACCTCTGCTCGACGCAGAGTCGATCTCAGCTCGACGCAGAGTCGATCTCAGCTCGACGCAGAGTCGACCTCAGCTCGACGTGGAGTCGACCTCAGCTCGACGTTCCGTCGAACCCAGTTCTGCTCTCAGAAAACACTCTCTGGCCGATGTGTGTCGTGCTCAGATCGACGTTTTATTGTGAGCTCGACGCTTTCCAGACTCCCGTCAGTTTTGAATAGTAATTCAAATTCCTTCTGTCAGACAATTAATGTTGAAGATTTATTGGCCGTTACAGCATATCTGGTGCATGGCTCAAGGAATTTTCTAAGGAATGTCTGTCTGACATTTCCTTTGAGGCATGGACATTTAAGGAAAGCAATTAATGCTGACTTCCAACGGCTATCAAAGAAAAGGAAGAAGAAGACTCAGATATATTATTCATTCATTCTTTTTTCATATACAGAGAATATACAGAGAGACATATAACAATATAGGACTTCAGCTGTTCTCTGTGTGATATTGTTTTGAAAGCTCACTCACAGGAATTCTGATTGCTTCAGACACAACCATCCAACCTTCTTGGATCATTCCTTGCTGGAGCAAATCAGATCTTTGAAGACCTGTCACCCTTGTGCAGAGCTCTCCTTCCTGAACTTCTTCTTGATCTCAGGGGGAGCTTTGACAACAACTACAGATCCACTTTTGCTTCTCTCTGCTTATTGATAGAGAAGACAACATCATTATTTTTCTTTTTCTTTCTGTATAGGGTTTTAACTCCCTTCAAAAGTTACTTTTGGTTTTGCTGAAACCTGGTCAAAATCAGCTCCTTTGGTTTGTGAGAACCTGGTCAAAAACTCTCTGGTGCTCAAGACACCTGATCAACTCATCTTGAAGTGGATTCCTATCAAGGGTGATAGAAGAGTGGATGTACCCAGATTTGGGGAACCACTATAGCTCCTTGTGTCGTCTGGATTGCTTGCTTCTTTGTGTTTTGCTTTGTGCTGTGAATTTCTTTTTACTCTGATTATTTGCTATAGCACCTTACACTAAGTAAAGTCAAACTTTCTCTGCACTCAAGTTTTTATTTGCAAAATTATTTTAAATAACTCTATTCACCCCCCTCTAGAGTTAGGATTGATCTTATCCTGCACTTTCAATTGGTATCAGAGGGAGGTTGATCATTCATACAGGCTAACACCTGGATCAAAAGATCTCTGATAAGATCATTTCTCTCAAAAAGGGTTATTTCTTTTAGTTTTACTTATCTTTAAAACTCATGGCACAAAACAAGGACTTTGCTAGCACCAGACCTCCTATGTGCAATCTCTCTAAGTTTGCACTATGGAAGGCAAGGATTAGACTTTACATGAACTCTTTTGATGAAGACATTTTTAATTCTGTGTTGACAGATTGTCCAAGACCTCCCACAGGAACAAGTACATCAGCTGTTCCTCCTCCTTCAGGAACTGATGCTGACATAAAGAAGTGGAAGGCAGCAGATGCTAAAGCCATGAACATTCTGGCTCAAACCATGTCAGATGACATTTTCCAGAAAGTAGCTGATTGCAATACTGCTAAAGAGATCTGGGAAAAACTTTCAGAAATTGTATTAGGTTCTGCAGATGAAAGGAAGGATAGGAGATCCTACCTCATCACCCAGTATGAGAACTTCAAAAAGGCAGAGTCTGAGTCAGTTGCTGACATGTACAATAGACTGAGCCTAATCATCAGTGAGCTTAGATCACTAGAGAAGGACATATCTCTCACTGAGATAAATGACAAGATACTGACTTGTTTCCCTAGCTCTTGGGACTCAAGAATCTGGTCAATTAAAGATGGAAGAAATGTCTGTGAGTTATCCACAGAAGCTCTTCTAGGAAAGCTCAAGAGTTATGAGCAATTCATTAAGAAGAGAGAAGAAGAGCAGAAGACATCCACACCAACAGAAAAGGTTGAGAAAACCATTGCCTTCAAAGCACAGGAAGAAGAACCTAAAGAAAAGGTGTTGGGAAATGAAGAGCTTATGAGCCTACTGGTCAAAAGGTTCAATAAGCTGAATAAGAGGAACTTCAGAAGATGGTCATCCAAAGACAAAGACAAGCCAAGGTATGACAGATCTACTAATAAAGATATTATCTGCTTTGGCTGCAGGAAACCAGGACACATTTTCCCCAACTGTCCAGAAAATCAAGATAAGGACAGAAGGGAAAAGAAGGAAAGAAAAGATAAAAGGAAGGATAAGGAGTCAAGGAAATACCATGACAAGCCTTCCTCCAGCAACAGCAAGCACACCAGAAAAGGATTTGTGGCTGAATCCTAGAGTGACTCTGATGAGTCTGATTCATCATCCAGCTCTAGTGATGATGAGGATGATGTAGAAGAAAAAGGATTCTGCATGATGGCCATCAGTGCATCTCAAAAGAACACTAATTCAGAGCCTGATGCTGACTACCTATCTGATCAGGAACTCACTGAGGATCAGGTAATAGATTCATTTGACTTTACCTCTGATGAATTTAAATCTGAGTTCAAATCTATGTGCATTGACTTGATTGAATCTCAAAAGTTGATTAAAACTCTCAGAGAACAATTAATTGAATGCAAATCCATTAACTCAGATAATCTTAGACTCTTAGAAGAGTTGAAGCAGTGTGGGGAGGAGATAGCTTCACTGAAAAGTGAGCTATCTAAGGCCAAACAATTTGAAGAAACCCTTAATGGGAGAAGTATCAAATTGATGGACATCACAAGTACAGTGAACTCAAGATTGAATGGTTCACTGGGCTTGGGTGCTTCATCCAGCCAACCCATAGTGCTGACAACTCCAATCAAATTTACCAGTGAGAAAGGTAAAGGAGTCTTGATAGTGGCTAGGAAGAATGCTGACTTAACCCAGGAAAATGGACAAAAAGCGTCGAACGAAGCTCGACGGACGTCGACCAGAGCTCGACGTAATCGCAAGAAAACGTCGAACTCAGGTCGACGCCTTCTACCCTCTGAACAAAGCAAGCCTTCGCCGTCGAATGGAGCTCGACGCACTCACCAGAGTCCGTCGACGGAAGCTCGACGTGCGTCGAGCCAAGCTCAGAGCAAAAATCAGTTCTCAGGGGTTAATTCAAAATTTAATTCCAGCTCCACATCTCATCACTTTAACCCTTATGCTGAATGGATAATACCTCCTAGGAGATATCATCCTGCAGGCTATAAGAGTCAACCTGAGATGTCTTTTATTTCAGAATTTAAAGGATATCAAGAAAGGCCCAAGGTAAACTGGGTCAAAAATAATTGATTTGTTGTATGTGCAGATAAAGACCTATCCAATTGAGAACCAGCAGTGGTACTTGGATAGTGGGTGCTCAAAGCACATGACTGGCAACAAGGAGAATCTTGTGTCCTTCAAAGCCAAACATGGACCCAAAGTAATCTTTGGAGATTCAAATTTTGGACAAACAAAAGGCTATGGCCAAGTCAAAATAGGGTCAATTACATTCAAGAAAGTGGCCTATGTGGAAGGACTAAAGCACAACTTAATCAGCATCAGCCAGCTATGTGATGCTGGTTATCAGGTTTGGTTTACCAACTCAGCATGTAATATTGCATTAAACAACAACATTGTTTTAATTGGTAATAGACAAGATAACATATATCTAGTTGATTTCAATTCATCTAAAGTAGATATTTGTTTATTTAACTCCCTTAGCAAACCTAATGAACTTTGGCATAAAAGACTAGGACATGTGAACCTTAGAACCATTGCTAAGTTATCCCAAGACAACCTTGTTAGAGGACTACCTTCTGGTCCCTACAAGAAGGAAGGACTTTGCAAGGCCTGTCAGTTAGGCAAGCAAACTAAAAACAGTTTCAAGTCACTAAATAAGAGTGACTCACCTAGAATTTTGTACTTATTGCACATGGACCTTTTTGGACCAATTAATGTACAAAGCCTAGGAGGGAAATCTTATGCTTTAGTAGTTGTAAATGACTTCTCAAGATTCACTTGGGTGTTCTTTCTGAGAAAAAAGTCTGATAACTTCAAGATTTTGACAGATTTTCTCAAAGGCATACAGATTGAGTTCAATACTCACATTGCCCTGATCAGAAGTGATCATGGCACAGAGTTTGATTCTCTTCTTATGCTAGAGTTCTGCTAGAAGGAAGGTATCAAGCACACTTTCTCAGCTCCAAGAACTCCTCAACAAAATGGGGTAGTTGAAAGGAAAAACAGAACCCTTATTGAATCTGCCACAACATTGTTGACAGATGCTCACCTTCCTCTAACCTTTTGGGCAGAGGCTATGAACACCTCCAACTATGTTTTGAATAGAAGCATGATACATAAACTAAAGGGTAAGACTCCCTATGAGTTACTCAAAGGGAAGAAACCTAAAGTAAATTATTTCAAAATTTTTGGTTGCATTTGTTTCATTCACAATAATGACAAGAAATACCTAGCTAAATTTGAAGCCAAAGCTGATGAAGGAGTGTTTCTGGGATACTCCATGACTAGCAAGGCTTATAGGGTTTTTAACAAGTGCTCAAATAAAATTGAAGAATCCATGCATGTTACATTTGATGAAACTAACATGTCTTATAAGGAGAAGGAGACTTCTACCATAAGCAATTTGCAGGAACATTCAATTTCAGAAAATCTGAAGCAGCTTACCATCACAGACAAAGGGTCATTACCTTCACCAATTCAGCAAGACACTGAACTCAGTGACAATGAAGAGGAATTTCAGGTTTTGGAAAGTTCAAAAGGCCAACAAATTGAAGAACCAGTTGTTGTTCCACAAGAGGAAACAACAACACAGGTTGGTGCATCATCAACACCCCTTATTGATCTTGCAACAACAAGAGATCACCCAATCTCACAAGTAATTGGAGATATCTCAGTGGGTGTGCAAACAAGGAATCAAGTTAATCAAAATATTATGCACACCTGCTTTCTTTCTCAAATTGAGCCTCAAACCATACAAGATGCAGAGCAAGATCCAAACTGGATCACTGCAATGCAGGAAGAGTTGAATCAATTTGAAAGGAATAAAGTTTGGGAATTAGTACCAAGACCAAGGAACCAGCAAATTGTTGGAACCAAATGGGTATTCAGAAACAAGTTGGATGATCAAGGAATAATTGTGAGAAACAAGGCAAGACTTGTTGCACAAGGATATTGCCAAGAAGAAGGAATTGATTATGACCAAACCTTTGCACCAGTTGCAAGGTTGGAGGCCATAAGAATCTTCCTTGCATATGCAGCTCACAAGAGATTCAAGGTATATCAGATGGATGTCAAGAGTGCATTTCTCAATGGAGACATCAAGGAAGAAGTTTATGTAAAGCAACCTCCAGGTTTTATCTCTCCAACCTTTCCTGATCATGTTTTTAAACTGCATAAAGCCTTATATGGTCTCAAGCAAGCTCCTAGAGCATGGTATGAGACCTTAGCTTGTTTTTTGTTGGAAAATGATTTTAAAAGGGGTAGAGTAGACCAAAATCTTTTTGTTAGAACCCATAGGTCCCATACCCTACTAGTACAAATTTATGTAGATGATATCATATTTGGGTCTACTGATTCAAAATTATGCAAAAAGTTCTCACAACTTATGCATTCAAAGTTTGAAATGAGTAGCATGGGTGAGCTTGCTTTCTCTCTAGGATTGCAAGTTAAACAACATGTGAATGGCATTTTTATTTCTTAAACCAAGTATGCAAGAGAACTGGTTAAGAAATTTGGAATGTCTGAAGCATCTTCTATGAAAACACCTATGCCTACAAATGTTGTTTTAGATGCTGATGAATCTGGAAAACCAGTTGATCAGACAAACTATAGAGCAATCATTGGCTCATTACTTTATCTAACAGCTAGTAGACCAGACATAATGTTTGCTACATGCATTTGTGCTAGATTCCAAGTAAGCCCTAGAGAGTCCCACCTCACATTAGTTAAGAGGATTCTTAGGTATGTAAAAAGTTGTCCTAATCTAGGTCTCTGGTATCCACATGACTCAGGATTTGATCTAACTGGATTTTCAGATTCTGATTATGCTGGATGCAGAGTAGACAGGAAAAGCACCAGTGGAACTTGTCAATTCCTTGGTGATAGACTTGTCTCCTGGTTCTGTAAGAAACAAACCTCTGTGTCCACATCAACTGCTGAAGCTGAATACATGGCTGCAGGCAGTTGTTGCTCACAGATTTTGTGGATTCAAAACCAGCTCCTAGACTATGGGTACAACTTAGAGATGTCTAAAATCTTTTGTGACAATACCAGTGCAATATCTATTGCTCAAAATCCAGTTCTCCATAGTAGGACCAAGCACATAGAGATCAGACATCACTTCTTAAGGGATAATGTAGAAAAGAAGAAAATTGCACTAGAATACATTTCCACTGAACTACAGAGAGGAGATATTTTCACCAAGCCCTTGGATGAAAAGAAGCACTTCTTTTTTCTCAATCAGTTGGGAATGCTAGATGGAGACAGCATAAAATAAAACTCCAAGATTTTGAAACCCATAATTCACAGGAATAGGAAAAATTTCATTTTAAAATTTCCTGTCTGAGTGGTTTCCTTGAGCTCTGAACTAAGCTCGACGCTGCGTCGAACGGAGATCGACGGTCCGTCGCCCTCAAAAGCGTCGAACGTCGACCTAAGCTGGACGCTGTTGAGTCGTTTCAGTTCTCCTAGAGCCTTAGAGCGTCGAACTGAGCTCGACGTTCTTTCCTTTTCTGCGTCGAACCCTAAGTATAAAATCATTTTTTCATCGTCGTTCGCAGTTGCGCTTTCATATCTTTCTGCTCAAGCTTTCTCCCTCCAAATACTTTACTCTTGATCTTGGAAGGTATTATTCTTTTTGCAGGAAAATGGCAATCACAGCAGGAGCTCTGGCGGCCATGAAGTTCGATTCTGGATTCGATATCGACTTCGACCCTTTTGATGGATCTCCACAATACTTTCTGGATATACTGGACCTCTTCAAGGAGCAGCAACTGGTTAACTTTATGTCAACCAGGATCCCTCTCCCAGAGTCAGAAATCAAAGAGTGGAGTCTTACAGCAGTTATCTCAGATAACAATACATTGACTGGGAAAGTTTCAGGAAATGAGGTAGCCATCTCACCTCAAATCATTTCAGAAGTTTTCAACTTTGCTGCTGGAGATGATGGCATAGAACTATCTGTGGAAGAGTATGCCTTGATGCTGGACAGGATGGGGCATGCTGCTGGTAACCCCTCTAAACTCCTCAAAGTTAACCTAGCTATTGAATATAGGTTATTAGCAGACATTACAGACAAAGTGATCTGTGCAAAGAGGACTGCACATGATGCAATTACTAGGCATCAGTTCTGCCTTATGGCTGCACTTATGGATAAGAAACATCCCAACTGGGGATTGATTGTGTTTGAAATGATTAAGAAAAAGTTGGATAAAAACTCTGTCCACTTTGGAAGAGTTCTTGGGTTGATTCTCAACCATTGCTGCCCCCAACTGCTTGTGTCCTCCAAGAAGCACATCAATGCTTCCAAGAGGCTCACATGTGCCCTAATTGGCAAGTGGGACAGAAGAATTGTGAATCCCAGGGCAGCAGCAGCAATGAAGTCTTCTGCACACACTAGGACTGTAGAGGTCACTCTCCCTCAGTCCACTGGTCCAGAAGCAGGGACTTTGCCATCTGACTCCCTCTCCCTCCCATCCACCTTCATCCCCTCAACCACAGTCATTCCATCCACTCAACCTCTACCTTCCTCCATCTCTACCATAGCCTCCTCCCTTCCACCTCACACCACTTTCCTTCCCATAAGCTTGGATTCCACCCCTCATGAGGATCTCTTTTCTTTTGACATGCATGAAGACTCCTTCATGGATGCCTCTACCTCCTCTCCACATGACTTTCACCATCCATCCACTTTTTCAGAGCTACTCTTTTCCTCCATCCATGAGCCAGTTACACCTCCACTGTCTACACCACCCTCAACATCTTCTACATTTATAGTTTCTGCTACTCCATCTACCTCTACTCAAGTTCCCCTTGAGCAAGTAGCTCTCCTGCCCTTGGCCAATCAAATTTTTGACCTTCTGTCCCCTAGGCTCTCCTCCCTCTTGGATGCCAAGCTGGCTCCTCTTCTCCTTTCCCTGAGAACTCTCTCTCACTCTGTCTCCTCCCTCTCCTCTCATCTGGCATGCCCTTCTTCTGGGGGCCTAGAGTCAGCTGCCACTGATTCTAGGCAGGGGGAGATGTCTGCAGAAGAAGAGCTGCATCCTTCATCAGTTCATCCTTCATCAGTTCAGTTTGTTCAGACATGTTCAGAGACAGTATCAGTTGCAGAAGTTCAGATAGTATCTGAGGCTCCTCCTCCAGCTTCAATTCAGCTCATCAGCAGTGCCTTAGACCTTCAGTGTTTGGCAGCTTCTGTCCAGAGCTTCTCCCCTCCAGCTCAGATTCAAGAAGACCTTTCCATGGCACCTGAGGCTCCTCCTCCTAATTCAGAACTACTTCAAGAAGATCTGTCTAGGGCTATTGTCCCTTTTCAGAAGATCCCTGATGTAGCAGTGGTAGCAGTGGCTCCTGCTAATGATGAAATTGAAATGTTAGCAGCTGTTGAAACTTCAGGTGAAGCGATTGAGACACCTGATGCAGTTGAGACCCATGTCTCCCAAGCCCTTCAGGAACCAGCCTATTTAGTCTCTATGGCTCCTGAGGCTGTGCCCTCTCCTGCAGTGGTAGACTCCTCCTCCCCACTGACAGCAGATCTTCCTTCAGTTTCCTCCTCAGCAGCTCCAGACTCCATCAGTTTTCCTATCTCTAAAAGGAAGTACATAGATCCATATGAAGAATCTCAAAGTTCAGAAGATGAGTTTGCTACAGATTCTGATGACTCCTCTGCAACTATTTCAAGGAAGAGGAAAGCAAGATCAAAAGCTTTGAAAAGAGTTCCAATGGCCTGAGCCATAGACCATGACATTCCCTACTATATCAAATACAATTGTGAAATCACAGAGCCATGGATGCAGTACTCCCAAAATCAGAGAAAAGCAATGAAGAAGAAAAGAAAATTCAATGAAGGACCATCCAAGCCTGTCCATCAGCCTCCACCTCCACCTCCTCCAGATGCAGGTGCAGGTGCTAGTCTATCTTCCAATCCAGCCCCTTCAGCTCTACATGGAAAGACATATCAAGCAAGAAGATATCAAGGAGACAGTCAGCAAAGGGGAGGTCAGCAAAGAGGAAACTATAGAGGCAGGCAGTCCAGAGGAAGATCAGGTTCTCAACCTTATCAAAGGGGAGGAGCCATTGATCCAACCTCTGGTCCCTATCCTTATAGACCTAGAGCTGACCTCACCCCAACTACCTCTCAAGAACTCTCCTCTAAAAGATTTGAACCAGCAGTACCTTTTGAAGATCCCACCAAAACTCCTGCCTACTGGAAAGCTAGAATGACAGAAATGGCTGCTTTGAATGAGATTAATAAAGCTAGAGAAAAAGGTCTGGACACCTCTCATATCAGTACAATGTCAGACCAAAGAAAAGACGAATTGGAGAAATATAAGTCTAAGAAATTCTTTGATTCAGACAGATATATGCAACTCCATCCTGCAGCTGTACCACCCAGTGCAAGAGATCAAAAGTCTTTAGGTGCAGCTGATGATTACAGATCTAAAAAGGAAGCTTCAAATCCAAACAGAGAAATCATCTTCAAGAAGAGTGATCAAGACAAAGCCCCAAAGGGAAAGTAAAGTAAGATGCTTTAATTCTTTCTATATGCTGGACTCAGGACATTTGAACAATTGTGCTGCTATATAATGTTATATATGCTGCTTTTTATTCTGTCATGTCTGGTTGTATTGTAGTGTATTGTATCTGCTTTATCTTCCTTTGAATCCCTAAATTCATGTAAATAGTAATCCTAATCCAAATAGGGGGAGATTGTTGGAACACCCTATTACCATTTGGACCAGGATGACTATACTTCTATAGGGATTTTGTGTTGTGACCTCCTTGTTGTTATAAAGGTCACATAGGCTAGTTAGAGTAATCTTCAGCTCGACGTAGAGTCGACCTCTGCTCGACGCAGAGTCGATCTCAGCTCGACGCAGAGTCGATCTCAGCTCGACGCAGAGTCTACCTCAGCTCGACGTGGAGTCGACCTCAGCTCGACGTTCCGTCGAACCCAGTTCTGCTCTCAGAAAACACTCTCTGGCCGATGTGTGTCGTGCTCAGATCGACGTTTTATTGTGAGCTCGACGCTTTCCAGACTCCCGTCAGTTTTGAATAGGAATTCAAATTCCTTCTGTCAAACAATTAATGCTGAAGATTTATTGGCCGTTACAGCATATCTGGTGCATGGCTCAAGGAATTTTCGAAGGAATGTCTGTCTGACATTTCCTTTGAGGCATGGACATTTAAGGAAAGCAATTAATGCTGACTTCCAACGGCTATCAAAGAAAAGGAAGAAGAAGACTCAGATATATTATTCATTCATTCTTTTTTCATATACAGAGAATATACAGAGAGACATATAATAATACAGGACTTCAGCTGTTCTCTGTGTGATATTGTTTTGAAAGCTCACTCACAGGAATTCTGATTGCTTCAGACACAACCATCCAACCTTCTTGGATCATTCCTTGCTGGAGTAAATCAGATCTTTGAAGACCTGTCACCCTTGTGCAGAGCTCTCCTTCCTGAACTTCTTCTTGATCTCAGGGGGAGCTTTGACAACAACTACAGATCCACTTTTGCTTCTCTCTGCTTGTTGATAGAGAAGACAACATCATTCTTTTTCTTTTTCTTTCTGTACAGGGTTTTAACTCCCTTCAAAAGTTACTTTTGGTTTTGCTGAAACCTGGTCAAAATCAGCTCCTTTGGTTTGTGAGAACCTGGTCAAAAACTCTCTGGTGCTCAAGACACCTGATCAACTCATCTTGAAGTGGATTCCTATCAAGGGTGATAGAAGAGTGGATGTACCCAGATTTGGGGAACCACTATAGCTCCTTGTGTCGTCTGGATTGCTTGCTTCTTTGTGTTTTGCTTTGTGCTGTGAATTTCTTTTTACTCTGATTATTTGCTATAGCACCTTACACTAAGTAAAGTCAAACTTTCTCTGCACTCAAGTTTTTATTTGCAAAATTATTTTAAATAACTCTATTCATCCCCCTCTAGAGTTAGGATTGATCTTATCCTGCACTTTCAACATTGCTGATCCGCACGCCTAGAACACCTTGGTTGGGAAAAAATTGCTCTTCTAGCGAAGACAACAACGTCTTGCTGGAGGACGGAGGCGTATCCAACGAGGTCAGCGTGTTTCGTGAGCAAAAAATGTGGCATTGGGCGGAGGAGAGTCACAAAAAACCTGGCTAAAAAGCTCACCTGGAACACCTCGGCTGGCGAAGAATGACTCTACCGATGAGATCAACAACGTCTTGAAGGCGGAAAAAGGAGTTTCTAGTGAGGTCGGGGTGTATCGTGAGCAAAAATCCAGGCATCGGCGGAGGAGAAATGCGAAACCTAGCTACGACGAGATGCATGAGTAAAGGGTTTTGCGTGTGCAACACCGGGATTGCGTATGTGAAGTAAAAAAGGCGATTGTTAACCACAACCTGGTTTTGACTATCCGCACCCCAATTCGTTTTTAAAAACTTTTTTCTAAAAATTTAATTGAAACAATAACTCTCTCCCAGTTCACGGAAGCCGCACCCCGTCTCCCCCACTTCGCGAATGGCGCACCCATCTCCCTCTTTGCTGAGCTACTCCCTTCTCCGGCATCAGATTGCAGAAGCCTCTCCTGTCTCCGACCTCAGATCGCAACCCTAACTCTCTCGGCACATAGATCTTGACTCCTTCTTTGGCATCAGATCGCAAAAGCCGCTCCCATCTCCGACATCAGATCACAACCAGATCCTCTCCCGGTGCATAGATCTCGACTCCTCTGTATTCGAAATCAGATCGCACATTACATACGAGAGATCTCACTCCTATCTGAACATCGGAGGCAGATCTCACGTATCACGATCATCGGAAGCCGCACCGCCGCTGCCTCCTGGTGCATCTTCCTCGCGCCACCTTCCTCTCCGATTAACATTAATCTCCTTCAAGTAATTCCTAACTATTATCTTCTTCATATTAACAGTGAGCATTTTATATTCAGAGATTAACAGTGACATTTCATATTCAGAGATGTTTTACTAGGCCTAAGCATTAAATTGTTTAGAGATCAATATAGAGATTAACAGTGAGTATCAAATTGTTTAACTTAGCCTTTAACATCCGGTACATTTAACCAACTAATAAATTAAATCCTGACACTGATCATTGTTAGAGCATCAAATTGATGAGTGATCTCCTTCAAATTGTTTTTACATGAAGCATCACTGTTTCTATTGATAAAATTGATGTGTGAGCATCAAATTATTATACTT
This sequence comes from Platanthera zijinensis, assembly GCA_039513925.1. Taxonomy (NCBI): domain Eukaryota; kingdom Viridiplantae; phylum Streptophyta; class Magnoliopsida; order Asparagales; family Orchidaceae; genus Platanthera; species Platanthera zijinensis. The sequence continues at coordinate 85,498,697 of CM077086.1, forward strand.
AGGCTCTGTTCGGGGGGACTTATTTTCGCCGGTCAAGCGGTTACGACAGCATGAACCAAACCTTAATTGATTTATTATTTCCAGTTCATGCGGTCATAACCGCTTGACCGGCGAAAATAAGTCCCCCCAAACAGATCCTTAGGCTTTTGCAAAAATCAATCTCAAGGTTGAGAGCGTTGAGACCACTCAACACCGCGTTGAGTGTCGTCGTGTTCACTCGATGCTTCGTCGAATGTCGTCGAGATCACTCGATGCCTAAAGTTTCCTGAGTATTTTTCGTCGATCTCACTCGACACATTTTCAAATGGCGTCGAGATCACTCGACGCCTAAAGTTTTCCAAGTATTTTCTATGTTAAATTCGTCGAGTGGCGTCGTGTTCACTTACCCACTTAATTCTTCCCGAGCCTGAGTCAATTTTATTGACTCCACCCGTTAAATAGCATATAATAGAAGGTCCGGTCGGGGCCCCACACTATCTGCCACAAACAAGATGGCGAGCTCACGGGTTAATACCAAAATAAAATCGCACCCGAACCCAGAGCATTATAGCGGAAGCATATTAATTGTAAGAAGTCAACCAATGAATGTCCACTACTATATAAATATCACATTTATATATAAAACACCAGGAATGTATACAAGCACACACCGCTCATGGCCTTAAGTCCTTACAAGTTTCTCTTTACAAAGGTTGGTTTCATACATTGGCACGCAGACCGGCCACACATGAAATCTAATTCTTCGCACGACCTTCAAGGGCCTACAAAAGGCAACAACAAGGGCTTATCCCGCTCAATCAAAGTCAGCATCAGCAAGGAAAGCACCTGAATATGGAAGTCCACCCCAAGGGTGATAAACAAAGCAACGGTCAGCATTCAGCTTCCCAATTATAATGACACTACCCCTTACCCAGGGTAGTGGTTCCTTCCCTGCATGCATTGCAATCACAATATATATATCACAATAAGTGCACTCAGGCACAACCACATCTCAAATGCCGGCCTTCGTTCCAGACTCTCCGTGCACTCAGGGCACGCTTACGGTGTACCGAAATATCCTTGGTCTCACCAACGATCACAGGTGCCTAACATATTGCCTATGGGCACTAGTATTCCCTAACACGTGTGTTGGAGACATCCTCGCCCATCCTAATCAGAGGTGGTCGCCTGACGGCAATCATTGAGCATTCTAAATCGACTTGCCGGGAAGGCCCGTAACCCCCCATTTGCATAAATCACCAAGCCGGGAAGTCCCGTAGCCACCCATTTGTGAATAAGCCGGGAAGGTCTGTAACCCCCCATTTGCCACAAAGACGGTAAGGCCCGTAGCCCCCCATTTGCCACCAAGCCGGAAAGGTCTGTAACCCCCCATTTTCCTACACAGGTCAGCTCTTTCCCGTTGCTCTACTCATCAATAGCGCATATCTTGATGCGGGCCAGCTTTCCCTTTTCCGATCACTCCACAGCTCACTTAGAGCCGCTAACTAATTCAGCACACAGCTCGTGAAGAGTGTAACACCCCAAATTCCAATTTGGAGTTCAGGCTGGGTGACACGGCCTGGGACACGGGCGTGTCCCAGGGCATGTCCAGCTTTGAGTACTGGAGTGTGTCGCGAGTTCTTGACGAAAGTGCATTCGATGATCGTCAAGAGTCGACACGGTAAGGGACACATGCATGTCACAGGCCGTGTCCTGCTGGGGTGTGTAACCGTGTTGTGTCGAGTGTGGCATACGACTGGTGACACAGGCGTATCACATGGGCGTGTTGGGCACACGACCAAGGATACAGGCATGTGCCTTTGATGTGTCCTTTTCGTGAGTGTTGATCCTGTGTTGATTGAGGGACACGCCCCTCAACACGAGCTTGTACCTAGTGACACGGGCGTGTCAGGTGGTAATACGGGCGTTCCTAAGCCCGTGTCCTTATCTGGTTTGAGACAGTTATGTTGCCGCTTAAGGGACACAGCCTGTTACACGGGTGTGTAACAAGCCGTGTCAGACCTGTTAAGATGTTTTTCAAAGCAGACCAAGGCCGTTAATTTCCTTCTAATTGGATCCTGTGTTCCAAGATTCTTCCAGCTACTATAAGGCTGAGAATGGAAGATAAAATCTCATTCTTTTGTTGGACATTCTCTTTATAAAGAGAAGAGAGAGAGGAGAGAAAGGAAGGAAGAAGGAGAAGCTTTCCGTCCACCGGTGGAGCTTCAACGGTCCGAACCGAGACCCGAGTTCAACGTTGTGGAGGCAAGATCATTGCTGTGATTTCCAACCGGCCAGTTTTCCATGACTCTGAAGCGATCGTCAAGTGTAATGATCTCCTTCTTGGACAAGTGAAGTCCTCCTTTATTCATGTGCATGGGATCCTCCACAAAGAGGTGGAAAGTGCAAGCTATTCCAGCGGTTGAGTATGTATATAGATCCAAAAATGAGTAGTACGAAATAGGCATACTGTATGAAGCCCCTCTGGACGGTTAGTGTAGATTGGTGATGTTTATATTACGAACTGGAGAAGACTCTGTGTATGTAACGAGTAGGTTGCGGAGGTTGTAAGGATGTGTGTGAGCTCCTTGTGTGCTATGCTCTACATGAGTTTAATGTGTTATGGCCGTGAGAGCCAGATCATGTGATAGGTTGAGCGGTGTGCTCCCAAGAGCTTGTGTGGCAATTGAGTTGTGAACTCCTGTGCGAGAGCTATAATCTATGATGGTTGTGTGGATAGGAAAGGGAAAGCAGATCCGCATCAAGATCTGCACTATTGACGAGTTGGGAAACGGGAAAAGGCTGACCTGTACCTGCGTTATGTCAGTCCGAGAAAAGACTGGATCCAGCCGCGTCGGAGCGCATAACGAGAGATCGATTAGAAGACTGGAATGGCTCGTTGATCTGAAATGCTCAAGTGTTATTGTTGGGTATTGTATCCACAATTACCTGGATTTGAGGAAGCCTCGGGTCGAGCTAAGATGAATTCACAGTGTATTTGTTGAAACCTTTCAAGTTATGCTTGCAGCTATTCCTCGCTAAGTACGCACCAATGTCAGGGTGCAGTAGGTCAATATACACGGGTCTATGCAAAATAATCCCTCGTTAGGCAGATCAGTGTGTTGGCTTACGTGTACTCTATCTATTGGAGTGTACTTACTTTCAAGCAAAGGGTTAAGAAAGATCAAGAGCAGATAAAGAGTAAGGATGGGCAGAAGACCAGATCAAGGGAAGAAAGACGAAAATCGTCTAAGTACAAATCGACGAGAATCACTAAGTGATTCTCGCCGATTCGACGAGTGATTCTCTCCGAATCGTCGAGAATCACGAACTGATTCCCGCCGAATGCTGCCGGTTGTCTCGAAGCCGCCTTGAATTATCCTAAGGTAGAATCGTCGAGAATCACGAAGTGATTCTCGCCGATTCTTCGAGAATGACTCTGTATTCTCGACGATTCGGCGAGAATCAATTGTGATTCTCGGTGATTCTTACCGGCTTGTATTATCAGTGGAGATTGAATTCTGTTAAGAAGAATTCGGCGAGAATCGTAGTTGATTCTCGCCGATTCGACGAGAATCGCCTACGATTCTCGCCGAATTTGACTTAGGCAATTTTTGCTTATTCTCTGGACCGGTCCAAGTTAACTGGGTTATTTCGAACCGGACTTAGGGCTTCTTCTTGGTGGGGCCCACAACGGTCATCTTGATGACCTAATGTATAATTACATCTGTAATTTTGAATAGTAAATGACACGGACAAAAAAACAAAGAAAGCCGAGCCGCCGACGTGACCTACCTCGCGCATCTTACTCCGCCGCCGTCGTCGCCGCTCGTTCAGTTGGTCGCCGTTGCTGATCATGGTTTCTTCCAGATCTCCGGCGACAGAAGCTTAGACTAGCATAGCGTCTCACGCGTCTAACCAGAGATCTTTTGTCTCTTGATTCGTAGATCGGGAAAACCATCCCCTTACGAATCGATCGAGACGATCGATCTTAGTGTGACCGTTGGAAGACCTTGCTACCTTTGCTATGAAGGTTGAATCTCCATTGCATCGCCGCAGCACTCCGTTGCCGCCGCCAATCCCGAGAGCCAATCCGCCGCCCTTTGCCGCCATCGGTTTCGGGGAGATTCTCTCCAAGAGAGATCTAGGGTTGTGGACTCTTCGTTGAATTCAAGAACACGTCGTCCAACGAAGAGGGACACCTAGTCTCCATAAGTTGTTTGTATTTCCAATACATTCTATTTTCAATTTCATTGTAAAGGAACGATTGGTTCCTAGTTGTAAGGGTTGGGTGAAACCCGTGGTGTGGGAGTGGTCACTCCTACGTGTGGAAGGGTTCCTTCCATTAGTGCAAGGATTGGATTTCAATCCTGTTGGTGAAGTGACCGAGTCGTCCCTGGTTGGGAGATAGGTCGAAGGGGAAAAGTGGACGTACCCAAATCGGGGAACCACTATAAATTGTTTGAGTCATTTCTGTGTTGTGTTGTTTGATCTATTTGTGCAAGTACAGTTTGTAATTCCGCAAAAACACTACAAGACACCTATCCCCCCCCCCATATGTGAAGCTAGTTGGCACTAGGTGGACTTTCAAGTGGTATCAGAGGGAGGTTACTCATCAAAAAGGTTCACACCTTGAGTAGAATCCTGCCACTAGTGTCAAAAGCATGGAGCTGGATTTTGAGATCTCTCCGCTAAGACTCCCCACGTGCACAAAGGAGTATTATCCCGTCTGGAAGATGAGAGTGTCATTTCACTTGGAGGCTATCGATCCTCGAGCATCTCTCATCTTGGAAGAGGGTCCATTCATTCCAATGAAGACCTCTGGATCTGGAAAGGATATCCAAATCCCCAAGTGTATTACTGAGATGTCGGAGACTGAACTCTCATTATTCAATCTGGACAAGATGATTCGTCAGATCATCATGGATGTCTTGTCTGGACCTTCTCGATCTAGACTGGAATAGTGTAGGATGGCCAAGTAAATGTGGGTAACCATCTCAGATCTCATGGAGGGGTCAAATAAAGTAGGGATCTGCTGTCAACAAGAGGATGAAGCCTATGTGGGGGTCCTCGCCTCTAAAGATGAAGGCAAGGACCAATCGGTCAGCATCAGGGCTCTGGTGTCCTTGTCAGAGACTGAAGAAGAAATTGAGTAAAGCAGTTCTGATGAAGCTGACTCAACGGTCTCTTGCGATTTTAGCAGTAACTCTGAAGAGCAGGTAACTTCTTCATCTTGCCACTCTTCTCTTAAAGTTCCTGAAGACAGGAATAGTTCGGATGGCTGCCCTTCAGAAAATCCTGATTCCCTAAAGAGAGCCCTTCAGAAAAGCAACCTACTTATTGATGAGCAAGCTCAGGAGATTGCTCGACTGAAGATCTTGTTGGATCTCCAATTGGCATCCAACTGGGTTAAGGACTCTAAAATCTCAGATCTAGAGAGTAATCTAGAAAATGAGAAGAGGATAGTATCCAACTTTTCCAAGATTGATGCTATCAAAAGAAAGGAAGAAAATGGGTGGATCTCCCGAATTATCAATTCATGAAGAAATGGGGAAACGGTATTAGGACCCCCCACCCCAGACAGGGAGGGTACTCATCATGCCTTCAGGTATGATCATAGGAACAACCGTGGTCACTACAATGGTGATCAGCCCTCATGTGGAGACTCCCATAGTGCAAGGGCTATCATGGCCACCCTTGAGAGAATACCTAAGGCTCAGTCTGAACCCTTTGTATTCTCGGCCACAGCCCCAACTCAGCATGAATCTGCGGGTATCAGCTCTCACTGCGCTTCTCACCGCCCTAGGACACAGGAAAGGGGGGTTAGAAGTCATGCAGTTAGTGCTCATGGGGCCTCTGGAAGGGTGCTGACTGAAAGGAAGGCACCACCTCCCAGGCCTCATGACGCTCGCTACATGCATTCCTTCCACCCTTCCAAGTGTCACGGTGGAAGAGGCAATTTTGTGAGCAGATCCGGCTCTATCCCGTTTAGACCTAGGACCATGACTACCTCAGTCACCGGATCAGGTCAGAAACGGCGATACAACATTCACACGTGTTGGTGCTGTGGCAAGGTGGGTCAGTTTACCATAGATTGTTGGCACAACCCCTCTGTGTCAAGGGCAAGGGCATATCCACCTCCTCTGGGCAGAGGTGGTCTTCCTGACAGGATTTCTGAGGGAAGGCATTCGAGTTTTTATGCTAACAAGAACCTAGGACCCAAAACATATTGGGTTCCTAAGGTAAGGTAACACTCTTTTGCAGGGTAGTCTAGGTTCCCGTAAACCTAATGGTAACCAGACAGGAGATGTTCTAAGAATAACGTGGAACTAGTATCTGGAATAGGAGCAGTGCCATCAACACAGGCACATTCAAGTTGACCATCTGGTGTGCCTTGAGCAGAAGATCTAAATGATACATCCTTTAATCTCAGGTAATTGCAATCAGCTTCAATATATGAGCCATAGTGCATCGATTTTTACATATATGTATATATGTATGTCTACATATCCACACTAAGTCATGAATTCCCTCTCTCGAAAGTAAATGGTCATGGGTAGATTTACACTTATATGCTTGTACTCCTAAGGAAAGATTAAAATTGTGAAAATAACCTTTAGATACATTGTTAAAGATTTATCTGTAAATACACTGGTAGATTCGAGAATGAACCTAAAGAGGCATAAGTCAGCCCACTGAAAATTAAAAAGGATACGTCATTGGATGTCACTAAAACTTACAACTGACATCAAGAATATTGTGTATATCTCGATCAAGAAATCACCTATTAAAGTTGCTTGCCACGGTTATTGTCTTGGGTATACCAAAGTTGATATGCCTCCTAATGCTGTGTGGAAAACTCCTCCAAACCCTCGATAGATACATGTATTAAGAAATATAGATTCCGAAGATTGGTATTAAGAAATATATGTATTTAGAAGATTTATAAACCCTTTGATATCAGAAGATTCCGAGAATCGGGTATGCCTCGAATCCCGTCGATTTCTATTTAGAAAAACTCCCGCCGACCCTTCATCTTCCGCATTTTGCAGAGAAACCTGTCGATATCGCACAGGAATCCCGCCGACCCTTCCATCCCTCCTCCCGACGACTTCCCGCATCTTAGGTTCCAAATCTCGTCGACCTCGTTCCGGATTCCGTAGACCTCTCTTCTCACGTCCAGGGTGCTCGTCCAAGTATTCATTCTCCGCGGCTTCGATCAAACAAGGACACGAGCTCCTCCAGGTTTTCCATCGTCTCCGTCGACTCTCGTTTCCTCCGCATTTGGGTAACCACTTCCTCTCCCTTACAGTGACTTACTGTTAGTGTAGCTTCCCTCTTGATTTCTGATTAGGCGTAGACTTGGGATTCCCTCCCTAGGTTTTCTATGGCTCCAAGGACCACCGCCGGCCTGGTCACTGGATGTGAGTTGGTTCGAACCGGGTTCTCACATGCCTCAGATGAGTTCAGAAACATCATCATCATGCTTGAAGAGGCTGGACTCACTTTTGTACTGGAGCACCCCTGCAAAACTCTGGATAAGGAAGTGATGGAGTTCTTCGCAACCGCCAAACTTCGGAATAAAAACACTATCATCAAGAGTAAGGTTGCAGGTGCAAAGATCAAGATGTCTGCAAGGAAACTGACTCAATGCTTGCAGCTCTCCAGTTCTGAGCACGTGGATTATCTGGAGGAACATGATAGAGCCAGGACCCTATTATTCTGCGGAGTAGCTAGAGGAACCAGATCGATAAAGCGAAAAGAAATGAATGAGGAGGGGAAACTCTTGTCTGACATCATTGGGAAAGTACTGATATGCAAACCAGGCTCACACTACCACATCTCAGCTGACATGTTCAATATTCTTGTGGTGATAGTCTGACGAAAGAGATTCAACTAGGGGGATATACTTTTTAAGAAGATTAAGGACACTCTCAGATCTCCAAGTTTTTGAAGAATCATCAGCCTATATCTCAATCAGTTGAACAGAGATAGGTTCGACATGAGCAAAGGAGTTCCTTTGCATTATTTGAAGAAAATGGACTCCAGCATATTTGACAGATGGGAGCGACGCATAGGGCAAGTTGCAGTGGTAGTAGAATAAGAAGAATCTCCTGCCGAGGACAACAGAACTTCAGCAGATTCCGCGGCAATCCCCAGTGAAGTTCCTGATGCACTGACTGCAGGAACTGATGGGGAGCCTCTACCCGCTTCTGCTAATGTCATATCTGACATCTCTCAGATAGCTAGAGATGTTGTTGAGACAATGCAAGAAGATAGTGAGGATGTGGTGGAAGATGAGGTGGCCCTGAACGACAGTGATCTGGGAGATGGAGGTGATAATGAGGAGGATGACGAGGAAAACTTAAATAATGCTGCAGCTGAGAAAGAGCACATTGGTGATGAGGAGGAGGAAACTGGAAGTAAGAGGATGGAAGTGGTGAATCCTCGGGATGCTGCTGAAGTTCCATCTAAGGAACATGCTCCTGAGACGACTGATGCAAGAATGGAGGGGAGCCCTTCCAGCAACTATTGACAGGCATTCCTGGACAACCTGCTGTGGCGGCCAGCATTCCCCCTATGGAACCTGTACTAGTGTCCAGCTCACCCAGTGCCTCTGCTGATGAGCCAGACCAGGGCTTGCCTCGAGGTCCTCCACTACAAGCGAATATAGCTAATTATACGGTCAACATTGTTCAGGGAATCGTGAATGAGCTGAAGGCCTCGTTTGTGAAAGCACAAGACGTAGTGCTAAAAAGGGTAAAAGAATCTGAGGATCTAATGTTAAAGAACATTGTGGAAGTCAATCACAAGTTGGACGTCATGGAAAAGAAATTCGAGGAAAAGTATACTGAAGCCGGCACAGCTGTCTCTCTACTGATGCAAGGTCTTAAAAAGAACACAGATGATCTGGCTGTCGTAAATCAGAATGCACATGTTGTGGCTGACAGCATCCAAAAATTTGATGTCAACGTGGTGATTCTGAACGCGGATTAAAAGACCATATAGAATGAATTTTCAAAAACTGTGAAGCACATTGATGAGTCCCTGCACGCTTACGCAAACTCAATTGCTGTAGAAGCCAAAAAGGGGGAGGAAGACTATAAAGCTAAGATGGTCGAGTTTCAACAGATAATCATCGAAAACCTCGATCAGTCTAATAGGTATGCTCTTAAAACTCTAACAAAATCTTAATTGACGCCTTCAATCAATCTAATAGATAATAATTAACAAATTCGGTCATTCAAATAGGTATGTGTTTGAAACGGCCCATTGGTTAGTACGACAAGCCTCGGGCATACACATTCCCATTGCTCCTCCGGAGCAAGAGGAGTATACTGCTGCTGCTGCTGAAGAAGAGGCAAGTATTGAAGAAGTTATACTGAGTGAGGCTGAAGCCAAGAAGGCTGCTAGGGCTGCTGCAAGAGCAAAAAGTTGTTGCTGGTTTGATCAAGAAGCCCTAGCAAAAGCTAAAGGGAAAAGGAAAAATGAAGAAGGAACCTCAAAGGAAACGCCAACTGAAAAGAGAATCAGACTGAAGGAGGAAGAGGTGCGAAATGAAAGGTGGAGCCCAACATCAAGAAGCATCATTTTGGACACATTTGCGTTGCAACAAAGGGGGGAGATAAACAGGAACGATGTCTACAGCCAGTACGAGTGGGAGCAGCACAAGACCTTTGAAGCCAAAAGAAACTTCTTCTTCAGGTCCGATACTGTGGCAAATAAAGCTCCCCCTCCAAGATACTACCCGAAGCCCAAAGAATACTTTGAACGTCAAAGCAGCAAGTTCTTGGCGCAGCAGCTCAAAGATGAAATAGCTAAGGATAAGTAGTTTTAAGAATTTGGTTAATGCACTCCTTATGTATTCATTGTTATTATCATGTAACCTTATGAACACTTATTGTGGATATATATATATATATATATATATATATATATATATGACTTAATGAGTGTCTCTCATATGTGATTTAATGATTGTCTCTTGTATTGCTCTGCTTGTTCTTGTTATTCCTCTCTTGGTATAATGCATGTTTTATCTGGATTGGTGAAATTCATCTTAGCTAGTAGGATTTTCGCTTCTTCAAATAGGGGGAGATTGTTGGGTATTGTATCCACAATTACCTGGATTTGAGGAAGCCTCTGGTCAAGCTAAGATGAATTCACAGTGTATTTGATGAAACCTTTCAAGTTATGCTTGCAGCTATTCCTCGCTAAGTACGCACCAATGTCAGGGTGCAGTAGGTCAATATACATGGGTCTGTGCAACGTAATCCCTCGTTGGGCAGATCAGTGTGTTGGCTTACGTGTACTCTCTCTATTGGAGTGTACTTACTTTCAAGCAAAGGGTTAAGAAAGATCAAAAGCAGATAAGGAGCAAGGATGGGCAAAAGACCAGCTCACGGGAAGAAAGACGAAAATCGTCTAAGTACAAATCGATGAGAAACACTAAGTGATTCTCGCCGGTTCGACGAGAATCACTAGTGATTCTTGCCGAATCGTCGAGAATCACGAATTGATTCCCGTTGAATGCTGTCGGTTGTCTCGAAGCCGCCTTGAATTCTTCTAAGGAAGAATCGTCGAGAATCACGAAGTGATTCTCGCAGATTCGTCGAGAATGACTCTGCATTCTCGACGATTCGGCGAGAATCAATTGAAGTTCTCGCCGATTCTCACCGGCTTGTATTATAAGCGGAGATTGAATTCTGTTAACAAGAATTCGGCGAGAATCGTAGTTGATTCTCGCCGATTCGGCGAGAATCACCTACGATTCTCGCCGAATTTGACTTAGGCAATTTTCGCCTATTCTCTGGACCGGTCCAAGTTAACCGGGTTATTTCGAACCGGACTTAGGGCTTCTTCTTGGTGGGGTCCACAACGGTCATCTTGATGACCTAATGTATAAATACATCTTTAATTTTGAACAGTAAATGACACGGACAGAAAAACGAAGAAAGTCGAGCCGCCGACGTGACCTACCTCGCGCATCTTGCTCCGTCGCCGTCATCGCCGCTCGTGCAGTTGGTCGTCGTTGCTGATCATGGTTTCTTCCAGATCTCCGGCGACAGAAGCTTAGCCTAGTACAGCATCTCACGCGTCTAACCAGAGATCTTTTGTCTCTTGATTCGTAGATCGGGAAAACCATCCCCTTTCGAATCGATCGAGACGATCAATCATAGTGTGACCGTTGGAAGACCTTGCTACCTTTGCTACGAAGGTTGAATCTCCATTGCATCGCCGCAGCACTCCGTTGCCGCCGCCAATCCCGAGAGCCAAGCCGCCGCCCTTTGCCGCCGCTGGTTTCGTGGAGATTCTCTCCAAGAGAGATCTAGGTTTGTGGACTCTTCGTTGACTTCAAGAACACGTCGTCGAACGAAGAGGGACACCTTAGTCTCCATAAGTTGTTTGTATTTCCAATACATTCTATTTTCAATTTCATTGTAAAGGAATGATTGGTTCCTAGTTGTAAGGGTTGGGTGCAACCCGTGGTGTGGGAGTGGTGACTCCTACGTGTGGAAGGGTTCCTTCCGTTAGTGCAAGGATTAGATTTCAATCCTGTTGGTGAAGTGACCGAGTCGTCCCTGCTTGGGAGATAGGTCGAAGGGGGAAAGTGGACGTACCTAAATTGGGGAACCACTATAAATTGTTTGAGTCTTTTCTGTGCTGTGTTGTTTGATCTATTTGTGCAGGTACAGTTTGTAATTCCGCAAAAACGCTACAAGACACCTATCCCCCCATAGGTGAAGTTAGTTGGCACTAGGTGGACTTTCAGTTGTCGTGAGGTTACAACCTCTGAATGGGATGGGTGAGAGGGTCTCCAGTATGAGCATTGTAGTAGACTATGCTCCATCGCCAACAAGTTAATAACCTCTGATCGGTGGTGGGACCTAGGGAATGATCCGACACACCGTAAGCGTGCCATGAGTGCACGGAGCGTCTAGCACGAAGGCCTGCGTGGGTATTGTGGTTGTGCCTGAGTGCACTTGTTGTGATATATATATATATATATATATATTGTGATTGAAAGGCATGCAGGGAAGGAACCACTGCCCCGGGTAAGGGTAAGGTCATTATAATTGGTCAGATAAATGATGACCGTTGCTTTGTTTATCACGCATGGGGTGGACATCCATAAGCAGGTGCTAACCTTGTTGATGCTGAACCTGATTGAGCGGGCTAAAGCCCTTGCTATTGCTTCTTATAGGCTCTTGAAGGCCATGCGAAGAATTGGATTTCATGTGTGGCCTGCCTGCGTGCCGATGTTTGTAACCATTTTTTGTAAAGAGAAACTTGTAAGGCCTTAAGGCAGTGAGCGGTGTGTTTTCTTGTATATATTCTCGGTGATTTAAATAAATGTAATATTTATATAGTAGTGGACATTCATTCAATTAGTTCTGGTAAGTAATAAACTTCCGTTAGAATGCTCTGAGTTAGGATGCAAGTAGAATGTATTTTGGTATTCACACGTGATTCCGCTGTCTGTCTGTGAAATATGGTGTGGGGCCCCGCCCGGACCCTCTGTTATATTCCATGTGACGGATGGAGGCGTTACAAAGTGGTATCATAGGTTCAAGTTTTTGGTATGGATCACATAATTGAACTCAAGAATGTTCACAAGGAATGTGAGCATGTATCTTCGGCATGGTTGCCCTCGTGGTTTGTAGGTTATTGATGTCTTGTTCACGTATAAGTGACAAGGGGTGGAGTTAGGCAGTCTGAATCTCAGCATTCGGATGAGAGTGCGAAACCAACTGAGGTGTCCACACCTCCTCCTTCGGTAGAGACAATACGGATGATCGTGGATGTGGTTGTTACAATGATCAAGGCCCACCTTGAGGGACATGTACATCTCTCTGTTCCTTTGTTTTGTCCCATGCTTGTTGGTGTACGTGAGCAGGTGGCAAGGGAAGGAGCATAGATCCTGCCGTTGAATATGTGTCTGACCCAAGGACCATATACGGTCGAGGAGTACTTTCATGCATTTATGGAGTTGCGACAACATGTAGAGTTTGTGTTTGAAACTGAGGAGACTAAGATCAATAGATTTTACGATGGTCTACGCGATGAACTACGACGTTTATTAATGGGACCAAAGTTTCTTGGATTTTGCGCCTTGGTAATGGCAGCAAGATCTTTGGAAAGGTACTTGAAGCAGTTAAGAGCGAGGCACGGTGTTAATGTGCCAACCTCTTCCACCGCCATGGGAACAAAAGAAAAGGCGTGTTTGTTTTTCTTGTGGAAAAATTTGACATCTGGCTCGAGGCTGCCATGGTAATGCGCCAAGGAAAAGAAAGCGAAGGTTGGAGTAGTTGCAGGGCGAAATCCAACCGTTTGCTACTTATGTGGCAAAAAGGGACATATATCCCGAGACCTCAAAAGTGGCCCTTAGACGACACGAAGCAAGAAGGGCAAGACTACCTGCAATTATGTGTTCATATCTATAATGTATCCGATCTTTGTTTTGTGCGTATAAACATGGTGTGATCGTGAATAAAGAGGTTGTTGGGTGTTGGATTAAGATTTTTTATTGTCCTATGAACTTATCTTGGTATCACCGCTATGAGTGGATTGACATAGCTGTGGTGTAAATAGAGATTATAGTTAGTGCGTGTCCGTCAAGAGGATTATGAAGGACGTGGACGAGCAGAAATACCGTGAAGTAAAGAGTATACTTTACTCTTTGAGTGATATGTTCCCGTACCTATTGTATGTTTGTATGAAAGATTTGTGTTTAGGCGATGCCATGGGGCGAGACAAGCTGCGGTCTCTGAGATCTAAACCCGGATCGTTTTGTTTATATTGCAACGGAGTAGTTGTGTTGATATAATTGTTGCGCTAAATTTGGGGATGAAATTTCGGTAAGGAGGGGATGGTTGTAACACCCAAAATTCCAATTTGGAGTTCAAGCAGGGTGGCACGGCCTGGGACACGGGCGTGTCCCAGGGAGTTTCTAGCTCTGAGTACTCGAGTGTGTCGCAAGTTTTTGACGAAAGTGCAGTCAACGATCGTCGAGAGGCGACATGGACAGGGACACAGGCGTATCACAGTGGCATATTTGGCACACGACCAAGGACACGGGGGTGTTCCTTAGCCGTGTCCTTTTCAGGAGTGTTGATTATGTGTTGATTGAGGGACACACCCCCTAAACACGGGCGTGTACCTAGTGATGCGGGCGTGCTAGGAGGTGACACGCGCGTGTCTAAAACCGTGTCCTTATCTGGTTTGAGTCAGTTCTGTTGCTGCTTAAGGGACATGGCCTGTGACACGGCCGTGTCACAAGCCGTGTCAGACTTGTTAAGATGTTTTTCAGAGCATATAAAGGCCGTTCATTTCCTTCTAATTGGATTGTGTGGTCCAAGCTTCTTCCTGCTACTACAAGGCCGAGAATGGAAGATAAAATCTCATTCTTTTGTTGGCCATTCTCTTTCTAAAGAGAAAAGAGAGAGGATAGAATGGAAGGAAGAAGGAGAAGCTTTCCGTCCGCCGGTAGAGCTTCAACAGTCCGAATCGAGAGCCAAGTTCAGCGTTGTGGAGGCAAGGCAGTCACGGTGATTTCCAATCGGCCAGTTTTCCACGGATCCGAAGCGATCGTCAAGGGTAACGATCACCTTCTTGGACACGTGAAGTCCTCCTTTATGCATGTGCATGGGATCCTCCACCAAGAGGTGGAAAACGTAAGCGATTCCAGCAGTTGAGTCTCTATCTAGATCCGGAAATGAGTAGTACAGAATAGGAATGCTGTGTGAAGCCCATCGGGATAGTTATTTTGGATTGGTGATGTTTATATTGCGAACCGGAGAAGACTCCATGTATGTAACGAGTAGGTTGCGGATGTTGTGAGGATGCGTGTGAGCTCCTTGTGTGTTATGCTCTACATGAGTTGAATGCATTATGGACATGAGAGCCAGATCATGTGATTGGTTAAGCGGTATGATCCCAAGAGCTTGTGTGGCAATGGAGTTGTGAACTCCTGTGCGAGAGCTGTGTGCTCTGATGGTTGTGTGGACAGGAAAGGGAAAGCCGACCCGCGTCAAGATCTACACTATTGACGAGTTAGGCAACAGGAAAAAGCTGACCTGTACCTGCGTTATGTCAGTCCGAGAAAAGGATGGATCCAGCTGCGTCGGAGCGCATAACGATAGATCAAATAGAAGATTGGAATGGCTCGTTGATCTGAAATGCTAAAGTATTGTCGTGAGGTTACCACCTCTGAATGGGATGTGTAAGAGGGTCTCCAGTCTGCCCGCTATAGTAGACAATGCTCCATCGCCAACAAGTTAAGAACCTCTGATCAATGGTGGTACCTAGGGAATTATCCAGTACACCGTAAGAGATCCATGAGTGCACGGAGCATCTGGCATGTTGTTATTGTTGTTCCTGAGTGCACTTGTTGTGATATATATATATTGTGATTGCAATGCATGTAGGGAAGGAACCACTTCCCCAGGTAATGGGTAGGGTCGTTATAATTGGTCAGTTGAATGTTGACCGTTGCTTTGTTTATCACCCATGGGGTGGACGTCCATATGCAGGTGCTGCCCTTGTTGATGGTGAACTAGATTGAGCGGGCTGAATCCCTTACTGTTACTGCTTGTAGGCCCTTGAAGGCCGTGCGAAAAATTTGATTTCATGTGTGGCCGGCCTGCGTGCCGATGTATGAAACCATCTTTTGTAAAGATAAACTTGTAAGGCCTTAAGGCCATGAGCGGTGTGTGTGCTTGTATACATTCCCGGTGATTTATATAAATGTGAAATTTATATAGTAGTGGACATTCATTCATTGAGTTCTGCTAAGTAATAAACTTCCGCTAGAATGCTCTAAGTTAGGATGCGAGTAGAATGTATTTTGGTATTCACAATTGATTTCACTGTCTATCTGTGAGATATGGCGTGGGGCCCCGGCCGAACACTCTGTTATATTCCATATGACGGATGGTGGCGTTACACAGAGCCGCTTTAAAATTCATCACACAGCTTATCCAGAGCATACAACACGAGACGATCACAAGCATTCTCACCAACTCTGTAATCTATTCGTTACATACACGAAGTCTTCTCCGGTTTGCAATATAAGCATCACCAATAAAGACTACCCATCCAGATGGGCTTCACACAGCATGCCTATTTAGTACTACTCACTTCCAGATGTTGATGCAGACTCAACTCGCTGGAATCGCTTACGCTTTCCACCTCTTGGTGGAGGATTCCATGCATATACATAAAGTAAGACTTCACTTGTCCAAGAAGGAGATTGTTACCCTTAATGATTGCTTCGGAGCCATGAAAAACTGGCCGAATGGAAATCACTGCAACGGCCTTGCCTCCACAACGCTGGCCTCAGATCTCGAGTCGGACCACTGAAGCTCCCTCGGCGGCCAAAATCCTTTCTCCTTGTACTCCTCCAAGCTCTCCCTTCTCTCTAGCTTAAAAAGAGAGTGATCACAAGTATAATGAGAACTATATCTCATTCCATGGACTTATCCCTGCAGGAATACGCTTGGACCACAGGATCTAAGTAGAAGAAATTGAATGGCCACGATCTGCTCGAGAATCACTTTTCTTGGGCTGACACGGCTTGTGACATTCCCGTTTCACAAGCCATGTTCCCTAAGCGGTTAAGGAACTGACTCTATCCAAACCAGGAAACGGGCTTAGACACGCCTGTGTCATGTAACGTTCTGATTCGCGCTAGGCCCCTTGTGTGTGTTTTTGGTTTCGGGAGAGCTGGGGTAGGCTCAAGGAGGTGCAGGAGATCATGTGCGCACATGCGGAGAATAAGGGAATAATTTGAAAACTGTGTTGAGTATGACACGGGTAGGGATACATGCGTGTCCCTACCCATGTTCAGTGGCGCTGAGTGTCCATGGGGTTGAGTGGTAATAAAATGGCGTCTAGTGGTGTGTCTCGAGAAGGACACGGGTAGGGACACGGGCGTGTCCCTACCCGTGTTCAGTGGCGTTCAGTGACCATGGATTTGAGTGAAATGGCTTTGAGTGTTTTGTCCCGAGCAGGAAACGGGTAGAGACACGGGCGTGTCCCTACCCATGTTCCATGGCATTGAGTTCCATGGCTATGAGTGCCATGTCTTTGAGTCTGGCCAGAGATGGACACGGGTAGGGACACGGGCGTGTCCCTACCCGTATGGTCCAGGGAATGCAAAACAAGTAGTGCCCCGAGCAGGACACGGGTGTCGACACCGCCAGAACCATGGCCGTGTCACTTGGACACAGGTACAGACACGGGCATGTCAGTGCCAGTGTAGGAGCACAAAACGGCAGTCGAGTCGTTTCGCTAGAGCCGGACACGGGTAAGGACACGACCATGTCCCTACCCGTGTCACTTCTGTATAAAAAGGAAAAAAGTTAAACCCTAGCCATTTTCACTCTTCATTCCAGCCCTTTTCCCTGAGAGAACTTTCTGGAGGAGAGATCTTGCTGGAGCAAACCTTGGAGGAGGAGAAATGGCACCGCCATTAAGGAAAAAAATGATACCGCCGAGGAGGATTACAAGATCCATGGACGGAAATGGTGGTACTACTTGAAATGAGGTGAGCTTCCTCCCCTCTCCCTTGGTGCTAGATCCTTAGATATTCTTAGGCGAGACATCGGCTCAAATGAGTCTTGATGTGTGAGGAGAAGGTTTCTTAGGAAGGCCGATTTAGAACTTTTGTTCTAATGACTAGTCATCTTCAACCTCCCCTTCTTCAAAGTGATGATGGGGGTGGATTCGTGAAGAGGAATGGCCTTGAGAGGGAGAATAAGGGTGGAGGAACTTCTGGTTGCGATTTTGGGTGATCGGCTTGAGGAGGAAGAAGAACCGATGTTGTTCATTTCGCTTCAAGATGCGTGCAGAATTTGTGTTCTGCACGCAGCGACCTTCTTGGCTTTTTTCAGGCAAGACATGGTCTGATCTGGGCTTTCGACTAAACACGAAAGTTAAAGCCATTGAAATTACCTTTCCAACAAGTTGTTACATGCCTTTTGGTGATGCCTATAGCCATAGTAATGTCTGATTGAAGTAAGGGTTGTAAGCTAGGCGCACAGAAATTATATTCTGTACGTTGTTGGCTTTACAGCCAATTTCATGTGGGTTATAGTCTGATCTAGGTTGCAAGCTGAACATGAAAGTTGTAGCCGATGGAAAGACCTTTCCATCGAGTAGTTGCACGCACTCACCAGATTCTTGTAGCCACATGAATATTAGGTTGAAGTTGCTGTCCAGATTAATTCTGCACCAAAATTTCTGGGTAGTGTATAACCTGGATTTAGATTCGGTGGAATTAATGTTGCAATCTAATTCGAGGTTCGGGTGAACTCTTTTATGATAACCACCATAGTGTTATGAAGGTTGAATTTTGTTAATTTAAATTCGTATAACGAGTTGTGAAGCAAGCTTGAATCGAACGAAATGGCTTGATATAAATTGGTAGATTATCATTTATGCGCATTTTGTTATATGATGTTGAAATCATTCGGTATGACATATAGATGAATAAACTATGGCCATATGTATGTTAAATTGATAGAATGAAAATTGGTAGTCCAATTCTTAGAGAGTCGTCTCCTTACGGGTAGCATTGTGGAATTTTGTAAGTGCGGCATTGGCCGTCACTAGTCGGGATGGTGTTGAGATGAGTAAAGTTGGACAGTTTGGCTTATCCCTCGGTGTTCATGTCCCGGGGCCCCTTCCGTGCCAAGTGAATGGTTGGGCTTGGTACTCGTGCTTTATCCGGGGCTCCTTCAATGCCACGGTGTCGTGGAGCTGCATGCGGTGTGAGTCGACACGCGGTGTCGTAATCCTGGGTTAAGGATAGTGTGGGAGGTCTACGGGCTCGCCAATCGTCACACCGATGGCAGTTGACAGATAGACTTTGGGCGGTTGGGCTTGTACCTCGGTGTTCATGTTCTGGGGCGCCGTCCATCCTAAGTGAACGGTTGGGCTTGAACCTCGTGCTTATTTCCGAGGTTCCTTCCGTGTCACGCATAGGCAAGTTCGGGGCTAGGATATTGGTGCACATCTTCCCAAGTGAACCTGCTGGGTCGTAGTATGCATGGGCTCCTCTGTTGTGTTCTTAACATTGAGGCATATGGAGGCCTAAGTGAAGTAGTGTGGATACACACTTAGTAGTAGAAGTGCCAATTCTACTGTCACCGTCTAGCCACGACAGTTTGCGCCTGAGAGGTTAGCTACCTGCTCGAAAAGTGGGAACTACTAGTCTGTGTCGACATAGCAATTGTATGTGCGTGATCATGGGTGTGTCATTGCATTGCATACTGTTGGGTACATTGAAAAATGTGTACCTGATTTGAAGAAGCCCAACTTAGCTCAATGATATACATCAAGGTGTATTTGATGTTGCTTTGAGTTGACATATGCAGGTGAAGAAGTATTAAAGAATGCAGAAAAATATTCTAAGTCCACATGTCGACACCTGGAGAAATTGTGTCGACACTTCAGAATATTTGTGTCGACAATTCAGAAAATCAGTGTCGACACAGAGAAAGATGGTCGACCACATTTATGTCGACACTGGGAAGCAGTGTCGACACATAAAGAAAATCGTCGACCTCAGCACTGGGAAGCAGTATCGACACAGAAGAAGATAGTCGACTAGTGAAAGATAGTCGACACAGAAGAAGATAGTCGACTAGTGAAAGATAGTCGACACAGAAGAAGATAGTCGACTAGTGAAAGATAGTCGACACAGAAGAAGATAGTCGACCAGAGAAAGATAGTCGACTCACAGAAGAAGATAGTCGACCACAACTGTGTCGACACTGGGTGGATGTGTCGACACCTTGAGATTGACTCGACACTTATTGGCAGAAGTCGACTATGCTTGTGTCGACACCAGAAGACTGAGTCGACACATTTTGGCAGGATTGAAGATTGCTGTGTCGACACCTGAAGGCTGAGTCGACACATGCTGAGTTCTGAATCTACAACAACTGTGTCGACACACAGGACTTGTGTCGACACACTGCAGAGTCTAGACCAAGTTATTTTCTGAAGAAGCTGTGTCGACTTAAAGGCAACTTAGTCGACATCATCAATGACTGTGTCGACACCAAAGTCACTTGTGTCGACACAGATAGACAGATTGGTCTCGACACTTTCTAACTGACTGTCTCGACATTTTGCTGTCCAAGGCTAAGGTACAAGAACTGTTTGAAGACTTGACAGTTGTGGGTTGCCACCGTTTAACTGAAGCTGTCAGACCTGTCAGAAAACAGTTAGAAACCGGATCAGCCGGTTACCATGAAGAAAGTCTATAAATAGACACATTCAGAAGAAATTAAAAAAGCAGCTAAGCTAAGAAAAATAATAGAAGAAGATCTAAAAAGAAGAAACAGAAGGATTACGATCATGTTGAAGTTTCAATTCAAGAAAGTGAAAAAGAAGATCTTCATCAGAAGGTCTAAGAAGAAGAAGTCTGAAGTATCAGTAAAGGTGTTGGATAGAGGGAGATCCAGTCATCTTGAAGAAGAAGAAGGAAGCCATCAGTGGTTTCTCAAGAAGCTGTTTGGAAATCAACTCAGCTAAGTTCAGATTCAAGAAGCTTTGAAGAAAGCTTAGATTCAGTTGATTTCATCAGCAGATCAAGAAGTGTCTTGTCCTCATCTCTCTCAACAAAAGCAAGACATCAAAATATCTTTTCTAAATTTCTGTAGGATCTGTTTACACAGATCTGAGTTGTAAGCCTGTGTTATAAAGGCTGAGTGTAGGAGAGGTGATCTCTGAGTGGTAGGGCTATTTGCCTGAGTGTAGGAGAAGGTTATTCTCTGAGTGGTAGGCCTTGAGGCAAGGCTGAGGTAGGGTTGTTGAGCCTGAGTTGTAGGAACCTATCCAGGTTCTGAGCTGTAGGATCTGAGGATCTGAGAATAGTGGAAGTTTGGCCGAATCTAGCACATTGCTAGATAGGTGAAGGGGGAAAGTGGATGTACCCAGATCTTGGGGAACCACTATAAAATATTGTGCAATCTGTGATGCTTAGTTGTCTGTGAATGCTGTGCTAGATAATTTTAATTTGTAATTGAATTCTGCCTAGATTTATAAACAAGAAATTAGAACCTATTCACCCCCCCCCCTCTAGGTGTTTAGGTTGTCTTGAAAGTAAAACTATCAAGTGGTATCAGAGGCAGGTTCCTCAAAAAGGACTTAACAGTCTGAGGTAGATCTGAAAGGCAGAATTTAGACTCAAAAAGATGGGTTCAGGTGAGAATCATAAAGAGCTAGGGTCTATGAAATTACCCATATGCAAGAAAGAAATTTTTGGAATTTGGAAAGAAAGAGTCAGACTGTTCATGGAGGCATCTGACCCAAGGATTTACATCACAGTACAGGAAGGCCCCTTCATTCCAATGAAGGTATCAGTTCTTGATGCAAATATCCAAACTCCAAAGAGTTATTCAGAAATGACCAAGGATGAGATCATCTTGGCAACCATGGATAAAAGAGCTCAGAACATTATTGTTAGTGCCATAGATGATTCAACATTTCAAAATCTGATTCACTGGAAGACCTCCAAAGAGATGTGGGGCACATTGATTGTCTACATGGAGGGATCTGAAGAAGTAAGGCAGGACAGGAAATCTATGCTCAATCAGGAGTATGAAAGTTTTAGACAAGGAAAATCTGATTGCATAACTGAGTGGTACAAGAAATTCTATAGAATTGTGAATGAGCTTATGTCCTATGGAAGAGTCTTCAGTACTTATGAACTGAATGACAAATTCTTGAGATCCTTAACAAAGGATTGGGACACAAAGATCTGTGCCATAAGAGAAGTGGCTAAATTGGCAGAGATATCTCCTCCCACCTTGTTTGGAAAGTTGCTATCCTATGAAATGCAACTTATGGTGAGGAAGGAGGAGGAAAAGAATTCAAGAGGAGAGCATAGAGAAAAGACTGTGGCATTCAATGCAGAAGCCACCAGAAATAATAGGAGGAAATCACCATCTCCTCCTAAGGAAGTTGCAGAAGATAGTTCTGAAAATTCAGATAAGGGTTCAGAAAGCTGTGATTCAGATGCAGACTTTGCTGCATTCACAAGGCAATTCTAGAGGTTCTTGAAAAAGAAGCAATGGAAGTCTAGGCCTTCCACATCACAGCAAGATGATGACTATTATCAGAAGAAAAGGTCATCAAGGAAAGAGAAGAGCAGATTAAAGCCCAGCAAAGCCACTACTTCAAAGATTGTCTGCTATTGTTGCAATAGGCCTGGACATGTAGTGGCTGACTGTCCTGATAAGAGAAAGGAGTCTTCAGACAAGAAGAAGACTCATCAGAAAGGCAAGAAGGAGAAATCTTTTGTTGCAAAGAAAGATAGGAGTCTAACAGACCAGTCAACTTCAGAGTCAGAATCTGAAGCTGAAGCATATATTGGACTATATGCTGTGTCTGAAGAAGAGGAGTTTCTGCAGTTGCTAGACTCCATCAATGAACAAAAGGATCATCAGTATATGGGGCTAATGGCAGGATCAGAAGAGGACATATGCCAGAATCAGTCTGGTCCTAATAAGGTACAATGTCCTTCTATCACATCTGTTTGTTGTACAAGTGAAGAATCAGCTACATCTGCATCAAGTGATGTAGATGCATCTGAATCTGAAGGAGATGTCTATCAATTGATAGACAAGTATGGGGATCTGTTGCAGGCCCTTAAGAAAAGCAAGAACCTGGTTAAATCTCAGGCTCAGGAAATTGCTGAACTAAGGGTTGCTACAACTGAGTTAGAGAAAGTTATTGATCAAAAATTAAATGAAATTGCCAAGCTGAAGAATATAACTATTATTCAGATGGGCACAATTAATTATACTAATGATCAAGTGAAGAGTCTGGAGGCCAGACTTAGAATTGAAAGGGATTTAGTGGCTAGTTACTCTAAGCCAAAATCTGTCTTACCCTTGATAGATGAATTTGTCACTCAAAAGGGTAAGGCTGGATTAGGATTTAAAGGTAACTCCAGGGCTGGCAGATTCAAGAGGAAAGGCAAAGCTCCTGTTCAGCCACTAAATCTTTCAGTCCCCATAAAGTTTAGTAAGGTGAAAGTGCCTTCTAACAAATGTGATCATGAAGATATTCAAGGTTACATTAAGACTAATGTTCTGAAGAACAAGGGTGTAAATGCAAGAAGGCCTACCTATAGTCATAAACCCAATGGTTTTAAGAAATCAGTAGGTGAAGTTGCTGCAGCACCAGCAATGAACAGAAATTCTTCTGACAAGGATGTATCTAGATCTAGATACAATAAGTTTAAATGTTGGTGCTGTGGCAAGAGAGGCCATTTTGCACTAGACTGTTGGTATAACCCAAGTGCTATAAAGAACAACAGTCTACCTGTTAGAAGAGGTTATGGTAGCTTTATCAATGCTAACCTGAACCAAGGACCCAAGACTTACTTGGGTTCTAAGGGTAAGTAATTCTGTGTTGCAGGTGAATCCAAGTAACCATGCCCCTATATGGTACTTGGATAGTGGTTGTTCCAGGCACATGACTGGAACAAAGGGGCTGCTGAAGGAGTATTCATCGGTCAAAGATGGACCTAAAGTGATCTTTGGTGGATCTGAAAAAGGAGTCATCAAAGGGTTTGGTAATATTTCTTCTAACCTTATCACTATCACTCAAGTGGCTTATGTAAAAGGTTTGAAACATAATCTAATAAGCATAAGCCAGCTAAGTGATTTGGGATATGCCATTTCATTTGTTAAAGATGGATGTCATATCAAAAGGTCAAGTGATCAAAAGATCATATTGACTGGGTATAGGAAGAGAAATGTATATTGTCTTAATTTTGAATGTGAGAATAAGGCTTCTCCCATCTGTCTTGTAGCTGATGACAATGCCTCTCATTGTGTTAAGTGGCACAAGAGATTGGCTCATCTAAACTACAAGACAATTGGCCAACTCTTTAGCAAAGAGTTAGTGAGGAATGGATCTCAAGTTAAGTGTATAAAGGAAGGGATATGCTCAGCTTGTCAAAAGGGCAAGCAGACAAAATCCTCCTTTCAAAGCCTTGAATACAAGGATTCTGTGAGGTGCTTATACCTCTTGCATATGGATCTTTTTGGTCCTATGTCAGTTCATAGTCTAGGTAGGAAGGTCTACACTTTTGTGGTTGTAGATGACTATTCTAGATTTACATGGGTGTTCTTTCTGAGACAAAAATCTGAAACCCCAAGTGTATTACTTAATTTTGTAAAGCAAATTCAGAATGAACTGAATAGTAAAGTGGTCAAAATCAGAAGTGACCATGGTACTGAGTTTCAATCTGAAAGCATAACAAATTTGTGTAAAGACTTTGGGATTTTCCAAGAGTTCTCCTCACCTAGAACACCTCAGCAAAATGGAATTGCTGAAAGAAAGAATAGAACATTAATTGAAGCTGGTAGAACTCTATTGAGTGACACCTCTCTCCCAGAATATTTTTGGGCTGAGGCAGTTAACACTGCTTGTCATGTAATCAATAGGGCTACTATCACCAAAAGCCACAAAATGACTCCCTATGAGATTGTGAAAGGCAGAAAACCAAATCTATCTTACTTTAGGATCTTTGGTTGCAAGTGTTATATACATAACAATGGCAAGTCATATTTGACTAAGTTTGCTGCCAAATCCCAGGATGGGATATTTGTGGGTACAGCACAAATAGTAAGGCCTATAGAGTCTTCAACTTGACTACTCAAGTTGTTG
This sequence comes from Platanthera zijinensis, assembly GCA_039513925.1. Classification (NCBI taxonomy): domain Eukaryota; kingdom Viridiplantae; phylum Streptophyta; class Magnoliopsida; order Asparagales; family Orchidaceae; genus Platanthera; species Platanthera zijinensis. Next base: position 85,523,369 of record CM077086.1, read on the forward strand.
AAGAATCTGTGCATGTTGTGTTTGATGAAACAAGATTAATCAACTGTGAGTTGTCTTGTAGATCAAATGACTCAACAGGTATAAGCAAAAGTATGGACAAGCTTTCCATTACTGAAGTATCAAAGGAAGATGGGGCATTGGAAAATGAAGGCTTCAGTCTAGGGGGAGAACAAGACACTATAGAAGCTGATGAAAATCAAGAGAATCAGTTAAATGAAGGAGCTGGAGATGTTCAACCAGAAGGAAATCTTCCTCCAGCTACAAGACATTTAAGAGATCATCCAGCTGATCAGATAATAGGTGATCCAAGACAAGGGGTGCAAACTAGAAGCAGAAATCAAAACACAGTTCTACATTCAAGTTTCCTGTCACAAATGGAGCCTAAGAAGTTTGAAGAAGCTATCCAAGATCAGCACTGGATTGATGCTATGCAAGAGGAGCTGAATCAATTCAGAAGGTGCAATGTCTGGGAGCTTGTTCCTAAACCAAGAGGCCACAACATAATTGGCACAAAATGGATATATAGGAACAAGCTAGATGAAAGTGGAATAATAGTAAAGAATAAAGCAAGATTGGTTGCAAAAGGATACAGGCAGGAAGAAGGGATTGACTTTGATCAAACCTTTGCTCCTGTAGCAAGGCTGGAGGCAATCAGAATATTCCTTGCCTATGCAGCCTTTCAAGACTTCAAAGTATACCAGATGGATGTGAAGTCAGCATTTCTGAATGGTGATCTTAAAGAAGAAGTATATGTAGAGCAACCATCAGGTTTTGTAGATCCTCTTAAACCTGATTTTGTTTATAAGCTTAGAAAAGCTCTGTATGGGTTAAAGCAAGCTCCAAGGGCTTGGTATGAAACCCTGTCTACTTTCCTTATTGAGAATAAATTCTCAAGAGGAAAAATTGACAAAACTCTATTCCTTAGGAAATCCAAAGGCAAGATCATCTTAGTTCAGATCTATGTTGATGACATAATCTTTGGATCTACTGAAAATAACCTTTGTAAAAAGTTTGCCAAACTTATGCAAGGGAAGTTTGAGATGAGCAGTATGGGGGAACTGAAATTCTTCTTGGGACTCCAAGTAAGACAGACTGATGATGGCTTGTCCATATCTCAGTCCAAGTTCACCAAAGAATTGATTAAGAAATATGGTATGGAGTCATCCTCCACCATGAGAACTCCTATGGGAACAAGTATGCCTATATGCAAAGATGATGCAGGTAAACCTGTTGATGAGACTTTGTATAGAGGAATAGTTGGCTCACTACTATATCTCACTGCTAGTAGACCAGATATTATGTATGCTACATGTGTCTGTGCTAGGTACCAAGCCTGCCCTAAAGAATCTCATTATACTGCAGTTAAAAGGATTCTGAGATATCTTAAGGGCACACCTAATCTAGGCCTTTGGTACCCTAAGAATAGAGATTTTCAACTAACAGGCTATTCAGATGCAGATTTTGCAGGATGTAGAGAGGATAGGAAGAGTACTACAGGTACTTGTCAATTCCTGGGAGGAAGACTAATATCATGGAGTAGTAAGAAGCAGACTAGTGTGGCAATTTCCACAGCTGAGTCAGAGTATGTTGCTGCTGGAAGCTGCTGTGCACAGCTATTATGGATGCAGCATCAGCTAAAGGATTATGGTATTCAAGTAAGTAGAACACCTCTTTTGTGTGATTCTAAGAGTGCAATTTCTATTGCTAATAATCCTGTTTCTCATAGTAGAACTAAGCATATAGAAATAAAATACCATTTTCTTAGAGAACATGTAGAAAAAGGAGACATCTCATTGGAATTTGTGAAAACAGATTATCAAATAGCAGATGTGTTTACTAAGCCCCTAGATGAGACAAAATTCAATAAATTCAAAATTGAATTAGGTATGTTAACCATTGATTAGTGTAATCACAAAATCATCAACAATAAAGTTGAAGTGGTAACAAGACATTCAAGAGATATTAAGACACATTGAAGTAGTATAAAGTACTTTGTTGTACTTATAAGTTGTGATGAACAAACAGAAATTGGCTAATTAAGATGGTGTCGACACATTTAGTAATAATGTGTCGACTCAGGGTAGTAATGTCAACAAGTCAGAGATATTATGTCGACACAGAAAATATGTGTCGACACTTAAGAATCTTATTGTCGACTTATCCAGGAATGTAGTGTCGACTTCACCAGGATAGTGGTGTCGACACTTACAGATTTTGTGTCGACACTTATATTAAGAGTCGACACAGAATTTCTGATGCTCTACTATATATCTCTGGTGTCGACATAACCGCAAATTGGTGTCGACACATAGTAGACGAACTTGTAGTCGAGTCTATAGAAGCTTGTGTCGACACTTATAGTCTGTTTTTGGCGTCTTTTGATCTTCTTTAAACAGAAGGTATAAATAGGTCAAGAACTCATTCTGTCGACACGCTTACAAGGTTTTCGAAACCCTGTGTCGACATTCTCTCTCTCTCTCTCTTTCTCTCATCTTTCAAGCTTTCTCGACTGATCCATGGCGCCAAAGATTGAAGACAATGTGAATGAAGGATATGAGTTAGTGCGCCAGGCCTTTGCTGCTGCCCCTCCAGATGTTCTTGGGGTTATCTCTCTCCTCACCGACTCAGGTTTAGAATTTCTGGTTTCCGAACCATCAAAGATATGGAAGAAGGAGGTGCATGAGTTCTTTACCTCTGCATCTGTAAACTCTGAAAGTCATGAGATAAAATCCACAGTTCATGGGTCACCTGTGGAGATTACACCAAGTAAGATAAGAACAATTCGGCAATTACCTACAATTGAGAATGAAGAGGATGTCCCTGCTTCTAAATCTAGGGAGGCTCTTCAATGGTGTGGATTGGAATCCACCATGAAAATTGGAGCTGCGTTCAATCGGAAAGGAATGAATCAACAGGGCAAGTTTCTGTCAGAAGTGGTAGGAAAAGTTATTCTGTGCAAGTCAGGTGGACATGATAGGATTTCTGCCTATATGTTCAGCCTAATGACCAGGATTGTGTTTACAATTCCAACGGATTGGTCATCTGTAATCTTTGAAAAGATTAAGGAAGGGATCAAGAAGCCAAATCTGGCTAGGATAATGAGTATATACCTAAGTAAGGATATTCCTGAGGTTATGCAACAACAACCTGGAACTAAAATTAATCACATGAGAAGGATGGACATGAGATTGTTCTCCAGATGGGATAGGGTGCTGACCAAAGAGATGCCTGAAGTGGAAAGGCAGGATTCACCTGAGAAATCCCCAGGTCATGCTACCAATACTGGGCATCCACAAGAAGAGCAAGTAAGACTAGAGGTTGAAGATCAGCCTGCATCTACATAAGTTTAGGATGCCACAATACCTGCAGTTCAAGAAGAAGAAGTAAGTATACCAGCTCAGCAAGTTTATTCACCTACACAAACTGTATCTACTCATGACCAGGTACAGGTGCAGGGGGAGCTGGTGTATTTTCCTATAAAAAAGATTTCTAATATTTCTATTTCTGCACAGGTCCAGGGGGAGCAAGTGCAAAAAGATGCTCAAATTGATCAATCTCCAAATTTGAATACTGCACATGATCAAGCCCAGAAGGAATATACTCTGGAGGATTTATTTCCAAATGATGAAATAATTACTGATAGTCTGGAAGTGGAGCAAGAAATTGAGGGGGAGCCAGTGCATGTTGAGACTGTACAACATGGCACTAAAGCAGCTGTTTCTCCTCCTCCCAAAGAAAGAGTTCAAATTGATAGTACTTCTGATTCAGAGACTGAAGAAGCCAGGGTGGCTAAAAAGAGAAAACTTATGGTCTTCTAGAGAAGGAGCAAGGGCTATAAGCAGGCTCTACAGTCTACAGCACATCACACTCCTTCTGACTTTGATTATAACAAGTTCTTGGTAGATTTACAAGTAAAATTGGATGAACACAGAGTGGCTATAGAAAAATATGTTGATAAGAACAACAAGTCCCTGCAATTTGACTTAGCTCAAGATATAAAATCAATTAGGTTTGAGGTCAATATGCATAAGAAGGAAATGACAGATTGCTTCCATAAGGGAGGTAATGCTGTGGTATATCTGGCAAAACAACAGCAGTCTATCATCCCTAAGGTGGATGACATTGCTTTAAAGCAAAGCTATGTCTTGGAAAATCAGCTCAGGATGAATGACAATTTAAATGAATCTCATCATGAGATCATTGAGGAATTGAAGAAGATTGTTCCAGGCCTGCCTGTAGATAGAGCAAAAGAAATGGAAGAATTTGATAAGAACTTTCAAGCTGCTATTGCTTCTATTAAGACTGCAATCACTACCTCTCAAAAGGAAATATCTGACAAGCTTCTAAAGTTAAAACCATTTTTTAAAGAGGGTGTGAATTATCTGGATGGCCAAATCAGATTTCAAAAGGAAGATCTCAGAGATCATGTTTCTAGAGAAGCCATAAAGGGGGAGAGGATGCTAGTTCATGCAGGCTCAGAGCACACCAAATGGGTGACCAATAGTATTCGAGCCACATTGGGATATCCCCCATTGTGTGATGATGCTATGGTGGCTGAGTCAGGAATACAAACAAGTCTACTTGAAGGCAATCAACCTGAGGTTGCCCAAGTCATTTACCCCCCTCCAGATTATGATATGATTGATCAGCAGGTTCAAGGGATGTATAGTCCTCCAAAGGAGGTTACTAATATTGTTATTGGGAAGGTTGATAAGCCTGAGGCTACTTTGAAAGACCAACAAGATGCTCTTCTATCTAAGAAAAGGTTTAGAGAGCAGGCTGAACTTAAGCCAGACTTTGAGCAGTGGAGTCCTACTTCCAGAAATATAATACTCACTGCATGGAAGGCTGTCAAAGACCAAGTGCAGGAAAGAGGCAAGTGGTACAATGAGATGGAATGGCAGAAGTATGAAGCCAGGCAAGAGGCCATTGTACAGTTTAGAAGAAAAGCCAACCTGGGTAGGCTGCCTACAGATGCTCAGGAGCCAAGCAAGTACTTCCCAAATCCCTTTCATTATTTTGAAAGGCAAAGGCTCAAGGAAGAAGCAAAGAAGAAGGCTGATCTAAAAGGCAAGAAGCCAGCTGAAGATTCTGAAGCTCCTGTGAAGGCTCAAGTTCTATCTGGCAAAGGGATTGTCATTAAAGAGCCTGATCAGTCTTAATTTTTAGTTCTTTCAAAGTATTTTGGAATGTTTTGATTAAATCATTAAATGTAAATCTCTGTATTCAAACATTATCAAGTTATAAACAAAATGTTGTTTGGTATCATATTATGTTCATTTTGTGATGGATTGTTTTTATGTTTTGTTTATATTAAGTATTCCTGTTATGTCATATATCATCAGTTTATACTTTTTATAAATGGTGTATATCATTGGCTATAAGGGTTATGACTTCTCCAAATAGGGGGAGATTGTTGGGTACATTGAAAATTGTGTACCTGATTTGAAGAAGCCCAACTTAGCTCAATGATATACATCAAGGTGTATTTGATGTTGCTTTGAGTTGACATATGCAGGTGAAGAAGTATTAAAGAATGTAGAAAAATATTCTAAGTACACATGTCGACACCTGGAGAAATTGTGTCGACACTTCAGAATATTTGTGTCGACACTTCAGAAAATCAGTGTCGACACAGAGAAAGATGGTCGACGTCATTTATGTCGACACTGGGAAGCAGTGTCGACACATAAAGAAAATCGTCGACCTCAGCACTGGGAAGCAGTGTCGACACAGAAGAAGATAGTCGACTAGTGAAAGATAGTCGACACAGAAGAAGATAGTCGACTAGTGAAAGATAGTCGACACAGAAGAAGATAGTCGACTAGTGAAAGATAGTCGACACAGAAGAAGATAGTCGACTAGAGAAATATAGTCGACTCACAGAAGAAGATAGTCGACCACAACTGTGTTGACACTGGGTGGATGTGTTGACACCTTGAGATTGAGTCGACACTTATTGGCAGAAGTCGACTATGCTTGTGTCGACACCAGAAGACTGAGTCGACACATTTTGGCAGGATTGAAGATTGCTGTGTCGACACCTGAAGGATGAGTCGACACATGCTGAGTTCTGAATCTACAACAACTGTGTCGACACACAGGACTTGTGTCGACACACTGCAGAGTCTAGACCAAGTTATTTTCTGAAGAAGCTGTGTCGACTTAAAGACAACTTAGTCGACATCATCAATGACTGTGTCGACACCAAAGTCACTTGTGTCGACACAGATAGACAGATTGGTCTCGACACTTTCTAACTGACTGTCTCGACATTTTGCTGTCCAAGGCTAAGGTACAAGAACTGTTTGAAGACTTGATAGCTGTGGGTTGCCACCGTTTAACTGAAGCTGTCAGACCTGTCAGAAAACAGTTAGAAACCGGATCAGCCGGTTACCATGAAGAAAGTCTATAAATAGACACATTCAGAAGAAATTAAAAAAGCAGCTAAGCTAAGAAAAATAATAGAAGAAGATCTAAGAAGAAGAAACAGAAGGATTACGATCCTGTTGAAGTTTCAATTCAAGAAAGTGAAAAAGAAGATCTTCATCAGAAGGTCTAAGAAGAAGAAGTCTGAAGTATCAGTAAAGGTGTTGGATAGAGGGAGATACAGTCATCTTGAAGAAGAAGAAGGAAGCCATCAGTGGTTTCTCAAGAAGCTGTTTGGAAATCAACTCAGCTAAGTTCAAATTCAAGAAGCTTTGAAGAAAGCTCAGATTCAGTTGATTTCATCAGCTGATCAAGAAGTGTCTTGTCCTCTTCTCTCTCAACAAAGGCAAGACATCAAAATATCTTTTCTAAATTTCTATAGGATCTGTTTACACAGATCTGAGTTGTAAGCCTGTGTTATAAAGGCTGAGTGTAGGAGAGGTGATCTCTGAGTGGTAGGGCTATTTGCCTGAGTGTAGGAGAAGGTTATTCTCTGAGTGGTAGGCCTTGAGGCAAGGCTGAGGTAGGGCTGTTGAGCCTGAGTTGTAGGAACCTATCCAGGTTCTGAGCTGTAGGATCTGAGGATCTGAGAATAGTGGAAGTTTGGCCGAATCTAGCACATTACTAGATAGGTGAAGGGGGAAAGTGGATGTACCCAGATCTTGGGGAACCACTATAAAACATTGTGCAATCTGTGATGCTTAGTTGTCTGTGAATGCTGTGCTAGATAATTTTAATTTGTAATTGAATTCTGCCTAGATTTATAAACAAGAAATTAGAACCTATTCACCCCCCCTCTAGGTGTTTAGGTTGTCTTGAAAGTAAAACTATCACATACATAACATTGCACCTCATTACATACACAAGACCCTCATCGTATAATTTTATATGGGCACTCCTATACGATGAGTTACTTACTGCTGAACGACCATCAACTTATATGCTTGTATGGGCATCCATATAAGTTAAGTTACTTTTTGTTATAACTCTATATTCATATGTTGTGATTGATTATATAAATGTTAAAATATCTTACTATATATTATACCACTTTCTTGTTTATACTCCTGCTTATATACATATATTTTTCCCTGTCTATTTCTCCGCCCGGTGCCGAGGAGTCGCCGAGGGAGTGGATGTGAAGCCACTTAGTCTTTATGACTAACGGTTGCTACGTCTTCTGTTGAGTATTGTATCCACAATTACCTGGATTTGAAGAAGACTTCATTAAAGTTAAGATGGATTCACAATGTATTTGACGATCTTCTATCAAGTTGTGCTTGCAGCTATTCCATTCTAAGTACACACCAATGTTAGGGTGCAGTGGGTCAATATACATGGGTCTGCGCAATGTAATCCCTCGTTGAGTAGATCAGTGTGTTGACTAACGTGTGCTCTCTTTATTGGAGTGTACTTATTTTTAAGTACAGGGTTAAGGTAGATCAAGAGCAGAAGAAGGAGCAAAGATGGGTCAAAGAACAAGTCATCAAAGGAAGGAAGAGAAAATTCTTCTAAGTCAAAATCGACGGGAATCACTAAGTGATTCTCGCCGAATTCGACGGGAATCGTTAGTGATTCCCGCCGATTCGACGAGAATCAGTCTGCATTCCCGCAGACTTCTTCCGACAGACAGTTTTCGAACAGGAATTCTGCCAAGGAAAAATCGACGGGAATCGTGAGTGATTCCCGCCGACTTCGACGAGAATCAGTCTGCATTTTCGCTGACTTCTTCCGGCTGACAGTTTTCCAACAGAAATTCAGCCAAGGCAGAATTGACCGGAATCGTGAGTGTTTCCCGCCGACATCGACGGGAATCACCAACGATTCCCGCCGATTTTGCGTTGGCAATTTTTCTCGCTCGCTGGACCGAACCACCTTGCCAAGCGCTATTTAGGCCGGGGCTAGGGTTTCTCCTTGTGGGCCCCACAATGGTCATTAGGGTTGGCTCTAGTATTTATACTCGCGTATTTTTAACTTCTACAGTAATCTATTCACGTGAAATAAAAATTAGCCGACGCCGTGCCCTAGCCGATCGCAGAAACTGCCGATCGCTTGTCGCCGTTCGCAGTTCATCGTCGCCGCCAATCTTTGATATTCTTTAATCTTTCGGCGACAGTACCGAGGCAAGCCGAGCATCTCACCCATCTCTCTTGAGATCTCTTGTCTCTCGATTCTTTGAACGATACTAGTTCTCCATTCCGAATCGGTTGAGACGATTTATCCGAGTGAGATCGTTGGTAGACCTTGCTTGCTTCGTAAAGAAGTTTAGATCTACAAAGTATCGCCGTCGCAATTACTTGTCGCTTTCGATTTTGAAAAGATCCACTCTAAGAGAGAAATCCGGTTGTGGACTCTTCGTAACTTTCAAGAAAGCTTCAACGAATGAAGAAGGACCTCAGAATCTCCAAAAGCTTTGTTTGTATTTTCTTTTACATTCAATTTTGATTTGTTGTAAAGGAATTTTTATTCCTAGTTATAAGGGTTGGGTACAACCCGTGGTTGTGGAGTAATGACTCCTTTGTTGGAAGGGTTCCTTCCGTAGTGTGAGGATTGGATTTCAATCCGATTGGAGAAGTGACCGAGTCGTCCCTTTGTGGGAGATAGGTCGAAGGGGGATGTGGATGTACCCAAATCGTGGAACCACTATAACTCTTTGTGTGTTTTCTGTGCTGTGTTTGTTAATTTGTTCAGGTTAATTTAATTCCGCAAAAGACCGCACGATACCAATTCCCCCCCCCCCCCATAGGTGGATTTAGTCAACACTAGAGACTTTCAAGTGGTATCAGAGGGAGGTTCCTCATCAATAAGGTTAACACCTTGAGTAAGACCCTGTAACTAGTGTCAAGAAGAAAATAAGACTCAAGCATGGAGCTATACACTGATGTCTCTCCTCTAAGACTCCCTGCCTTCACAAAAGAATATTATCCCATCTGGAAAATGAGAGTTCAGTTTCATCTGGAAGCCATTGACCCTCGTGCGTTATTCATTATGGAAGAGGGTCCCTTCATTCCCATGAAGGCTTCTGGTCTTGGAAAAGATCCCCAAATCCCTAAGAGTCCCGCAGAGATGTCTGAGACTGAGCTCTCACTATTCAACTTGGACAAGCTGGTTCGACAGATCATTTCTGATATTTGGTCCTGATCATCTCTTACAAGATTGGATAAGTGTAAGACTACAAAGTCCATGTGGAAAACTATCTCTGACCTCATGGAGGGAACAAAGAATGCCGGGACTGAATGCCAGCAAGAGGATGAAGCATATGTGGGGGTCCTCGTCTCTGAAGATGAAAGTCAAGAACAACCTCTCAATATCAGGTCTCCAGTGTCTCTATCTGAGACTGAAGAAGAGATTGAGGAATGCAGTTGTAAAGAAGCTGAAACATCAGTCTCTGCAGACTATAACTCTAACCCTGATCAGCACAATCAGGATCAGGTATCTTCTTCTTATTGGTCCCTTCCTCTTGTATCTCCTAAAGACAGGAGAAGTTCAGAGGTTTGTCCATCTTTTGAGGCAAGGGAAATTGAAAGCTTCAATCAAAAGATTGAAACTCTTTATTCCCTGCGTAGAGCCCTTCAGAAAAGCAACTTGCTTGTTGAGGAACAATCTAAGGAAATTGCTCAGCTGAGGACCATGATGGACCTCCAATTGGAATCCATCAAGGTGAATGACACAAATATCTCGGATCTAGAGTTTCATCTAGAGACCGAGAAGAGGATAGTATCTAATTTTTCCAAGATATATGCTATTAAGAGAAAGGGAGAAAATGGGTGGATCTCGCGAATTATAAAATCGTGGAGAAATGGTGAAACTGTTTACAGACCCCCCACTCCGAGTAAAAGGGGCACTAATCATTCCTTCAGGTATGACCATAAGAACAACTATGGTCACTGCAGGAATGATCGACCCTCATGTGGAAATACCCTTAGTGCAAGTGTTGTTATGGTTACCCATGAGAAAATACACATGGCTCATCATGAACCGTTTGTATTGGCGGCCTCAGCCCCCTCACCTCATGACATTGCTGGAACCAGCTCTCGCAGAACTTATTACCACCATAGGACAAAGGAAAAGGGAGTTGGCAAACATGTAGCAAGCATCACTGGGTCCCTCCAGATGTTTGCTGGCTGAAAAGAAAGCACCATCCACCAGGCTTCATGATACTCACCACATGTCCACCATCAGACCCCCCTTGAGTCTCGGTGGAAATGGTAAATCTGAGAGCAGTTCCAGCTTTGCCTCTTTCAGACCTAGGGTCATGACTAACTCCGTTAATAAACCTAGTCAGAAAAGGAGGTACAATATTCATGAGTGTTGGTGTTGTGGCAGAGTGGGTCACTTTGCCATAGATTGTTGGCACAATCCTTCTGTGCCAAGGGCAAGGGTATGTCCACATCCTTTGGCAAGAGACAGCTTTCCTGACAGAAATCATGTAGGAAGGCATGCTGTATTTTATGCTGACAAGATCCTAGGACCCAATACCTATTGGGTTCCTCAGGTAAGGTAATTCTTTTTTTTATAGGATAGTCTAGGTACCCATGAACCTGATGGGACCTAGACAAGAGATGTTCCAGGCTTGTTATGGAACAAGTATATGGGATAAGAGATAATGCTAACCACAGTGTCCTACTTGTGCATGATACCCTTCGTACTTCAAATAGTGGATCCGAATGATCAACCTAGTAGTTACAGGTACGCGCATTCAGTTTCGAAAATTGAATCGCATTACATAGACATACATATATATATATATATATAGACATATATGTAGATTTTCTTTCAAGATATATATCTACACACCTGAAATGGAAGGACACGCAAGCCAATAACTGTATGATCCTTATTTTAGAATCTGATAAAATTTTCTATATCTTGATAATGTGTGAGAGTGGGTGTCAATTGGTCCGATGAATCATAAGGGACGTGTACCAGTAATTGCAACTAATATTTTTTAAATCTTGACTCACCAAGAAATAGCCAGTGATTATTTCTAGTGTTATCCTTCCATCGACTCGACGTAGCTATTCTGACAAGAAAATTGTTACCTATTATTTAAAAGGGAAAAGTTTCAAATTAGCAGGAATTCTCGTCGCCTCAAAGGTTTAAATGTACAGGAATTCCCATCGATGAGCGGAAATCTCCTGACCATGAAAGAAGGTTTAAATGTACAGGAATTCTAACCTCAAACGTCTAAATGTACAAGAAATAGCCAGTGCTTAACGTTACCATTTTCCCGTCATGAAGGAAGCTTGTTTAATAGAACGGAGAGCAGCAGAAACCTTCACCTTCCCGTTGACCCTTCAGCTTCCTGCAGAAAGCAGCGGAAACCTCGCCATTTCCTGTCGACCCTACGGAAACCTTGCCGAATCCCTTCAGCAGATCTCGCGGAAATGAGCCTCCCGTCGCCCCCCAGTCGTAGTTCGTCGACTTCGGTAACCCTCGAGTCTACCGTCCGTCGCTCCCATCAATTGTAGCCCACAGTCATCTCATGTCGATCGTAGCCCGTCGACTCTGCGTTCCCGTCATCGGCATCAGCTAGACGCACAAGTCACACTGTTCCACCGCCAGCCTTTAGTCTGGATGCAAGCTTCTCATCGGCCTAGGGCTACTCTCCTCTCACCGCCTGCTACGCGTATCCTTCCTTGCACCCTCCGTGTGAAAGGTAACTTCAGTTGCTTCCTTGAGATTCTCTATTTTCAAGGATCATCCCTCCTTCTAGTTCAATTCCTATAAACTCTAGATTTAGATTGAGTTAATTCCTTGAGTGTAACTCGTTTAGGTTCATAATGGCTCCTCGAACAACGGTCGGGCTCCTTACTGGAAGTGAGTTGGTTAGGACAGGCTTTGCCCATGCTTCAGACGAATTCAAAAACATTATCATGATGCTAGAACAAGTTGGGCTCTCCTTAATTCTTGAGCACCCGTGCAAGTTTCTAGACAAGGAAGTTCTTGAGTTTTACGCAAACTCCAAGCTGCAACACGAGGATACCCTGATAAATAGTAAGATAGCAGGTCTAAGGATAAAGATGATGGCTGCCAAACTATCACATCATCTCCAGCTCTCCAGCTTTGAACAAGAGGACTATCTAGATGAAGATGATCGTACAAGGGCACTTCTTTTCTGTGGATTGGCTTGTGGGACCATGGCTATTAAACGTAAGGACATGAACGAAGAAGGAAAGCTTATCTCAGATATCATAGGGAAGGTTCTAATCTACAAGCCTGGCTCACACGATCACATCTCAGGGGACATGTTTAAGATCCTGATCGCCATAGTGTGCAGAAAGAAATTGAACTGGGGGGGCCATGTTATTTGAGAAAATAAAAGATACCCTACGTACTCCTAACTTTGGGAGAATCATCAGTCTCTACCTGAATTAGATGGATGGAGATAGATTTGGTATGACTAAGGGAGTTCCCCTTCACTACCTAAAGAAGATGGACTCCAGCGTCTTTGATAGGTGGGAAAGAAGAATTGTCCAAGGGGGTGCGTCTGGAACACGTGTTGATGAAGAAGAAAGAGCACCAGAGTTCACAAATCCTTTGGATCAGCCCAGTGAAGTTCCTGATCTGCTGAATGAAGGAACTAAGGGGGAGTCATTACCCAGTCCTTCTGCTGCTATCAAGATGGAAGCCTCAGTCTCAAGACAAGTAAACGCTGTTACTGACATCACTTTCATCGCTAAGGAGGCAGTGGAGACTCTCGCTACTGATCAGACTGACGAGGAGGAAGAAGAGGGTGATGTAGAGAATATTGCTGCTAGTGAGGATGATGTGGATTCCCCTGAATAGTAGGTTGCTAAGGAACTTGATGATGACTAAGCTGGAAGTGGTATGGCCATGAAGGAGATTGATGTTTTTCTCCTTTCTAAGGAACAGATTCAGGTAAAAGTTCCTGATGTATCTGGCGCATCAGTTAAGGTGGAGACCTCCCGGCCTCTGGAACAACCTGATACTATGCTGAAGGGGGTGATGAGTATACATGGAAACTTGGCAGATGCTGCCTCTATCCCTCCACTGGAGACCGTAAATTTATCAAGCTCCACAAGTGTATCTGAAGAAGAGAATCCTGACTCACGGAGTCCTACCCCCCCCCCCCCCAAGAGCACGACCTGGCCATACATAAGGATCATCTGTTAGGACCTAGCCTGGCAAATCACACTATAAATATCATTCAAGTTATAGTAGATGAACTGAAGACCTCCTTTAAACAATCTCACAACAGGGTACCTAAATGAATTAAGCAATCAAAGGATCTGATGCTAAAGAATATTGTTGAGATAAATCAAAAGCTGGATAAGATGGAACAAAATTTTGAAGCTAAGTATGCTGAGGCCGGCACTGCCGTCAATCTTATGATGCAAGGGCTACAGAAAAATACAGATGACCTGACAGTGGTAAATCAAAATGCTCATGTTGTTTCCAACAACATCAAATTCTTCAATGCCAATATGGTCACACTCAACACGAATCAGAATACCCTGCTGACCGATTTTACTCAAAATGTAAAGCATATAGATGAGTCACTGCATTCTTATACAAACTCAATTGCCCTCGAAGCCAAAAAAGGGGGAGAAGGATTTTGCAGCTAAGATGGCAGGGTTAAAGCAAATCATAGTCGAAAACTTTAAGAATTCAAATGAGTATGTTTTTGAAAGTTTTCATTGGCTAGCTCAGCAAGCTTCAGGTATACATATTCCTGTTAATCCTACTGATGATGTTACTGCTACTGCTGATGAGGTTGCTATTGTTGAGGAATTTCCCATAAGTGAAGCTGATGCCAGTAAGATTGCTAAAACTGCTTCCAAAGCTGCTCACAGTGAAATGTTTGATCAAGAAGCGATTGCGAAAGGGAAAAGAAAACTTCAAGAAGGAACTTCTAAAGAAACTCCAGCAGAGAATAAATTAAGAAGGAAGGAAAGTGAAGTTAAGAATGAACGATGGATTCCTGTGTCTAGGAACATCATACTGGATACATTCATGCTACAACAGTGGGGAGAGCTTAATAGAAATGAAGTATATAATCAGTATGAGTGGGAAAAGCACAAAGAATATGAGGCTAAAAGAAACATTTTCTTCAGGTCAAACATAGTGGAGAACAAAGCTCCTCCCCCCCCCCCTAGGTACTACCCGAAGCCAAAGGAATTTTTTGAAAGGCAAAGCAAGAAGTACCTGGCTAAACAACTAAGAGATGCTGAGGCAAAGGAGGGATAGACTTGAAATCTAAACTTTTATTTTTAATCTGCGTGTACGTCGATTCTTGTAATTATAAATGAACAACTCTTTGGATATATATATATATATATATATATATATATATATATATATATATATATATATATATATATATATTTGATCATATGCTGATTCAATTTTTGTTTTGAATGCGTGAAATTTTATTATTCTAACTTCTTGTCTCGCATACTTTTATATATATCTTTTTGGTTGGTGTAATTCATCTTAGCTAGTAGGATTCTGGCTTCTTCAAATAGGGGGAGATTGTTGGGTATTGTATCCACAATTACCTGGATTTGAAGAAGACTCCAGTCAAGCTAAGATGGATTCACAATGTATTTGATGATCTTCTATCAAGTTGTGCTTGCAGCTATTCAATGCTAAGTACACACCAATGTCAGGGTGCAGTGGGTCAATATAAACGGGTCTGCGCAACGTAATCCCTCGTTGAGTAGATCAGTGTGTTGACTCATGTGTGCTCTCTCTATTGGAGTGTACTTATTTTTAAGTATAGGGTTAAGGAAGATCAAGAGCAGAAGAAGGAGCAAAGATGGGTCAAAGACGAAGTCATCAAAGGAAGGAAGAGAAAATTCTTCTAAGTCAAAATCGACGGGAATCACTAAGTGATTCTCGCCGACTTCAACGGGAATCGTTAGTGATTCCCGCCGATTCGACGAGAATCAGTCTGCATTCTCGCCGACTTCTTCCGACAGATAGTTTTCGAACAGGAATTCTGCCAAGGCAGAATCGACGGGAATCGTGAGTGATTCCCGCCGACTTTGATGAGAATCAGTCTGCATTCCCGCCGACTTCTTCCGGCTGAAATTTTCAAACAGGAATTTAGCCAAGGCAGAATCAATGGGAATCGTGAGTGATTCCCGCCGACATCGACGGGAATCACCAACGATTCCCACCGATTTTCCCCTGGCAATTTTTCTCGCTCGCTGGACCGAACCACCTTGCCAAGCACTGTTTAGGCTGGGGCTAGGGTTTATCCTTGTGTGCCCCACAACGGTCATTAGGGTTGGCTCTAGTATTTATACTCGCATATTTTGAAATTCTACAATAATCTATTCACGTGAAATAAAAAGTAGCCGACGTCGTGCCGTAGCCGATCGTGGAAACCGCCGATCGCTTGTCGCCGTTCGCAGTTCGTCGTCGCCGCCAATCTATGATATTCTTTGATATTCCGGCGATAGTACCGAGGCAAGCCGAGCGTCTCACGCATCTCTCTTGAGATCTCTTGTCTCTCGATTCGTTGAACGAGACTAGTTCTCCATTCCGAATCGGTTGAGACGATTGATCCGACTGAGATCATTGGTAGACCTTGTTTGCTTCGTTAAGAAGTTTGGATCTACAAAGTATCGTCGCCGCAATCACTTGCCACTGTCGATCTTGACAAGATCCACTCCAAGAGAGAAATCCGGTTGTGGACTCTTCGTAACTTTCAAGAAAGCTTCAACGAACGAAGAAGGACCTCGGAATCTCCAAAAGCTTTGTTTGTATTTTCTTTTACATTCAATTTTGATTTGTTGTAAACGAATTTTTATTCCTAGGGTTAAGGGTTGGGTGCAACCCGGGGTGGTGGAGTTGTGACTCCTTTGTTGGAAGGGTTCCTTCTATAGTGTGAGGATTGGATTTCATTCCGATTGGAGAAGTGACCGAGTCGTCCCTTGGTGGGAGATAGGTCGAAGGGGGAAAGTGGACGTACCTAAATCGGGGAACCACTATAACTCTTTGTGTGTTTTTTGTGCTGTATTGGTTAATTTGTGCAGGTTAATTTAATTCTGCAAAAGACCGCACGATACCTATTCCCCCCCCCCCCCCATTGCTGGATTTAGTCGACACTAGAGACTTTCATCTTCCTTTTTTGGAGGAAATCCCGTAGATGGAACAACAGGTCATGGAGCAGATCTGCCAGGCCAGGACGACCGGGCCTAATGGGACGGTGCTTTCACTACCGTCTGTTACAAACGTGAGTATATGAGGGTTTTGTTGTAGCCCTTCGGGGCAATTTTATAGTTGTACTCTGATTTTGTAGAAGCATGTTTAGCTTCTCTATTACTGCATTTTTGGACTTATAGCTTGTGTGGATTTGATTTCTTATATTATATTGGTCGGGTTGGCATATATATATTGATATTGGTTGTAGCCGGCAGAATAGGCGTCTTGTGGTACTGGCTAGCACGAGTGTTAGTGCTACCCCAAGGCGGCTTTTCTGGGAATATGACCCCTCTCGTGCCATGTTTTGTGTTCCTGGAGGGGGGGGGGGGTCTAACAAATGGTATCAGTTTGCCACGATCCTCACCTTAAGAAGTCATTCACTAATGGGGCACTCCAGTTCGACTAGTCAGTTTGGGGACAAACTGACTTAGTGGAAGCAGTGGTGTGCCCATATATAATTCACACTAAGTTTGTCAAACTCTGACCTTAAGATTAGCCAACCTGACCGTAAGTTTACATTCTTCGTATAGATTCCAGTGCGTGTTGAGCCGTTGGGGGGCATTCTTGCCCCTTCCATACCCACTCAGTTCCAACAGTCCGAGTTAGGGCAGACGCTCACTGCCATCTTGGATGCTTTTAGGGAACATCAGCCTCCGGTGCTACAACAGGCCCCGGGCTCTAACTGGTTGAGCTCCTTCTGGGCTCTCTCCCCTCCCACTTACCTTGGGAAGGAGTCAGCCGTGCGCAAGGAGGAATGGGTTGACACAGTACAGGAGTTGTTGGCTTGTATCCGTTGTCCAGCCAATATGGCTGTGTCACTGGCAGTTTCTATCTTGGTGCTACATGTTAAGAGGTGGTGGAAGTCACTGATGGGCTCCACCTTCCAAGGCCGAGTCTATATAGAGATAAGTTTGAGCGAGTTCTTGGATGTTTTCTTGGAGCACTTAATTCCTTCATCCGCTCGAGATGAACTTTAGGAGAGGTTGCTTCTACTGAATCAAGGATCGAAGATGGTTACAGAATACAAACGGGAGTTCCAACATCTCGCAAAGTTCGTGGACTCATACGACTTGGATGATAGAGGTTATGCCAAGCTTTTCTACAAAGGGCTGCGATACCCCCTAAGGCAGGCCCTTTTGTTTATAGCGGATGGTATCTTAGCGGAGATCATCGATATGGCAAAAAGATTGGAGGCAGACCACTTAGGTAGTGATAAGAGACCTGTAGAGGGCGTCATGGAAGCTGGCTCGAGCAATAGAAGGAGACAGGACTTTAGAAGAGGAAGAGGATATCAAGGAGGTGGAGGGTGTGTCCACTGAAACTATAGGGTGGAGCATCCGGTTCCGCAACCGCTCGCGTTGCCTCCACCACCGCAGCCTCAGCAATTTCAGTAACTTGAGAGGCGTCCTGGGCTGGTGTGTTTTGAATTCAACCAACTGGGTCACATTTGATGCTTTTGCCCGCAATTGGTTGGGAACGCCCCTCCCACTCTCCCTCTTGCGGCACCTTGAGGGCGGGGTTTCATGCGTGGTCGAGGATGAGGACCCCGAGGAGTTAACCCTGGCCATGCCCGGGATCAAGTGTACGCGCTAGACATGGCACAAGAACGAAATCCCCAGAATGTTATTGCAGGCACGTGCAGTAATCTTTCATGTTTTTTATGTTAAACTTAAGTTGCTTACGACATACTAGCTATCTAGCAATAAGTTTTGATTATTGGTACTTAGGCACCGTGATAATTGGCAGAAAGACGACCTATGCGCTGTTCGATACCGGTGCATCACACTCCTTTGTGTCTGAGGATTTCATTAAGGACATGGGGAGTGTGCAATATTTTACTGGAATATCCCGACTAGTGCACCTTCCGGATGGCTCAGATATGGTTGCAACCGCTAAGTGCGCGCTTGAGGTACTTATTGAGGGAAGGAATTTCGTTACGCCCGCCACTATCTTGAAAATGCCGGAATTTGACATCATTCTGGGCATGATGTGGTTGGACTAGCACTTTGCAAGGATCGGCTGCGCGGAGAAGCGGATCTATTTGAGACATAGAGACTCCGATGTCATCTTCTAAGGTATTAACTTCGCACCCCATCTGACGTTATCATCCGTTAAGGTTGTAAAAGCGCACATAAAGCGGGATGAAGTTTTTATGATCTACTTCGAGTTGAAAGAAGTAGCATTGGACGTAAAAGACATACGGGTGGTGCGGTACTTCCCCGAGGTATTTCCTGAGAAACTGCCAGGATTACCCCCGCACAGAGAGGTTGACTTCCACAATAATCTCGTACTGGGTGCCAAGCCTGTATCCAAGGCCCCTTACCGAATGGCCCCAAAAGAACTCGCAGAGTTTAGAGTTCAACTACAAGAACAGGTGGAGTCAGGGTTCGTTCGCCCCAGTTCGTCACCCTGGGGAGTCCTGTATTGTTCGTAAAGAAGAAAGACTGAACCCTTGGTATATGCATAGATTATCGGGAACTCAATCGGTTGACGGTGCGGAACACTTACCCGCTACCTCGGATCGACGAGTTGTTTGATCAACTAGTGGGAGTGCATTGGATTTCTAAGCTAGACTTGCCCTCGGGGTATTACCAGTTGAGAATACAAGAAGGGGACATCCAGAAAACAGCCTTCAGTTCAATATATGGGTTGTACGAGTTCAACGTAATGTCGTTTGGGCTCACAAATGCCACTTCAGCTATCATGAGTCTTATGAACAAGGTATTTGAGCCCTATTTGGACATCTTCATCATTGTTTTCATCGACAATATCCTAGTCTACTCAAGGACGTAGCAGGAGCCTGGCGAGCGCCTAACCTTTATGTTGAAGAAATTGAAGGAGCACGCATTGTACGTCAAATTTAGCAAATGTGAATTCTGGCTTAAATAGGTTGCCTTCTTGGGTCATGTGATCAGCGGGGCTGGGCTGGCTGTGGATCCGGCCAAAGTGTGTGTCATAAGGGAGTGATCACCCTTGAAGTCGGTGGAAGATGTGCGGAGTTTCCTTGGACTTGTCGGGCACTATCGCAAGTTCGTAAAGGGATTCCTAAAGATTTCTCTTCCTCTTACTTCCCTAACAAAGAAAGGTGTGTCATATGAGTGGACACCCCAATGTGAAGCTGCATTTCAAGAACTGAAGGATAGACTTACCTCTGCCCCCATCCTTGTCCTTCCGTCTGGGAAGGAAGGATTTCAAGTTTACACGGACGCATCATATCAGGGGATGGGAGCGGTATTGATGCAGCACAGGCACGTGATTGCTTATGCTTCAAGACAATTGAAGAAGCACGAAACCAATTACCTGGTTCATGATTTGGAGCTGGGAGAAGTAGTGTTCTCCTTGAAGGTTTGGAGGCATTATTTATATGACTTCCACTGCGAAATCTTTTAAGACCACAAAAACTTGAAGTACGCCCCTACTCAGAAGGATTTGAACTTAAGACAACGGCGGTGGTTAGAATTTCTATGCGACTATGAGTTCACCGTGAACTACCACCCCGGAAAAGCAAACTCGGTAGCCGATGCGTTGAGTAGAAAAGTACCGTACTCGAGCCCAGAGTCCCGGTTGATGAGTATGGAATTGGCTCAGATGATAGAGGAGATGGAAATTACCTTGATATTTAAGTCTCCTTCAACAGAATATACGGAGTACTTTGCCAGCATGAGCATAGTTTGTGATATCCGGGACCGGATACGGGTGGAGCAAGGAGTGGATGCGGCTCTGGCCCCGGCAATCAAGTCAATCGAAGATGGGATTACCAATGAATACATACTAAAAGACAGCCTCGTTTATTTTCGCGGCCTGCTCTACATTCCAAAGGGTGGTAAAATCCGTGAGGATATCCTGAGAGAGGCGCATTGCTCTCAGTATTCAGTGCACCCGGGAATTGAAAAGATGTACGCCGGCTTAAGGAAGACCATGTGTTGGCCGGGAATGAAGAAGGATGTCCGATATTTTGTTACACATTGCGAAGCCTGTCAAAGGGTAAAGGCGGAGTGCAGGAGTCCCGGCGGCTTGTTATAGTCATTGCCCATCCCCGAGTGGAAGTTATAGGATATTTCCATGGACTTCATACATGTGCTACCTCGCTCACGCACAGGGAATGATTCAGTATGGGTGATCGTTGATTGACTGACGAAAGTAGCCCGGTTTTTCCCTATGAAGAAGGAGGCTCACGTGGATGTCTTGGTACACCTCTTTATAGAGCAGTTTGTATAGTATCATGGCATGCCTAAGACGATAGTTTCTGACCGTGAGGGTCTCTTTACCTCCAAGGAGTGGAAGGCGGTGCAGATGTATTTGGGCTCGCACCTTACCTTTAGCACCACGTTCCATCCTCAGACGGACGGGCAGTCTGAGCCGACAATCCGGACATTGGAGGATCTGTTGAGATTATGTGTGTTGGATTGGGGAGAGCCATGGGAAAGGCTCTTACCCCTGGTGTAATTCTCCTACAACAACAGCCATCAGGCGAGCATCGGCATGGCGCCCCATGAAGATCTTTATGGAAGGAGGTGTAGAACCCCTTGTTTTGGGTTCAAGATGAAGACCCAAAGACTTTGGGAGTTGAGTATATAGATAATACTTATGCGGTGGTTAGGCTGATACGGGATCGCATGTTTGAGGCTCAAAGTCGGCAGGCAAAGTATTATAATGCAAAGCACCATCTGGTGGAGTTTCAAGTCGGTGATAAAGTGTTCCTAAAAATCCGGCCAATGCATGGAGTGTCACGGGTGCGTGGTGTGAAGAAGCTCAACCCAAGGTATGTCGGTCCTTATACTATACTGGAAAGGGTTGGCCCGTTATCCTATCGGTTGGAGCTACCACCCAAGCTAGAGAATCTCCACGACGTGTTCCATGTGTCGTCACTTTGGAAGGCGCTGTTACGGCTCGATCAATACATCCCCACAACTGATGGTCCTGTGGCATCTGATAGGTCTGTGCGATTGGAGCCGGTGCGGATTGTAGACAACGAGATTAGAACCTTGCATCGCAATAGTGTTCCCTTGGTGAAGGTGCTATGGTCTAATCATGGGAAGGTGGAATTCACATGAGAGCCAATGGATTTGATGCAAAGACGCTACCCGGAGTTGTTCGCTCCAGGTAATTTTTTTTAAAAGCATATTTTATTTTTCATATGCTTCACTTTCCATAGCCTTAGCCTGATTTCGGGGACAAAATTTTTTTTGTGTTTATAGGATTTGTAACGTTCCAATTCGCGCTAGGCCCCTTGTGTATGTTTTTGGTGTCGGGAGAGCTGGTGTAGGATCAAGGGGGTGCAGGCGATCAGGTGCGCACTCGCGGAGAATAAGGAAATAAGTTGAAAATTGTGTTGAGTATGACACGCGTAGGGACACGGGCGTGTCCCTACCCATGTTCAGTGGCGCTGAGTGTCCATGGGGTTGAGTGGTAATAAAACAGCATTGAGTGGTGTGTCCCGAGAAGGACATGGGTAGGGACATGGAGGTGTCCCTACCCATGTTCAGTGGCATTGAGTAAACATGGCTTTGAGTGTTTTGTCCCGAGCAGGACACGGGTAGAGACACAGGCGTGTCCCTACCCGTGTTCCATGCCGTTGAGTGACATGGCTTTAAGTGCCATGGCTTTGAGTCTGGCCAGAGAAGGACACGGGTAGAGACACGGGCGTGTCCCTACCCGTGTGCTCCATGGCAAGCAAAATGAGCAGTGCCCTAAGAAGGACATGGGTGTCGACACAGCTAGAACCATGGCCAAGTCACTTGGACACGGCTACAGACACGGGCGTTTCAATACTCGTGTAGGAGCACGAAATGGCAGTCGAGCCGTTTTGCCAGAGCAGGACACGGGTAAGGACACGGTCGTGTCCCTACCCGTGTCACTTCTGTATAAAAAGGAAAAAAGTGAAACACTAGCCGTTTCACTCTTTATTCCAGCCCTTTTTCCAGAGAGAACTTCCTGGAGGAGAGATCTTGCTGGAGCAAACCTTGGAGGAGGAGAAACGCCACTGCCATCAAGGAAAAAAATGATGCCGCCGAGGATGATGACAAGATCCATGATCGAAAATGGTGGTACTGCT
Organism: Platanthera zijinensis; assembly: GCA_039513925.1. NCBI lineage: Eukaryota > Viridiplantae > Streptophyta > Magnoliopsida > Asparagales > Orchidaceae > Platanthera > Platanthera zijinensis. The sequence continues at coordinate 85,546,029 of CM077086.1, forward strand.
AGAAATTAGGTGAGCTTCCTCTCCTCTCCCTTGGTGCTACCTCCTTAGATATTCTTAGGCGAGACATCGGCTCAAATGAGTCTTGATGTGTGTGGAGAAGGTTTCTTAGGAAGGCCTATCTAGAACTTTTGTTCTAATGACCAGTCATCTTCAACCTCCCCTTCTTCAAAGTGATGATGGGGGTGGATTCGTGAAGAAGAATGGCCTTGAGAGGGAGAATAAGGGTGGAGGAACTTCTGGTTGCGATTTGGGGTGATCGGCTTGAGGAAGAAGATGAACCGATGCCATTCATTCCGCTTCAAGATGCGTGTAGAATCTGTGTTCTTCACGCAGCGACCTTCTTGGCTGTTTCAGGCAAGAAATGGTATGATCTTGATGTAGGCTATGTCTTATAAGATCCTACACGGATGATGTGACTATGACTATTACAACGCTCAATGCTCTCTAACCCACACTCTAATGAAACGCATCAATCACAATGAATTTTATTTATCGTTCGCGCTAACATACGGATAGCCGATTCGCAAATGGAATGGAGGATGGCTATAGGCCAAACCCTTTCCGGCTAAATGGAATAATATCATTCCGAACGAGCTTGGAGTTGTACCGAAATAGATCCACCAAAGAAATCACGATTCGGAAAGTGGTAGGATATATCCAAACAAAATAAGAGCGAGGGTCGCCAATCCTCTCGGAATGTCTTTCCGGAAAACCAAACGAAAATCACAAATCTATTACTAGTAATGCCGCAAAAATTAACGATTCGAGAAATCACGCAAAATTCGTCCACCACAAGAACTAATCTAAGAAAGGAAATCTCTTGTGTAGGAATTTCGTTACCCCACTCGGAAGCGTAGATCCGAGATATTTGGATCCACAAAGAACGACCGCTCTTCCTTTGAAATCCACGGGAAACGCGCCACAGATGAAGATCTTGCTTGTCTCCTTCACTTCTCGCCGTGGAAGATTACCCAAAACCGCTTCTTCCTTGCACAAAAGCCTTCTCCTCCAAGTGTCCGAAACTCTTGACAGGGATGAAATCACCTCAGTTGAGATGGGAAAGTGTGGAGGAGGAATGAAAGGTTGAAAGAGAATGAGAGAGAGAGGAGGGGGCGGCCGAGCAAGGAGGGAGAAGGGAGGCCGAATCCTTGAGAAGAGGAACTCCTTGGGGGCGGCGGCTAAGAGAACGAAGAGAGGAATAAGGTTTAAGCAAAGTCTTGTTTTGATTTTAATAATGGTCTCATAACAAATGAAAGTTTGGCCTTATATAAGACTTACATCCAAGCGGCTATGAGTAGCCCTAAATGAAATAGTTTCAGAAATGAAATGACAGGAATTAAAATAGTTTCAAATACAACATTTAAAAGGATAAATGCAGACCAACTAGCAAGATAACTTTAAATCTTATTCTTATTGCGTGGGCGAAGATTGTAGCCGTGACCGCAATGGCGCCACAAGTCTCTTGTTAGTGGAGCATTGTCATCATCTTCTGCTACTACAACAGTGCCATGGACATCATCTTTATCACCCAGTTGGCCGTCGTGGTGGCCATCGCCATCAATCCTGCCGCTCTCAAAAGGACTCATCACCGATGAGTGGGCTGGACGGTAACGGTGTAGGAGATCCGCATCGAGAAGAGCCATTTCCGCCGAAGAAATCTAAGAGTCATCCGAAGCTGGACGACCACGCTATCTGACCAAAAACCTGTGAATGTTGCCGTCGGGACTAGAAAACACCGCATCCTGCAAAATCTTGTCAGGAAAGAAAGCGGTCCGGGGGAACCTTTGAAAAGCGTTAGGCGAAGAGGAAAAACAAGTTTCATCATCAATAGGCAACGTACCTCCCGAAGAATCCGAAAGGGAGAGCGGTCCAGAAACAACCTCACCCCCCACACCTTTAGACGGTATAGTGGAAATATGAAACGGAGGGACTAACAGTTCAGGTGGTGGAGCGACATAAAGTGTTAAATTCGAAATGTTAAAAACAGGGGAGATTCCCCGATCAGCGGGTAACTTTAATAAATATGCATTTTCACCTAGCTTCTTTAAAACCCGAAAAGGACCGGCTCTCTTATTCGCTAATTTTTTATGATGCCCGAAGGCATCCGTTCATGGATAAGACGTACCGTTACCAAATCACCAATATTCAAGGGGACTACTAGCCTATGTATTTTAGCATTCGATTGATAAATACCATATTGTTTCGCTAACGTATTGCGGATGTGCTCATGGAGAGTGTGAACGTGCGAGGTGAAGTCCTGTGCAAATTGACTGGATTGAAATGATGGTGGTAACGGAACCAAGTCAAGAGGAACGGGCGCCTTATATCCATGCACTATCTCATTTGGGGATAAACCGGTGGACCTATTCTTAGAATTATTGTAGGCTAATTGAGCTTGAGGAAGAATAAGGTCCCACGTACCTTTATGATCACCCACTAAGTAACGAAGTAACCCACCCAAGCTCCGGTTAACAACTTCCGTTTGCCCATCCGTTTGGGGATGATAGGCCGACGAAAACATAAGTTTAGTACAAAACAGCTTCCAAAGTGTTTTCCAAAAATAGCTAGTAAACTTAACGTCCCTATCGGTAACGATGGTTTTGGGGACACCCCGACATGCCATGACCTCCTTAAAGTACAACTTAGCAACATGTGAAGCATCGGTTGTGCTATGACAAGCGATAAAATATGCCATTTTTGAGAATCGATCCACTACGACCAAAATGGAATCGTGTCGCCTAAATGTCAGTGGGAGGCCCAACATGAAGTCCATGCTAACATCCATCCATGGGGCAGACGGAATCGGAAGGGGTGTGTAAAAACCAGCATTGGTCTTGTTGCCCTTTGCCAATTTGCATACACAGCAGCTCCCTACGATTTTATTGACCATTGGTTTGAGGCCCGGCAAAAAGAATTTATCCTCTACAAGTGTTATCGTTTTATCACGACCGAAATGTCCACCTAACCCTCCACTATGTAATTCCAATATAATAAAATGGCGTAACGAAGAGCGGGGAATACATAGTTGCGTATGCTTAAATAGGTACTCGTCACAGATGTTGTATGCCGAGATAGTGGAAGGGGAATTGTCCTGAGCGGCGAAATATATATCCTTAAAATTCGGGCACTGAACATACTCATCTTTAATTCTTTCAAATCCTATGACCGATACCTCCATGGTAGATAGTAATAGGGTGACTCGACTAAGGACATCCGCCACATGATTTTAACGTACCCTTGAGGTGCTTGATAATGAATGTGTACTCCTGAAGGTATGAGACCCATTTGGCGTGCTGAGGGATGATTTTACTTTGGGAGTTTACAAATTTTAAGGCCTCATGATCAGATAAGATTACAAATTCTTTTGAGATAAGATAGTGTCGCCAATGTTGGAGACAACATATCACGGCATAAAACTAACGATCATAATTGGAATAATTTAACTTTGGACCGGCAAGTTTTTCGCTAAAATATCCTATCCGATGTCCCTCCTGACTTAAAACTCCTCCAATCCCTATCCCCGTTGCGTCGCATGATAACTCAAACACTTTACTAAATCCGACAACCGTTGTAGTGGGGCTTCGGACATTCGGTCCTTAATCGTTTGAAATGCGCGAGTGGCCGCTTTTGTCCAAGAAAATTCACCCTTCTTCATGCATTCGGTGATCGGTGCCATGATACTACTAAAGTTTTGAATGAACCTTCGATAAAATGTGGCCAAGCCGTGAAAAATTCTAACCTCCTGAATATTTGTTGGTTCAAGCCACTCTTTAATCACTTGGACCTTTTTTGGGTCAACATGAATGCCTTCAGAACTCACTATGTAGCCTAGAAATTCTACGATCGTCACACCAAAGGCACACTTTTTAAGATTAATAAATTGATTTTCTTGGCGCAATGTTGTTAGGAATGTCTTTAGATGTGTTTCATGATCCTTTTGCGAATGGCTGAATACTAATATATCATCGAAGTACACTACAACGAACTTACCCATGTATGGTTTAAATACTTGGGTCATCAATCGTGAGAAAGTACTCGGTCCGTTGGTGAGCCCCTCTCCAAGCACCAACCACTCATAGAGCCCATCCTTAGATTTAAAGGGTGTTTTCCATACATATCCTTCCTGTATCCTTATTTGATGATATCCACTTTTGAGATCCAATTTCGAAAATATGACGGCTCTCGATAACATATCTAATAAGCCATCCAAACGGAGAATGTGAAACCTATATTTGATCGTAATTTTATTTATGGGACGGTAGTTTACACACAATTGCCAAGACTTATCTTTCTTTGGGACCAAGAGGGCTGGTACGACGCATGGGCTCTTACTATGGTGGATAAAACTCTTTGCTAGCAAATCTGATATTAAAGTTTGTAATTCCTCATGTGCGAAGAGATTGAGCCGATAATGTGGATGATTAGGCAATGATGAGCCCGGGACGAAATCAATCTCATGCTGAATATCTCTTATGGGTGGCAACTTAGATGGCAAGTCCATCAGATAGACGTCTTTATACTCTTCCAATAGAGTGCGCAGAGATGACGGTAGATTCTCTAAAGAGGGCGAGTCTTCCTTAGCTTGTAGGCATACTAAAGCATAAATGACGCCGTCCAAGAAGGTCTCGCGTTCCAACTCCTTCTTACTTATCAAGCTTATAATTTTCTTTTCCGCAGGAACAATTGTGTCTTTGGAGGCAATCGAAGGATCCTTGGGCGATGTGGGTTTTAGGACAATGGTCTTACCATTAAACTTGAACTCATAATTGTTGGCTCGTCCGAAATGGGTCACATCATAATCATAAAGCCACAGGCGTCCTAGTAGTGCATGACATACATCTATGGGGATGACATTGCACCACACTTTATCGACATAGCTCTTCACTATAAGTGACACTAAACAACGCTTTGAAACCGCGATAGATGTTTTGTTTACCCATGCTATTTTATATGGATGGGGGTGTGGTTCAGTGGCTAAATGCATACGAGCAATTGCGTTCTCCGAAATGACGTTCATGCAACTTCCGCTATCTATTATTAATTTGCACCACATTTCTCCGTCTTTAAAATTCAAAGAAAATATTTTCGTCCGATTATACTCATCCGGTGCTCGCGGTGTGGCCAGAATACAGCTCATAACCATCATATAACAATCGTCTACATTATCACTCGGCTCGGCATCAGATTCTCCGCCAGCTTCATAGACGATCTCGGCAGGCTTAGACGTGGAGTCTAATAGTGCTAGTGGTTTACTCTTAGTGGGGCACTCACAAGAGTAGTTCCCTTGAATTCCGCAAGAATAATAGGTGGCGTTAGTCTTATTAATCCGTCCTATCAGAACTCTCTCGCCTGTGGGATTTCTGTTGTTCCTAGCGGTAATGACTATGGAATTTGAATCAGTCGATCAAAATTTTCCTTTGCCCCGCATGGAGGACGAAGGTGGGGGTCCTAAAATGGACTTTCCTTTCTAGAATGCTCATCCCTTGGACTTGTAGGCATTGTGTTTTTCTATATCCAACGCTGCATTGAATGTTGTGTTAAGGTCTGTGTGACCATAACGCAGAAGCTTGCCTTGGATGTCCGTATTGTGTCCCTTACAAAAATGAGATAGTGTGACCTCGAACATTTCTCGAATGTCACAACGCACCATCATATCCTTAAGCTGTCCCATGTACTCTACTACCGATTGGCCCCCTAGATGAAGGGTGGCTAGCTCATTGAACATTTCAGTTCGGTGATATGCAGGGACATATTGGTCATTCAGGAGTGCTTTCATGGCAGCCCACCCAAGTGGGTGTGCTCCATTCACAGTGCCTAGACGCCTCTCTTCGTTCAACCAGAACGTTTTGGCCCTACCCAGAAATTTCATTCGTGCTACCCCCACCTTCCCAATGCCCATCAAGTTGTGCCACTCAAAATAGCACTCGATCCCCATGATCGTGTCTAGAAATACCTAGGGTTCACCCATGCCATCGTAGGATGGTGATTCCATTTTAACGGCCCTAGTTAAGTCGAACTCATAAGGGGCTCGAGGTGCGTACTCATAGTCCTGATCACGAGGTTGGTTTTGTCGCTCCTCTCGTTGGTTGGCAGGCTGGAGTGGTGGCCCCTGTCGATTTATCCCAAATCCGGGATTTTGAGGCGCCGCTTGATTGACAACCAACCCTTGTATTAACTGGGTGAGTGCATCGAACCTTATGTTAAACTCTTACCTAAGCGCCGCAATTATTGCAGGAGCATGCTCATCATCATGGTTGTCGGCCATGTGTTAGGTGGATGGAGGATACTTTGTGCCAAGCCTCGTGCGCATGAACAACACTGATACGGGGTTTCTCTTAAAAAAAGGACTGTTTAGACAAGAATTTTATAAATTAGGATTTTTATACGCTTAACGACTTGGAAAACGGATATATTTTTTTAGACTTTTGTGCTTAGAAAAAAAAGGAGAAAATTCAGAAAAATTTTTGTAATTTTCTGCAAAATTGTTTTTTATTTTTTTTGTTATATGAAGACAAGATTGTAAAAATTTCAGATTTTGTGTCTAATGAAACGTGCACGACCAAGTGTGGGTCGACGTCCTATGACAGGAAAGCGTAAAGATGGTGTCGATTGAGAAATCAACAAAACCTGCCGCTATAGGACAAACCCTTTCCGGCTAAATGGAATAATATTGATTCCGAACGAGCTTAGAGTTGTACCAAAATAGATCCACCAAAGAAATCACGATTCGGAAAGTGGTAGGATCTATCCCAACAAAACAAGAGCGAGGGTCGCCAATCCTCTCGGTAAGTCTTTCCGGAAAACCAAACGAAAATCACAAATCTATTACTAGTAATGCCGCGAAAATTAACGATTCGAGAAATCAAGCAAAATTCGTCCACCACAAGAACTAATCTAAGAAAGGAAATCTCTTGTGTAGGAATTTCGTTACCCCACTCGGAAGCATATATCCGAGATATTCGGACCCACAAAGAGCGACCTCTCTTCCTTTGAAATCAATGGGAAACGCGCCACGGATGAAGATCTTGCTCGTCTCCTTCAATTCTTGCCGTGGAAGATTACCCAGAACCGCTTCTTCCTTGAACAAAAGCCTTCTCCTCCAAGTGGCCGAAACTCTTGACAGGGATGAAATCAACTCAGTTGAGATGGGAAAGTGTAGAGGAGGAATGAAAGGTTGAAAGAGAATGAGAGAGAGAGGAGGGAGGCGGCCGAGCAAGGAGGGAGAGGGGCGGCCAAATCCTTGAGAAGAGGAACTCTTTGGGGGCGGCGGCTAAGAGAAGGAGGAGGAGAGGAATTAGGTTTAAGAAAAGTCTTGTTTTGTTTTCAATAATGGTCTCATAACAAATGGAAGTTTGGCCTTATATAAGGCTTACATCCAAGCGGTTATTAGTAGCCCAAAATTAAATAGTTTAAGAAATGAAGTGACAGAAATTAAAATAGTTTCAAATACAACATCTAAAAGGATAAATGCAGACCAACTAGCAAGATTACTTCAAATCTTATTCTTGTTGCGTGGGCGAAGATTGTAGCTGTGACCGCTATGGCGCCGCAAGTCTCTTGTTAGTGGAGCATCGTCATCATCTTCTGCCACTACAACAGTGCCATGGACGTTCGTCTTCATCACCCAATTGGCCGTCGTGGTGGCCGTAGCCATCAGATCTGGGCTTTCGACTAAACACGAAAGTTTGAGCCTACCTTTCCAACGAGTGGTTACACGCCTTCGGGTGAAGCCTGTAGCCACGGGAATGTCTTATCGAAGTAAGGGTTGTAAGCTAGGCGCATAGAAATTATATTCTTTACACTGCAGGCTTTGGAGCCGATTTCATGTGGGTTATAGTGATCTGGGTTGCAGGCTGAACATGAAAGTTGTAGCCGATGAAAGACCTTTCCATCGAGGGGTTACACGCACTCACCGGATTCCTGTAGCCACGGGAATCTTCGGTTGAAGTTGTTGTCTAGATTTATTCTGCACCTAAATTTCTGGGTATTGTATAACATGGATTTAGATTCGGTGGAATTAATGTTGCAATCTAATTCGAGGTTCCGGTGAACTCTTTTATGATAACCACCGTAGTGTTATGAAGGTTGAAGTTTGTTAATTTGAATTCGTATAACGAGTTATGAAGCAAGATTTAATCGAACGAAATGGCTTGATATAAATTGGTAGATTATCATTTATGCGCATTTTGTTATATGATGTTTAAATCATTCGGTATGACATATAGATGAATAAACTATGGCCATATGTATGTTGAATTGATAGAATGAAATTTGGTAGTCCAATGCTTAGAGAGTCATCTCCCTACAGGTAGCATTGTGAAAGTTAGTAAATGAGGGGTTCGCCGTCACAAGTCGGGATGGTGTTGAGATGAGTAAAGTTGGACGGTTGGGCTTGTCCCTCGGTGTTCATGTCCCGGGGCCCCTTCCGTGCCAAGTTGATGGTTGGGCTTGGTCCTCGTGCTTTCTCCGAGGCTCCTTCCATGCCACGGTGTCGTGGAACTGCAAGCGGTGTGAGTCGACACGCGGTGTCGTAATCCTGGGTTAAGGATAGTGTGCAAGTCTATGGGCTCGCCAATCATCACACCGATGGGAGTTGACGATACACTTTTGGAGGTTGGGCTTGTACCTCAGTGTTCATGTCTCGGGGCGCCATGCGTACCAAGTGAACGATTGGGCTTGAACCTCGTGCTTATTTCCAAGGTTCCTTCTGTGTCACGCATAGGCCAGTTCGGGGCTAGGATCTTGGTGCACATCTACCCGAGTGAACCCGCTGGGTCGTATTACGCATGGGCTCCGCTGTTGTGTTCTTAGCATTGAGGCGTACGGAGTCCTAAGTGAAGTAGTGTGGATACCAACTTAGTAGTAGAAGTGCCCGTTCTACTGTCACCGTCTGGCCACGACGGTTGGCGCTTGAGAGGTTAGCTACCTGCTCGAAAAGTGGGAACTACTAGTCTGTGTCGACATAGCAATTGCACGTGCGTGATCTTGGGTGTGTTTTTGAATCACATACATAACATTGCACCTCATTACAACACAAGACCCTCATCGTATAAGTTTGTATGGGCACTCCTATACGATGAGTTACTTACTGCTGAACGACCCTCAACTTATATGCTTGTATGGGCATCCATATAGGTTGAGTTACTTTCTGTTATAACTCTATATTCATATGATGTGATAGATGGTAGAAAAGTTAGAATATCTTACTACATGTTATACCGCTTGCTTATTTATACTCCTGCTTATATACATATATTGTACCCTGTCTATTTCTCCACCCAGTGGCGAGGAGTCGCCGGGGGAGAGGATGTGAAGCCACTTAGTCTTTATGACTAACGGTTGCTACGTCTTCTTTTTTAGGAGGTAATCCCGCAGATGGAAAAACAGGTCATGGAGCCGATCAGCAGGTCCAGGACGACCGGGCCTGATGGGACGGTGCCTTCACTACCGTCTATTGCAGACGTGAGTTTATGAGGGTTTTGTTGTAGCCCTTCGGGGTAATTTTATAGTTGTACTCTGATTTTGTAGAAGCATGTTTAGCTTCTCGATTACTTCATTTTTGGACTTATAGCTTGTGTGGATTTGATTTCTTATATTATATTGGTCGGGTTGGCATATATATATTGATATTGGTTGTAGCATGCAGAATAGGCATCTTGTTGTACAAGCTACCCCGAGTGTTAGTGCTACCCCAAGGCGGCTGTTCTGGGCATAAGACCCCTCTCGTGCCGTGTTTTGTGTTCCGGGAGGGGGGTATTACACGTCAACAACCTAACATGCCCGTGTCATGAGGTACACGCCCGTGTTGAGGGGCGTGTCCCTCAATCGACACACGACCAACTATCCCGAGAAGGACACGACTAAGGCACACGCCCGTGTCCTTGGCCATATGCCAAACACGCCCCTGTGGCATGCCCGTGTCACGGGCCGTGTGCCACACTCAACACAGCCCAGTTAACAACTCTAGCAGGACACGGCCTGGGACATGCCCGTGTCCCTTGCCGTGTTGCCTCTTGACGATCGTTGACTATACAGTGTCGACAAATCGAGACACACAGTGAGGGACATGCCCTGGGACACGCCCCTGTCCCTGGCCGCATGCCTTACTCGAGATATACTAGAGCCCCACTCGAGTACTACTCGACCAAATCGAATACCACGAGCTGGACACGCCATGCGACACACCCATGTCCCAGGCCATGTCACCTAGCCTAAACTCCATAATTGGGATTTGGGGTGTTACAACCCCCCTCCTTATAGAAATTTCGTCCCAAAATTTAGCGCAACATTAAACACCCATACAAACACTCCTTTGCTGCACCATAACAAAAACGATCTGGGGTTAGAGCTCAGAGGATGCAGCTTGTCTCGCCCCACGGCATTGCACAAACAACAGGTTTTTACCAACATACATACAACTTTAAAATAGGTACGGGAATCCATCACTCAAAGAGTAAAGTACACTCTTTAATTCAATGTATTTCTACTCATCCGCGTCCTGCATAATCCTCTTTACGGACACGCTCTATCCATAATCTCTCTTTTCACCATGGCTATGTAAATCCCCTAATTGCGGTGATACCAAGATAAGTTCATAGGACAATAAAAATCTGAAGCCAACACCCAACAACCTCTTTATTCACGATCACAACATGTTTATCCGCGCAAAACAAGGATCGTATACATTATTATAGATGTGAGCACATAATTACAGATAGTCTTGACCTTCTTTCTTCGTGTCGTCTAAGGGACACTATTGTAGTTTCGGGCTTTATGTCCTTCTCATCCACACAAGTAGCAAATGGTTGAAGTTTTCCCTACAACTACACCAGTCTCAACCTTCTTTGCTCTTGGTATGGTACCATAATAACATCTTCGGGCATGATGCCCCACCTTACCATAAGAAAAACAAATATGTGTACACCCAAGCCACATTATTATCCTATAGCCCTACGGATTCACGCTTGAGTCAAGCTATCGCCGTGGAGAGAGTGTGAATGGGCAAGCGTATGGTCCCCGACAATGATGGATTTATTTGGAGGTGATCCTGAGCCACGGTCTTTGACAATGATCACATGAGTGGCCATCCTACTTTCTTCCTATATATGACCGAACAATTCTCCAGAATTCCAATTTTGAGTGGATACAATATCTATTTAAGCTTGTCGAAATGTATATACTTCGTAGTATAATTAAAAAGTTTATCTATTATATTTTTTATGCCTATGATGTATTTAATTTCTCGATATACTTTATTTTGAAATTTCTCAGTCAACTAACTGTCATCCAGTCCACAAAGTGATGATTTTCTCAAGCCGAGAAAATGTTTAAGTCTGATGATGTGATGAGTCCGATATTTATAGGGTTTTTCAGACTCATCTGGGCCTATTTTTTCACTCGTGTACTGCATTTCAACTGATAATTGGTTATATTTGTGTTGGGTATTGTATCCACAATTACCTAGATTTGAAGAAGACTCAAGTCAAGCTAAGATGGATTCATAATGTATTTGACGATCTTCTATCAAGTTGTGCTTGCAGCTATTCCATGCTAAGTACACACCAATGTCAGGGTGTAGTGGGTCAATATAAACGGGTCTGCACAACATAATCCCTTGTTGAGCAGATCAGTGTGTTGACTCACGTGTGCTCTCTCTATTAGAGTGTACTTATTTTCAAGTACAGGGTTAAGGCAGATCAAGAGCAAAAGAAGGAGCAAAGATTGGTCAAAGACTAAGTCATCAAGGGAAGGAAGAGAAAATTCTTCTAAGTCAAAATCGACGGGAATCACTAAGTGATTCTCACCGACTTCGACGAGAATCGTTTGTGATTCCCGTCGATTCAACGAGAATCAGTCTGCATTCCCGCCGACTTCTTCCAGCTATCAGTTTTCTAAATAGAAATTCTACCAAGGCAGAATCGACGGGAATCACAAAGTGATTCTCGCCGTCTTCGACCAGAATCGTTAGTGATTTCCGCCGATTCGACGAGAATTAGTCTGCATTCCCGCAGATTTTTTCCGGCTGACAAGGTTTCCAACTGAAATTTGGCCAAGGCAGAATCGACGGGAATCATGAGTGATTCCCTCTGACTTCGACGGGAATCACCAACGATTCTCGCCGATTTTGCCTTAGGTAAATTTTCTTCTTTCGCTGGACCGAACCACCTTGTCGTGCGCTGTTTAGGCCGGGGCAAGGGTTTCTTCTTGTAGGACCCACAACGGTCATTAGGGTTGGCTCTGGTATATATAGTCGCGTATTTTGAACATGAACAATGATCTATTCTCAGAAATCAAAAGGAGGCCGAGGGTGACCTTGCGGATCGCGGAAAATCACTGATCGCCTGTAGCCGCTTGCAAGGAAGTCGTCGCCGATAATCTCCGATCACCTCTGATCTTACGACGACAGTATCGAGGCAAGATGAGTGTCTCATGCATCTCTCTTGAGATCTCTTGTCTCTCGATTCGTTGAACGAGGTTTGTTCTTCATTCTGAATCGATTGAGACGATTGCTCCGACTGAGATAGTTCGTAGACCTTGCTTGCTTCGTCAAGAAGTTTGGATCTATAAAGTATCGCCGCCGCAATCACTTGCCTCCGCCGATCTTGACAAGATCCTCTCCAAGAGAGAAATCCAGTTGTGGATTCTTCGTAACTTTCAAGAAAGCTTCAACGAATGAAGAAGGACATCGGGATCTCAAAAAGCGGTGTTTGTATTTTCTTTTACATTCTATTTTGGTTTATTGTAAAGGAATTGTTATTCCTAGTTGTAAGGGTTAAGTGCAACCCGTGGTGGTGGAGTTTTGACTCCTTTGTTGGAAGGGTTCCTTCCGTAGTGTGAGGATTGGATTTCAATCCGTTTGGAGAAGTGATTGAGTCGTCCCTTGGTGGGAGATAGGTCGAAGAGGGAAGTGGACGTACCCAAATCGGGGAACCACTATAATTCTTTGTGTGTTATGTGTTGTGTTTGTTAACTCTTGCAGGTACATTTAATTCAGCAAAAGACTGCACGACACCTATTCCCCCCCCCAATAGGTGGATTTAGTCGACACTAGATACTTTCAAGTGGTATCAGAGGGAGGTTACTCATCAATAAGGTTAACACCTTGAGTAAGATACTGTTTCTAGTGTCAAGAAGAAAACAAGACTCAAGCATGGAGCTGTACTCTGATGTCTCTCCCCTGAGACTGCCCGCATGCACAAAAGAATATTTTCCCATCTGGAAAATGAGAGTTCAGTTTCATCTGGAAACCATAGACCCCTGTGCTTTATTTATTGTGGAAGAGGGTCCCTTCATTCCCATGAATGATTCTGACTCTAGAGAGGATCTCCAAATCCCTAACAGTCCCGCAAAGATGTCTTAAACTGAGCTCTCACTATTCAACTTGGACAATCTGGTACGACAGATCATTTCTGATATTTGGTCTGGATCATCTCTTACGAGATTGGGTGAGTGTAAGACTGCAAAGTCCATGTGGCAAACTATCTCTGACCTCATGGAGGGAACGAAGACTGCCGGGACTAAATGCCAGCAAGAGGATGAAGCATATGTGGGGGTCCTCATCTCTGATGATGAAAGTAAAGAACAACTTCTCAATATCAGGGCTCCAATGTCTCTATTTGAGACTAAAGAAGAGATTGAGGAATGCAGTTGTGATGAAGCATAAACCTCAGTCTCTGCAGACAATAACTCTAACCGTGATTAGCAAAATCAGGATTAGGTATCTTCCTCTTCTTGTTCCCTTCCTCTTGTATCTCCTGAAGACAGGAGAAGTTCAGAGGTTTTTCTATCTTTTGATACAAGGGAAATTGACAGCTTTAATCAAAAGATTGAAACTCTTGACTCCCTTCGTTGAGCCCTTCAGAAGAGCAACTTCCTTGTTGAAGAACCAGCTAAGGAAATTTCTCAGCTGAGGATCATGATGGACCTCTAATTGGAATCCATCAAGGTGAAGGACTAAAAGATCTCGGATCTAGAGTTTTACCTAGATACCGAGAAGAGGATAGTATCTAACTTTTCTAAGATAGATGCTATTAAGAGAAAGGGAGAAAATAGGTGGATCTCGCGAATTATAAAATCGTGGAGAAATGGGAAAACTGTTTATAGACCCCCCCACACCGAGTAGGAGGGGCATACATCATTCTTTAAGGTATGACCACAAGAACAACTATGGTCACTGCAAGAATGATCGGCCCTCACGTGTAAACACCCATAGTGCAAGTGCTGTTATGGCTACCCATGAGAAAATAAACGCGGCTCATCATGAACCTTTTGTATTTACGGCCTCAACCCAACCACTTCATAAAATTGCAGGAACCAGTTCTCAAAGTACATCTTACCACCCTAGGACACAGGGAAAGGGGGTTGGCTAACATGTAGCAAGCTTCTATGGGGCCCCCGGATGTGTGATGGATGAAAAGAAAGCACCACCTCCTAGGCCTCAGGACACTCACCACATGTTCTCCATCCGCCCTCCCTAGAGTCTTGGTCGAAAGGGTAAATCTGTGAGCAGAACATGCTCTGCCCCTATCAGACCTAAGATCGTGACCAACTCAGTCAGTAGATCTGGTCAGAAAAGGAGATACAATATTCATGTGTGGTTGTGCTGTGGCAAAGTGGGTCACTTTGCCATAGATTGTTGGCACAATCCTTCTGTGCCAAGGGCTAGGGTATGTCCACATCCTTTGACAAGAGACACCCTTCCTGACAGAAATCCTGTAGGAAGGCATGATGTATTTTATGCTGACAAGAACCTAGGACCCAATACCTATTGGGTTCCTAAGGTAAGGTAATTATTTTGTTTTGTAGGATAGTCTAGGTACCCATGAACATTATGGGACCTAGACAAAAGATGTTCCAGGCTTGCTATCGAACAAGAATAGTGGATAAAAGATAATGCTAACTACAGTGTCCTACTTGTACATGATACCCGTCGTACTTCAAATAGTGGATCCGAATGATCAACCTAGTAATCCCAGGTACGCGCATTCAGTTTCAAAAATTGAATCGCATTACATAGATATACATATATATATCCAGACACATATGTAGATTCTCCTTCAAAATATATATATCTATATGGCTTTTTGGCAAAATGCACCCTCGAAATATAGGTTTTGTGCAAAATGCATCACGAAAGTTTAAAATTGGCAAAATGCACCCCTGAAAATGGTTTTTTTGGCAATGTGCACCCTACAGTGCACATTTTGACCATTTGTTTTGCCTATTGAGGGGGCACTTTGCCAAAATAATCATTTGGGGGGGGGGGTGCATTTTGCCAATTTTAAACTTTCAGGGTGCATTTTGCCAAAAGCTTATATTTCGAGGGTGCATGCATTTTGCGAAAAAGCCATATCTATATATATACTCAACTGAAATGGAAGGTCACGCTAGCTAATAACTATATGATCCTTAGTTTGGAATCTGATAGATTTTCTATATCATTGATAATGTGTGATAGTGGGTGTCAATTGGTCTGATGAAACTCAAGGGACTTGTAGCAGGAGTTGCAACTATAATTTTACATTTTAACTCACCAAGAAATAGCTAGTGTTTATTTCTAGTGTTAACCTTCCTTTGACTCGGCTTAGCTATTCTGACAGGGAAATTAGTTATCCATCATTTAAAAGGGCAAAGTTTCGAATTAACAGGTATTCCCTTCGAGCGTTTTAATCGAACGGTAAGACCGGAAAAGTTCCCGACCGTCAATTTAAATCTATTGATATAGAGACTTTCAAGTGGTATCTGACCATCAAATTAAAGAAATAGAGCGTCAATTTCAAGTGTCATTCCCGTCGAAAGTAGCGGAAACCTCGCCGACCCTTCAGCTCCCAGCAAGAAGTAGCGAAAACCTCGCTATTTCCCTTCGACCCTACGGAAACCTCGCTGAATCCCTTAGATCTTGCGGAAACGAGCCTCCCGTCGCTCCCCAGAAGTAGTTCGTCGACTTCCACAACCTTCCGGTCTATCTTCCGTCGTCTCCCGTCGATCTTAGCCCGTCGATCATCGGCATCAGCCCGACGCAAGCTTCTCATTGGCCTCTCACCGGCTGCCTCGTGTCTCCGAGTGAAAGGTAACGTCTATTTCTTCCTAGAATCGTAAGCTCCACTTTCAAGTCCACTTTCAAGGATCATCCCTCCGAGTTTAGTTCCTATAAATTCTAGATTTAGATAGAGTTAACTCCTTGGGCTTAACTCGTTTAGGTTCATAATTTCTCCTCGGACAACGGTCGGGCTCCTCATTGGAAGTGAGTTGGTTAGGATAGGCTTCACCCATGCTTTAGATGAATTCAGGAACATCATCTTTATGCTAGAACAAGTCGGTCTCTCCTTCATTCTCGAGCACCCGTGCAAGGTTCTAGACAAGGAAGTTCTCGAGTTTTACGCAAACTCCAAGCTGCGTCACGAGGAAACCCTGATAAAGAGTAAGATAGCAGGACTAAGGATAAAGATGACGACTGCCAAACTATCACATCATCTCCAGCTCTCAAGCTCTGTACAAGAGGACTATCTAGATGAAAATGATCGTTCGAGGACACTACTCTTTTATGGATTGGCTCGAGGGACCAAGGCTATTAAACGCAAGGACATGAACGAAGAAGGAAAGCTCCTCTCAGTTATCTTTGGGAAGGTTTTGATCTGCAAACCTGGCTCCCATGATCACATTTCTGGTGACATGTTTAAGATTTTGATAGCTATAGTGTGCAGAAAGAAATTAAACTGGGGGGCCATGTTATTTGAGAAGATAAAAGATACCCTATGTACTCCTAACTTCGGGAGAATCATCAGTCTATATCTGAATCAGATGGATGGAGATAGATTTGATATGACTAAGGGAGTTCCCCTTCACTACCTAAAGAAGATGGACTCCAGCGTATTTGATAGGTGGGAAAGAAGAATTGCCCAATGGGGTGCGTCTGGAACACGTGTTGATGAAGAAAACAGAGCACCGCAGTTTAGAAATCCTTCGGATGAGCCCAGTGAAGTTCCTGATCTGCTGCATGCAGGAACTGAGGGGGAGTCATTACCCAGTCCTTCTGCTGCCATCAGGATGGAAGCCTCTGTCTCAGATCAAGTAGACGTTGTTACTGATATTACCCTCATAACGAATGATGCAGTGAAGACTCTCGCTACTGATCAGATTGATGAGGAGGAAGAAGAGGATGATGTGGAGAATATGGCTGCTACTGAGGATGATGTGGATTCCCCTGAACAGCAGGTTGCTGAGGAAAAGATTCAGGTAAAAGTTCTGGATGGATTTGGCGCATCAGTTGAGGGGGAGACCTCCCGGCCTCAGGAACTACGTGATACTATGCTGAAGGGGGTGATGAGTATACATGGAAACTTGGTAGATGCTGCCTCTATCCCTCCACTAGAGACCGTTAATTTATCAAGCTCCACAAGGGTATCTGAATTGGAGAATCCTGACTCGCAGAGTCCTATCCCCCCAGAGTACGACCAGGCCATTCATCAGGATCATCCGTTAGGACCTAGCCTCGCAAATCACACTGTAAATATCATTCAAGGTATAGTGGATGAACTGAAGACCTCCTTTGAACGATCTCACAACAAGGTACTTAAACGAATTAAGCAATCAGAGGATCTGATGCTAAAGAATGTTGTGGAGATAAATCACAAGCTGGATATGACAGAACAAAGATTTGAAGGTAAGTATGCTGAGGCTGGCACTACCGTAAATCTTCTGATGCAAGGGCTACAAAAAAAATATAGCTGACCAGTCAGTGGTAAATCAAAATGCTCATGTTGTTGCCAACAACATCAAATTGTTCGATGCCAACATGGTCGCACTCAACACGAATCAAAATACCCGGCTGACCGATTTTACTCAGAATGTAAAGCATATAGATGAGTCACTGCATTCTTATGCAAACTCAGTTGCCTTTGAAACCAAAAAGGGGGAGAAGGAATATGCAGCTAAGATGGCAGGTTAGAGCAAATCATGGTCGACAACTTCAAGCAATCAAATGAGTATGTTTTTGAAAGTTGTCATTGGCTAGCTCAGCAAGCTTAAGGTATACATATTCCTGTTAATCCTACTGATGATGTTACTGCTGCTGTTGATGAGGTTGTAACTGCTGAGGAATTTCTCGTAAGTGAGGCTGATGCCAGAAAGGCTGCTACAGCCGCTGCCAAAGCTACTCACAGTGCAATGTTTGATCAAGAGGCCATTGCAAAAGGGAAAAGAAAGCTTCAAGAAGGAACTTCTAAAGAAACTCCAGCAGAGAAGAAATTAAGAAGGAAGGAAAGTGAAATTAAGAATGAACGATGGAGTCCTGTGTCTAGGAACATCATACTGGATAAATTCATGCTACAACAGCGGGGAGAGCTTAATTGAAATGAAGTATATAGTCAGTATGAGTGGGAAAAACACAAAGAATATGAGGCTAAAAGAAACATTTTCTTCAGGTCAAACACAGTGGAGAACAAAGCTCCTCCCCCCCCCCGGTTCTACCCGAAGTCAAAGGAATTCTTTGAAAGGCAAAGCAAGAAGTACCTAGCTAAACAACTAAGAGATGCTGAGGCAAAGGAGGGATAGACTTAGAATCTAAAATTTTTATTTTTCAATATGCGTGTGCGTCTATTCTTTTAATGATAAACACTTTGGATATATATATGATCTCATGCTAATTCAATTGTTGTTCTGAATGTGTGAAATTTTACTATTCTGATTTCTTGTCTCGCATATTTTTTTATATATATCTTTCTGGTTGGTGTAATTCATCTTAGCTAGTAGGATTTTTGCTTCTTCAAATAGGGGGAGATTGTTGGGTATTGTATCCACAATTACCTGGATTTGAAGAAGAGTCCAGTCAAGCTAAGATGGATTCACAATGTATTTGACGATCTTCTATCAAATTATGCTTACAGCTATTCCATGCTAAGTACACACCAATGTCAGGGTATAGTGGGTCAATATATACGGGTCTGCGCAACCTAATCACTCATTGAGCAGATCAGAGTGTTGACTCACGTGTGCTCTCTCTATTGGAGTGTACTTATTTTCAAGTACATGGTTAAGGCAGATCAAGAGCAGAAGAAGGAGCAAAGATGGGTCAAAGACCAAGTCATCAAGGGAAGGAAGAGAAAATTCTTTTAAGTAAAAATCGACGGGAATCACTAAGTGATTCTCGCCGACTTCGACAAGAATCGTTTGTGATTCACGCCGATTCGACAAGAATCGGTCTGCATTCCAACCGACTTCTTCCAGCTATATGTTTTCTAAACAGAAATTCTTCCAAGGCAGAATCGACGGGAATCAATAAGTGATTCTCGCCGTCTTCGACGGGAATCGTTAGTGATTCCCGACGATTCGACGAGAATTTGTCTGCATTCCCGCCGATTTCCTCCGGCTGACAAGGTTTCAAACTTGAATTCGGCCAAGTAAGAATCGACGGGAATCGTGAGTGATTCCCGCCGACTTCGATGGGAATCACCAACAATTCTCGCCGATTTTGCCTTAGGCAAATTTTCTTCTTTCGCTGGACCGAACAAACTTGTCGTGCGCTGTTTAGGCCGGGGCTAGGGTTTCTCCTTGTGGGCACCACAACGGTCATTAGAGTTGGCTCTATGTTGGAACACCCTATTACTAATTTGGGAAAGGATCACTATGTTATTAGGAAATTGGTTTGACCTAGTTGTATAGTTGAAAAGGTCAACTTAGAATGAGTCTAAGGCTTAGAACTTAGGTTTGCAGCTGCCCCCAAGACCATTCAAAGATAAGGATTCATTGCTGAGACAAAGACAATTTTCGTCGAGCTCAAGTCGACGAATTTTCGAACTCAGTTCGACGTTCTTTGAGCTCAACTCTGCAAGTCATCGAACTCCGATCGACGATCTTCGAGCTCAGATCGACGCTGTGTCTTCAGCTATTTTCCAAGTCGCCGAGCTCAGTTCGACGATCGAAGAGCTCAGGTCGACGTTTTCTGTCTCTAGTATAAATCCAATCTCTGAGCTCAGTTCAACGATCGTAGAGCTCAGATCGACGATTTTTGTGAGAGATCGACGCTTTCAGATTTCAAATTCAAGAACAGTTATGGAATTCATTCAGATTCATTCATAGTTATTTCCTACATTTATTGCAAAGGATTTTCTAGCCGTTTCAAGCAATCTAATGCAAGTTTCATGGAAGGCTAAAAGGAATGTTACTTAGGACTTTCCCCAGAGACAGTTGTCATTTATGGAAGTCATTTATGACTGAGTAACGAGCATCTAACTCAGAATCAGATATACTCCTACAGAATATGTTTTTGAAAACATAACAGATCAATACAACAAGATAGGCAAGAGATATACAAGACTACTGGATTGAGAAAAAGAGTCAGAAGAGAGATCAAAATATACTCTGATCAAGAACTCATCTTCTGGAACATACAGATTCACTGAGTCAAAATCTTCAAGAACACAAGAAAGTTTTCTATGGAGGAAATCATCTGCTCCTCCAAATCCTCAAGTGTTCAAAAGCTTCAACATCAAGGACTCAAGACTTCAAACATTTCAGCATGTGCTGAAATCATCTTTTGCTGGAGATCTGAAGCACCTGAAGACCTATCACCCTAGCAAAGCTCACCTTACTTAACCTTACAGATCTCAGGGGGAGCTTTAGCTTCATCTTCCACTTGTCTTCTCTCAGACTGTTGACAGAGAAGAACAACTCAACTCTTTCTTTCTTTTTCCTTTCCCTCCTGTAAAAGGGTTTTTCAAAACTCCCTTCAAAAGTTCTGAGACTAGTTTCTGAGACCTTGTCAAAACTCAGTGGTGGAAAGACACCTTATCAAAAAAATCTAGTTTTAGTTTTTGAGCACCTTATCAAAAACACATTGGTGCTCAGGACACCTGATCAACTATTCCTGTAGTGAATTCCTACAAAGGGTGGTAGAAGAGTGGATGTACCCAGGTTGTTGGGGAACCACTATAGATCCTTGTGTCATCTCGTTGCTATGTGTTTGACTTTGCTGTGTGCTGTGTGTTTTCTTAGTTCTTGCTTTAGTTTTATTTCATCACAAGCACCTTACACATATATATAAATTAAGTCTTCCACTACTTTATAGTTTTAATTGTAAATTATTTTAAAAATACTCTATTCACCCCCCCTAGCGCTAAGGTAGATCTTTTCCTCACTTTCAATTGGTATCAGAGGGATGTTGGTTATTCAACATCTGAATATTCAACAGATTGGTTGAACAGGCTAACACCTGAACCAATAGATCCTTGATAAGATAAACCTTCTATAGAGGATAGTTATTACTTTTTGTATTATATTTCTTTTCAAACAAAACCATGGCAAAGAATAAAGATTATGCTAGCACCAGACCTGCAGTGTACAACCTCTCTAAGTTTGCACTTTGGAAGGCAAGGATTAAGCTTTACATGAATTCTATTGATGAGGACATTTTTAATTCTGTTTTGACAGTTTGTCCAAGTCCCCTAGTGATCACAAGTACAAGTGTTGTTCCACCTCCTTAAGGAACAGATGCAGAAATAAAGAAATGGAAAGTTGCAGATGCAAAGGCTATGAATATCCTTGCTCAGACCATGTCTGATGAGATATTCCAAAAGGTAGCTGAATACAGTTCAGCAAAAGATATATGGGACAAGTTATTTTAAATTGTCTCAGGATCTGCTGATGAAAGGAAGGATAGGAGATCCCATCTCATATCTCAATATGAGAATTTCAAGAAAGGAGAAGCTGAGTCAGTTGTAGATATGTACAACAGGCTCAGTCTGATAGTCAGTGAGTTGAAAATATTGGATAAGTAGATCACACTAACTAAACTAAATGACAAGATCCTAATGTGCGCTTCCCTAGCACTTGGGACTCAAGGATCTAGCCAATCAAGGATGCTAGAAGACTAACTGGGATTACTACTGAAGCTCTTTTGGGCAAGCTCAAGTCTTATGAGCTGCTCATCAAGAACAGAGAGGAAGAACAAAAGACTTCTTCTCCAGCCATCAGAAAGGAGAAGACCATAGCATTCAAAGCTAAAGAAGATCTGCTTGAAGACAAGGTCACAGGCAATGAAGAATTGATGAGTTTGCTGGCCAAAAGATTCTATAAGATGGCCAGGAAAGATTTTAGAAAGAGGTCATCCAGAGGGCATGAGAAGCCAAGTATGACAAATCAAATAATAAAGAAATAATCTATTTTGGATGCAGGAAACCAGGCCATATTATGCCTGACTGTCCAGAAAATCAGAATATGGACAAGACGGACAGAAAAGATAGGAGAAAAGACAAGGACTCCAGAGGAAACAACAGCAACAAATCCTCCTCCAATAAAAATAAACATACAAGGAAGGGGTTTTTAGATGAAAGCTGGAGTGATACTGAAGAGGAATCAGAAGCCTTATCAAGCTCAAGTGATGATTAGGATGATGCTGAAGAAAAGGAATTCTGCATGATGGTTATCAATGCCTCTCAGCAAAATTCTGATGCAGAACAAGGATCAGACTCAAAATCTGAAACTCAAACTGAAGAAGACCAGGTAATAGACTCCTTTGACTTTGTCTCAGAGGACTTTAGGTCTGAATTTAAGGCACTTTGTTTAGACCTGTTAAAATCTGAGAAAGAGATTATTTCTCTCAGAAATCAATTGTCTGAACATAGCACCTTAAAATCAGACAACCTCAAACTCTCTGAGGAGTTACAATGCAGTAGAGAGGAGATAGCTTCACTGAAAAGTGAGTTATCCCAGGCAAAGAAGTTTGAAGAATCCCTTAATGGGAGAAGCATCAGACTGATGGACATCACAAGCACAGTGAACTCAAGATTCAATAGTACACTGGGCTTGGGTGCTTCATCGAGCCAACCTATAGTATTAACAACCCCAATTAAATTTATTTTTGATAAAGGAAAGGGTATTGTGGAGGTAGCTAGGAAGAATCCAGATTTACCTAAGGAAAATCAAGTTCAACAGAAAACGTCGAACATGGCTCGACGATCGTCGAACAGAGCTCGGCGATCCAAGGCTGGATCGTCAAACTCAGATCGACGACTTCTAAACTCTGAACTCTGGTATAGTCAATCTTCGAATGGAGCTCAACGATCTGACCCAAGATCGTTGAACTCAGGTCGACGATCGTCGAACGGAGCTCAGAGCTTTGAACCTTCTTTCAGAGGTAAATCTCAAGTCAATCCTAAAAGTCCCTCATCCCAAAGCTTAATCCATTATACTGAATGGATAGTACCTCCTAGGAGATACCATCCTGAAGGATATAAGAGTCAGCCAGGGATGTCTTTCATTTCTGAATTTAAAGGTTATCAACCTAGACCCAAGGTAAACTAGGTCAAAAAAATATAAATTGTTTATGTGCAGGTGAAGACCTATCCAGCAATAAACCAACAATGGTATCTGGATAGTGGGTGCTCAAAGCACATGACAGGGAGTAAGTACAATCTCACATCCTTTAAAGCCAAACTTGGACCCAAAGTGATCTTTGGAGATTCAAACATTGGTCAAACAAAAGGATATGGTGCTGTTCCGATTGGCTCAGTCACATTCAAGAAGGTGGCTTATGTGGAAGGACTGAAGCAACCCCTAATCAGCATTAGTCAACTCTGTGATCAAGGATATCAAGTGACATTTAACAAATCCTTATGCAAGATCAAGTCAAAGGATAACACAATAGTGTTAACAGGTAAAAGGAAAGATAACATTTATCTTGTAGATTTCCTTTCAACCAACATAGATATCTGCTTATTTTATTCAGTCTGCAAACCAAATGATTTATGGCATAAGAGACTAGGACACTTAAACCCTAGAACCATTGCTAGGCTATCCAAGGACAACCTTGTTAGAGGACTACCTTTTGGCCCCTACAAGAAGGAAGGACTCTGAAGGGCTTGTCAACTAGGTAAGAAAACTAAAAACAGTTTTAAGTCACTTAATAAGAGTGATTCACCTAGGATTTTGTATCTGTTACACATGGATCTTTTTGGACCCATTACAGTACAAAGCTTAGGAGGGAAATCTTACACTTTAGTGATTGTAGATGACTTCTCTAGATTCACTTGGGTATTCTTTCTGAGGAAGAAGTCTGATAACTTTAAATGTTTGACAGATTTTCTCAAATGCATACAGATTGAGTTCAATACTCACATTGCCCTGATCAGAAGTGATCATGGGACAGAGTTTGATTCTCTTCTCATGGAAGAGTTCTGTTAGAGTGAAGGGATCAGGCATACTTTCTCAGCTCCTAGAACTCCTCAATAAAATGGGGTAGATGAAAGGAAAAATAGAACCCAAATTGATTCTGCTACTATATTGTTGACAGATGCTCACCTTCCTCTATCTTTTTTGGCAGAGACAGTGAACACCTCCAACCATGTGTTGAACAAAAGTTTGATACATAAACTGAAGTGCAAGACTCCCTATGAATTGCTCAAAGGGAAGAAACCTAAAGTAGACTACTTCAAAATTTTTGGCTGCATTTGTTATATTCACAATAATGACAAGAAGTATTTAGCAAAATTCTAAGCTAAAGCTGATGAAGGAGTGTTTCTGGGATACTCCATGATCAGTAAAGCTTATAGGGTTTATAATAAAACTTCTCTTAAAATTGAAGAATCTGTTCATGTATCTTTTGATGAGACTAACATGTATTACAAGGAGAAGTCTACTTCTACCATAGAACCATTTCAGGTACACTCTCTTTCAGAAAATTTGGACAGGTTACACATTGTAGAAAAGGATTCAGTACATTCACCTATCCAACAAAGAGCTGAAATAAGTAAAGATGAAGAGGATAATCAACATCTTGATGTTCAACATCTTGGAGAAAACCATTTTGAAGAGCCAGTTGTTGTTCCACAAGAGGAAACAACAACACTGGTTGGTGAACAATCAACACCCCCTGTTTATTTAGTAACAACAAGAGATCACCCAATCTCCCAAGTGATTGGAAACATCTCAGCTAGTGTGCAAACCAGAAATCAAGTCAACCAGAACCTGTTGCACACCTACTTTTTATCTCAAGTTGAGCCTCAATCCACTCAAGATGCAGAACAAGATCCACACTGGATCATTGCTATGCAAGAGGAACTACATCAATTTGAGAGGAACAAAGTTTGGGATATAGTACCAAGGCCTAAGGATCACTCAATTGTTGGAACAAAGTGGGTATTCAGAAACAAGTTGGATGATCAAGGAGTTATTGAAAGGAACAAGGCAAGGCTAGTTGCTCAAGGTTATTCTCAAGAAGAAGGGATAGACTATGACCAGACCTTTGCACTAGTGGTAAGGTTAGAGGCCATAAGAATATTCCTTGCTTATGCAGCTCACAAAGGATTCAAGGTCTACCAAATGGATGTGAAGAGTGCATTACTCAATGAAGACATCAAAGAGGAAGTCTATGTTAGACAACCTCCAGGTTTTATCTCTCATACTTATCCTGACCATGTTTTCAAATTGAATAAAGCTTTATATGGTCTCAAGCAAGCTCCTAGAGCATGGTATGAGACCTTAGCATGCTTTCTTCTGAAAAATGATTTTATACGGGGTAGAGTAGACCAAACTCTCTTTATTAGAACCCATAAGTCCCGTACCCTACTAGTACAAATATATGTAGATGATATCATATTTTGTTCCACTGATTCAAATTTGTGCAAAAAGTATTCCAACCTAACGCACTCTAAATTTGAAATGAGTAGCATGGGTGAGCTTTCCGTCCTTCTAGGATTACAAGTCAAACAACATGCTGAAGGTATATTTATTTCTCAAACCAAGTATGCAAAAGAATTGGATAAGAAATTTGGTATGTCTGAAGTATCTTGTATGAAAACCCCTATGCCTACCAATGCTGTTTTAGATACTAATGAATAAGGTAAACATGTTGATCATACAATATATAGAGCAATGATTGGCTCTCTATTGTACCTTACTGCTAGTAGACCTGATATAATGTTTGCTACATATATATGTGCTAGGTTCCAAGTAAGCCCTAGAGAGTCACACCTAAAATTAGTTAAGAGGATTCTTAGGTATGTGAAAAATTGTCCAAATCTAGGACTCTGGTATCCAAAAGACTCAGGATTTGAATTAACTGGATTTTCAGATGCTTATTATGCTGGATGTAGAGTAGACAGGAAAAGCACCAGTGGAACTTGCCAGTTCCTTGGTGATAGACTTGTCTCCTGGTTCTGTAAGAAACAGACATCAGTGTGCAACTTCAACTGCTGAAGCTGAATACATGGATGCATGCAGTTATTGCTCACAGATTCTGTGGATTGAAAACCAGCTCCTAGACTATGTTAACAACTTAGAAGGGTAAAAAATATTTTGTGATAACACTAGTGCTATCTCTATAGCACAAAATCCAGTCCTCCATAGTAGGACAAAACATATAGAGATTAGGCATCACTTCCTAAGAGAAATGTAGAGAAAAATAAGATTTAAATTCAATATATCCCAACTGATTTGCAAAGGGGAGATATTTTCACCAAACTTTGGATGAAAAGAAACACACCTTCTTCCTAAATTAGTTAGGAATGTTAGATGGAGGAAGTTTAAAATAAATCCCAAGATTTTGAAAATCTAAAAACAGACCAAGACTAGGCTAAAAAAAAATTGTCTAGTATCTGTAGGTTCTGTTTTGTCTCTGAACTGCGCTTGGCGTTTTCCCCAAAAATCGTCGAACGTAGATCGACGTTTTCCTAAATCGCTGACCGGAGTTCAGCGCCGTCTGTTAGCTTTTAGCTATCCTTCTTTATGTTCATCGATCGTCGAGCAGAGCTCGATGTTCTCCAATATCGTCGAACGGAGATCGATGTTATTGAAGACTCTTTAGATTCCATTAAGAAGCCTAGATCGTCGAACGAAGTTCAACGATCCTTCCTTTCCGGCGTCGAACCCTAATATAAAAATCATTCTTTCGTCGTCGTTCTTCTTTTGCGCTTTCATATTCTCTGCAAATTCTTTCTTTCCCTCCAAACTCTGCTACACTTGGTTGTGTTTGTTAACTTTTTGCAGGTATACAATGGCTGTGAATGTTGCCGCTCTTGCAAAGATGAAGTTTGATACTAGATGTGATATCGATATGGATTCATTTGACGGCAACGATCAAATCTTCAAAGACATTCTGGAACTATTCAGATAACAACAATTGGTGCATATTATGTCTACTAGAATGAAGATTGCGGCCGATAAGATAAAGTATGGGTATTTAAAGGAAATAATCTGGATCAAAATACTATAGTCGGTACGATAAGCGGGACTGAGGTACCTTTATCACCTACTCTACTGACTGAAGTATTCCATTTAAGTACTGGAGATGATTCTACTGAAATGTCTGGAGAGGAATTTGATTCAATGTTGGATATAATGGGTCACTCTGCAGCAAACCCTAATAAGTTATTGAAAAAGAACTTATCTATTGAATTTAGATTTTTAGCTGATGTTGTGGGGAAAGTGCTTCTGGCAAAGCACTCAGCTCATGATACCATATCCAGGTATAAGTTATGTCTGATGGGAGCCCTAGTGGACAAGAAACACTTGAACTAGGGAGCAATTTTCTTTGATTTGATAAAGAAGAAAATAAAAAAAAGCATTGTGAATTTTGGGAGGATTTTAGGGGTATTCCTGCACTCCAGGTGCCCAGAACTGCTAGTCTAAAATGGGATGCACATCAATGCATCAAAAAGACTGACCTGTGCCCTATTTGGTAAGTGGGATAGGCAGATAATCAAACCATCCCGGACTACCATGGCTTCAGGCACAAGGACTCTTGTAGTCACTTCCCCTCAGGCCTCTGCCCTCATGGAAGAGTTGTCTGCCTCCACCTCTTCTCCTCCTTCTCCACCACGTGTTTCTACCTCCACCTCCACTTCAACTACATCAACCATCTCCACATCCATCTCTTCCCCCATTACCATTTCATCACTAATCTCACCTCCAGCCACCTCAAAACAATTCCATCCACTCCACTACTATCCACCTCTTGACATACCCTCTTTCAACATCTTGGAAGATTCCTTTATGGATGATTCCACTTCCTCCCCTACTGAGCCTCCTTCTACCTTCTCATACAAACAGCTCCTTCATGATATTCTCACCCAACCATCCTTCACACCATCCATCTCCACACCCATATCACTTATCTTTACCATCCCAAGCTCTCAACCAACCATCCTACTATCCACAATACCATCTACCACAGTTCATCCATCACCAGCCTAAAACATTCCCTCCTCCACCTCTACTCAAGTCACACATGAGCAAGTGGATCTATCAGCTTTGGCAGATAAGCTATATAGGATACTGGCCCCCAAGCTAGTAGCCCTGCTGGCAACCTCCATGGCTCCACTCCTGCAATCAATAAAGGAGTTATCTAACAGGCTATCCTCTCTCTCCTCTCCTCACACCATCCCTTCTGTGGGGTGCCTTGATCTAGTCATCACTGAATCAAGGAAGGGGGAGATGCCCTATGAAGCTGAGGTAGTGCCTGCTGCTCCTGAGGAATTGCTGCTGCCAGAGATTTCTACCATAGTACCAGTACTCAAAGTAGACTTCAAGTCACTATTGTCTGAATTTGATCTTCTTCACAGAAGCTGCTTACCAACTCTGGGATTTGAAGACCTTACTAAGGCCATTATGCCTATTACTGTCCGTGATCCCAGCCTGATTAGATCTTATATCAATTCTCTTAAGGCTGTGGAAGTTTCTGATTGTAATGCTGCTGCTGCTGCTGAAGTTACTGAATCTACTGATATTGATATGTTGCCTGCTGATCCTGTTGATGCTGCTGTTGCTGTTGAACTTGCTGTTTTTCTAGAAGAACCTGTTGTTTTTGAGGTTCCTACTGCTCCTGCTGCTCCAGAAGTTCCTTCTGCTCCTACTGCTACTACAATTGTTTCTTCTCATGTTCTGTTTGGTAAGAAGTCTAAACAAAGAGAAGAGTATATCAAAAGTATTGATGATCTATATGACAGACCCCAGAGTTCATAAAGTGATCAATTCAACACTGACTCTGATGATTCTGCTGGTACCATTGCCAGGAAAAGGAAAGCAAGAAGCAAAGCAATGATGAGAGTCCCTCCTGCTAAAGCCAAAGATGTCAATGACATACCATATTACATTTTTCATGATTATCTGATAACAGAGCCTTGGATGCAATATTCTAAGAATCAGTTAAAGGCAATGAAGAAAAGAAGAAAACTTGACAAATATGAGAAAGGATCTTCTCAGTCTCATCCTCCTCCTACTCCTCCTCCAGATGCTGGTACTGGTGAAGGATCTGCTTCTCAACCTGGATCTGCTTCAAAGCATAGTTCTTCTCAATCTTCTCAAAGATATATACACAGAGGTCAACATCAAAGAGGCTATCATTCTAGAAGAGGTCAGTACAGAGGAAATAAGAGAGAGTACAGAACTTATTCCAGACAACAAAGGGAAGGACAAGGTCCTATTTATTCTACTCAAGGTCCTTTCCCTTACAAGCTTAGAGATTCAGTTGTCACCAGGACTCCTACTGATTCAGAATCTATCAATAGATATAAACGTCCAGTCCCTTTTAAAGATCCTGAAAACAACCCAGTGTCATGGACTGCCATAATGAAAGAGCTTGCTGCTCTAGATCAAATGAAGAAGGCCAAGGAGAAAGGTAAAGACATTTCAAACATTACAACCCTATAAGAACAAAGAATGACAAAACTGGAGAGATATGCTTCAAGAGAGTTCTTTGATCAAGAAGATTATATGAAGATGCATCCTGAGGCTGTAGTCCCAAGGCCAAGATCCCAAACATCCTTAGGTGCAGATGATGACAGAAGATCAAATAAAGATGCTCTCAATCCTAATAAGGAGATTCTATTTAAGAAAGGCAATGAGAAGAAATGATTTCTGTAAGCAGACATTACATCTATATCTCTGAATATTGCTGATATTCTATATGAGTTCTGCAATACTGCTATGTTTTTCTTCTGCATTGTTGGTTTAGCTTTTGTTTCTATATGTATGCTTTTGTATTTCCTATTGTGTCCTGTAGATAGTAATCCTAACCCAAATAGGGGGAGATTGTTGGAACACCCTGTAACGCCACCGATTTTTCTACATTTATTTTTATTCTCGTTTGGCGTTACGATGACGCGTTTGCGTGGCTTGTGCCATTTGTAGAGTGTGGTTTAGCTCCTTAGAACTGAGTGCCCTATTCTGTAGCCTGTTGGCAAGATCTCCCTAGCAAGCCGAGTCGTTTTGGGTGACCCGGTGTGGCCTCTAGGGGGGATGTTGGTGTTTGGTTTTATTTGGGTATAACTCGAGTTCTGTTCGTCGAAAATTAATTTCGGCTTCGCCGTTGTGTTCGTAGCGTGGGTATTTAGCTATGGTGCGAATTTCATCGAATTCCGAGGTAGTTCGGTTTTCGCGTCGTTTTGGTGCTTTATGTAATTTTGTAATAAATTATATTATTATATATTAATATATATATAAATATATAGGATAGAATGCACGATCATCTTCTCCGATTAAAAACCGCGGCCCCTGCACGAGAGAAACGGAGAAACCGCCGAGCCTTGCCTTCCACCGCCGATTACCGGAGCGTTTGTGGACGGAATTCGATTCCGAGAGTGGATTCGGATTGCTCTCGTCGAGACCTTCATTCCTACGGTAAGAAATTCGATTTTCGTGGAGCTTTAGGGGGATTGGAATTTTTGGTTTTTGAGGTTTCCGCCATTAAAGTTCGGATTTGCTTGTTAGGTGAGTTTTTGGTGCTGCTCTTTCTAGTGCAGCGTGAAGAGGAGGGAAAGCCGACCAAGCTTCACCGGAAATCGAGGCAAGTGGTGTTCTTGCCCTTGCCAAGTTGTTTTCTTTTGTTTAAAGCCTATTGTTTCTATCGTTTTATCTCCTATTTTCTGTCTCGAATGATTAGTCATAGTTTGAATGGTAGTGGCGCGCGTCGTTGGTAGTTTCCTACTGCTACTGTAGTTACGTGGGTCGTGTGCGCGTTCCGGTGTCGTCCGGGAAATCCCAACGGTACAGGTTAACCGCGCACGGTCATCAACCGTTAGGGCGCACGACCACTGGTCGTGTGCCTCTGTTCGTGCGCGGCTGTCTTTTTATTTTCCAAAGTTCTGTCTCGGCAATCGCACGAGCGCTGGCAACAGTGCGCACGACCAGTGGTCGTGCGAAACTGATCGTGCGCTAATGCTAAGTTTTCTGTCAGGTTTCAAGTTTCCCAGGTTCACTTCGCACGACCATCAACCAATGACCGCGCACAACCACCGATCGTGCGCCACCGATCGTGCGCTCTGAATTTTTCCTTTCGCTCCGTATTTAGCTGGCGTCGATGCGCGGGTTATGTGGGCTTGAGTGTTTTGCGTTGTGTTAACGTAGTAACGTAAGAAAAGTTGTTGTATTAGTGTCGTTTTGCGTGGCACGTTGAGTAAGTGAAGCTCACTCAATGCGGTGTCGTGAGGACCCAGCGCCAAGTCGTGTTGAGTCATTGCAACACCTTTTCTTTCCTACCTTGATTTACGTTCCCGAGTGAATTCCTTGTTTATATTTGTAATTTCCTTGTCGGTCATGTTTCTCTTTCCTAATGGCCGAATCGTAGGTCGTGGGTAGTAGTGGTGGTTTGTAGCTCTTTATGGGGGTAGAGTTGTGTAATTTAGCCAAGGCCACTCGTGTTTTTCTGGCTCCAGGTACGGGCTGGGCATGTGTGGGTGGAAGGTCCCTTGTGCTTTCATGTGTAGACCCTCGAGCTTGTTGACTTGGACATGATGGATGGGGGGACTGAGTTTGCCTCCAATCCGGTTCCTCGTTGTTTGTTTTTGCTACTACCACCTCCCACAGTTTAGGGTGTTAGAAGTTTCTTCCTTGGTAGTTTGCAGCACTTTTGGCTCTTGGTAGCCTAGTAGGCCCTGCAGGATGTTGTTCCTGGGTTGGGTTGTTGCTGTTTCTTTGCACGTTGTGCTTTCCTTGTTGTCCTGTTTTGGACAGTTATGACTCTTTCTACTGCATGTTTTTCAGGTACTTTTCCCCTTTTGGTTGACTCTTTCATGCAGTTTTACTTTGTTTAGCTTGCTGAGGTATTCTGTTTTCTTTTGGAATACCCCAGGTTCTGAGCCATAGCCAGTTGGGTGGCTAGTTTGTAGTGGTGGTGTTGGTGGTCTCTTGGACCTTGGAGTTCCGTTTGCCGTGTTGGTGAGGTAGTTTTTCTGTACTTTCTTACAGACATACATGTGTGTTAGTGGGTTCGTGTCAGGTTGTTGGCGCCCACTGGTAGTTGTTACCTTTGTACTGGATATATTTACTTATGCTGCTACTGTTTTCTGGAGATAGTCTACTTGCTCTGAGAAGGTTTTATGCTAGGTTGCTAGTTATTTTTAAACTATAATTATTATTATAAATAAAGCACATGATCAACATGTTTTATAAAACGTAATCACTATTTTCCAAATCACGTATAAAGACCGTTTTCTTATATATTATATAAATTAAATGTAGGGTCTTGCATAGCATGAGTGGTTCTCTTGGGACCCTTATGTGCTCTTTAGGATGTCAAATCTAAATAAAGTATTTTTCCGCAGCATATAAATATAGTTTTTCTTTTGTGGACTAGGTGATCTACTAAGCCGTGGGATACGGCCTCTAAAATATAATTGATTTTCTAATCATTAATCACATGATTTTCTTTCATTAAGTTGGTAGTTGGTTATGCCTGAGCGTCAGCAGTTATCCCCTGGTTGACGTGGCATCATGACGCGTGTTTTCTCTTACTCTGATAATTCTTAATTCGGAGAAAATGCGGGTTGTGATAGTTGGTATCAGAGGGAGGTTGCTTGACAAGTTAGTTGAGCAACCTTCCTTTGTTTGCTTTTTAGTAGTTCAGCATCATGTCATTCACACATCGATATGTCATCAGCACGTCTTGGCAAAAGCACGAACACTACACTCAGGGCATAACATGAAGTATACGAGGCATATTTTGTAGTATGGGATGCATAATATGTGTTCGTATATGGATCCACCATAGGGGCTACATGTGAGGGTTATGTAGTATGGGATGCATAACCTCACCACATGACTGCGACTAGCACGTTTCTTTTTTGTTGCATGGGAATGTTATGTAGTATGGGATGCATAACATTTTCATGCGTACGCCGCTCATACATGCATTAGGGCCTTTTTAGAATGCATAGCACAATCATGCATAACATATCATTGCATAAGCACAACGTGCCAAGCTAAAGATTTGCAGGATGGCATATGTACACACATAAGTTTTCAAATTAATTTAAAGTCATGCATTCCCGATCTAGGCACAAGAGTTAGTAAGGTGGTGGTTAACCATCCTAGGTTAGGGCATGTCATCAAATTTTTGTTAAAAAGATAAACTCTCAGAGCAAGTTTAGCAGCTTTAAGTCTATATCTATATATGTATGCTCTGTACTTGTGTTTTGGTTCTAGTCGTAGATTGGGGATCTGATTTGGGGTGGTTATGATTATAGGATGGCTAGGCGACCTGCGACTCGATCGACTCCCCTGTCTGAAGGTGAGTCTTCTGGGGCTCAGCGTGATGCGGTAATCGAGAGTCTGCGTCAGAGTAACGATTCCTTGGGCAGACAGTTGGAGGAGGTGCGAGCCCAGATTCAGTCTTTGGTGGCAGTCGTGGCAGGTCAGACTCAAGGTGTGCAAGTCCCTGCGGGGGGGTTAGCTGTTCCTCCTCCTCCTTCACCCTTGAGACCTCCAGTGGTGGTTCCAGCAGAGATGGCCTTCATCTCGCAATTTTCGAGGCTGAGCCCTCCCAATTATGATGGGAAGGCAGATTTCATGGTGATAGACGACTGGCTGATCTCCATGGAGGAGATGTTCTCGTACTCAGGGATTGCAGATGATCAGAGGGTGATGATAGCCCCCTATCAGCTTAAAGGTTTGGCTAAGAGTTGGTGGCTGAGAGAGAAGGAGAGCTTGGTAGCCGGATGCTCTTGGGAGGTGTTCAAGGAGATGCTGTTGAGGAAGTTCTTACCCTCGGTCGAGCGTGATCGCCTCATGAACGACTTCCTCCATCTGAAGCAAAGGTAACTCACGGTGAGTGAGTATGAGATAGAGTTCAGCAAGTTGAGCCGTTTTGCCTCGGGATTGGTCAGCGTTGAGACTGATCGAGTTAAGCGATTTCTCGGTGGTTTGAGGAGCGAGGTGCAACAATTGACCAGTGCTTATGGGTCAGAGTCTTATGCAGGTGTAGTAGAGGCTGCTCTGAAGGTGGAGGCTATTGAGACCGCGAAGAGCAGAGGCCAACAAATGAGGTTGGACAAGAGAAAGTCGGTGGAGGAGAAGAAACCCCAGGTACCCGGTGCGGCTCCGGGAAAGAGGTGCAAGGTGGAGTGCAGCTTCTGTGGCCGGTCAGGCCACCCTGCCGAGAAATGTTTCAAGAAGGCAGCAGCTCAGAGGAAGGAGCAGGTTCATGCGATTCAGGGTGCTCCTAGGAGAGATGTCTCCTGTTCCGTTTCCAAGCGATCCGGCCATGATGCGGCCCAGTGTTGGACCAAGGATAAAGTCTGCTTTCAGTGTGGGCAGAAGGGTCACATCAAGTCGAGGTATCCTCAGTTTCAGCCAGCTCTTCCTGCAGTTCCGTTACAGGCTTTACCTCCACCTCAGCGTGTGGACAAGGGAAAGGGGAAGCTGAACGTGATCTCTTCCGAGGAGGCTCAGGTTTCGACCCAGGTCATCTCAGGTTAGTTGTTTGTTGTTTTTCCAGCCTGGTAGTTCTATTTGCTAGAATGTTTGCAGTATTGTTGTGGTAGTTCCTTAGTTTTCTATGCTCCTATAGGGAAATTTAAGCTAAAGAACCGCTGGGCGCGGGTTCTGTTTGACTCCGGCGCTACCCACTCGTTCGTGGCTAGAGCCTTTGTGGAGCGACATCGGTTGACCTTAGATCGTGTTCGGGATTCCTTCCGTGTCAAGTTTCCCTCTGGTGAATCTGTGTTGTCAGATTTGGGCATTTTGGATTGCCCTGTTTTGTTGGGGAACTTTCTTGCGAAGGCGGACCTGAAGATGATTGATCTGGAGGACTTCGATGTTATTCTGGGCATGGACTGGCTCTCTAGGTATGATGCAGTCATTCAGTGCGAAGGAAAGCGCTTGGACTTCATAAGGGACGACGGTCAGCCCGGCAGCGTGTATGCTGATCCGTGTCAGGATTCTCCTGTCATCTCTGCAGTATGTGCTCAGAGGTTGTTTCTTTCTGGTTGTTGTGCTTGTTTAGTCTCGGCGGTTGAAACCGCTGTTAGCGTACCACGCTTGGAGGAGATTCCTATTGTTTGTGGTTTCGCCGATGTTTTTCCTGATGACCTTCCTGGTCTTCCTCCCGAGCGGGATGTTGAGTTTGTGATCGATTTAGAGCCGGGTTCACGTCCTATTGCTAAGGTGCCGTACCGGATGGCCCCTCGTGAGTTAGAGGAGTTGCGAGGTCAGTTGGATGAGCTGTTGGCTAAAGGTTTTATCAGGCAGAGTTCGTCGCCTTGGGGTGCTCTTGTTTTGTTTGTAAAGAAGAAAGATGGGTCGATGCAGCTTTGCATCGACTATAGAGAGTTGAACAAGGTCATTATTAAGAACAGGTACCCTCTGCCGAGGATCGATGATTTATTTGACCAGTTGCGCGGTAGCTCGGTGTTCTCCAAGATCGATCTTCGTTCTGGTTATCATCAGCTCAGGATCCGTGAGGCGGATATTCCACGGACTGCGTTTAGATCGAGGCATGGACACTTTGAGTTTTTGGTAATGTCGTTTGGTCTGACCAACGCACCATCAGCCTTCATGGATATGATGAACAGGGTGTTCAAGGATTTCCTTGACAAGTTCGTTGTGGTCTTCATTGATGACGTGTTAGTTTATTCTCGTAGTGCTGAGGAGCATGAGCAGCACTTGCGTTTGGTCCTATCAGAGTTGAGGAACCATAAGTTATTCGCCAAGTTGAGCAAGTGCGAATTTTGGTTGCCTCAGGTTTCTTTTCTAGGCCACGTGGTGAGCAAGGAAGGGATCTCGGTCGATCCAGAAAAGATTGCAGCAGTGATGGATTGGAGTAGGCCAAGTACGCCTAAGGAGATCAGGAGTTTCTTAGGGTTGGCTGGATATTACAGAAGATTTGTGGAGGGTTTCTCTTCCCTAGCTGCACCGTTGACCAAGCTGACTCAGAAGAATGTGGCATATGTTTGGAGCAAAAAGTGCGAGGAGGCTTTTCTGGAGCAAAAGAAGAGATTGTGCACTGCCCCCGTTCTGACCCTGCCTATTGAGGGTGTGGATTATGATGTATATGTGGATGCTTCGCTTGTAGGTCTGGGATGCGTATTAATGCAGGTTGGGAAGGTGATTGCCTATGGGTCAAGGCAGCTGAAGACTCATGAGAAGAATTATCCTACGCATGACCTTGAGTTCGCAGCGGTTATTTATGCGTTGAAGGTGTGGAGACACCTACTTTATGGGGCTCAGTGCAAGATCTTCACTGACCACAAGAGCCTGAAGTACGTGTTCACGCAGAAGGAGTTGAATCTGCGCCAGCGACGGTGGCTAGAGTATGTGGCTGATTATGATGTAGAAATCCAGTATCATCCGGGCAAGGCCAATGTGGTGGCCGACGCCCTGAGCCGAAAGACGGGAAAGATCTTTAACCTCTCCGCCGATCGGTTAGTTGAGGAGTTCCTCCTTATGGATATTTCAGTGGGATGCTGTGGTTTGCAGAGTAGTTTGTCAGTGGTAGAGCCGTCCTGGATTTCTTTGACCAGACTGCACCAGAAGGACGACCCGGATCTGTTGCACTTGTTCATCAGGACAGAGAAGGGAGAGTTGCCAGATTTTGCTATCGATGATGCGAGTACTTTGAAGTACCGCGGCAGGATTTGCATCCCCGCCGTTGGGGATATTAGAGGTATGATTTGCAGAGAGGCTCATGGATCCAGCGTCGCCTATCATCCAGGATCTACGAAGATGTACCGTGACTTAAGGAAAATTGCCTGGTGGTATGGCATGAAAGGTGATATAGCCCGATTTGTTGCTGAGTGCCACACTTGCAAGCGCGTGAAGGCCGATCATGGAAGGCCTGGTGGCAAGTTGACCCCGTTAGAGATCCCGACTTGGAAGTGGGAGAGTATATCTATGGACTTCATTACGGGCTTACCAAAATCTCTGAGGGGATTTGATTCTGTTTGGGTTATAGTGGATAGATTGACGAAGTGTGCTCACTTCGTGCCTTATAAGATTGATTACCCGATGAAGAAGATAGCGGAGTTGTACTTGAATGAAGTCATCCGACTCCACGGTGTGCCGGTTAGCATCATTTCTGATCGAGACTCCCGATTTACTTCTCGTTTTTGGCAGAGTCAGCAGGAGGGTTTGGGTACGTATCTGAGATATTCTACTGCGTACCACCCACAGACCAATGGGCAGACTGAGCGGGTGAATCAGATTGTTGAGGATATGATCCGATGCTATATTTTAGACCACGGCGGAGCGTGGGATGAGCGGCTGCGACTTATGGAATTTGCTTACAACAACAGTTATCAGGAAAGTTTGCAGATGGCTCCGTTTGAAGCCTTGTATGGGAGGCGCTGTAGGACTCCGTTGTTTTGGGCCGAGGCTGGTGAGAGGCCGTTGTTGGGTCCTGATGCGCTGGAGGATATGGAAGTCGCCGTGTAGCTTATTCGGGAGAAGCTTCATATAGCTTAGGAAAGGTACGAAAAGAACGGCAATCGGCATAGGTCTGCTTTGGAGTTCTCTGTAGGGGACCTTGTATTTCTTAAGGTTTCCCCAATGGTGGGTGTAAAGGGGTTTGGTAAGAATCGGAAATTGGACCCAAGGTATGTGGGCCCGTTCGAGATCTTGGAACGGATTGGCGTGTCAGCTTATAGATTGGGTTTGCCAGCAAACTTCCCAGGAGTTCATAATGTTTTTCATGTTAGCCAATTGCGGAAGTGTATGCACAGTAGTGGGCAGGTCTTGGACGTTGTGCCCCAGTTGGAGGCCAACCTCTCTTTTGTTGAGGTGCCGGTTCGTATTTTGGATACTCAGGAGCGAGTGCTGCGAAAGAAGTCCATACCGATGGTGAAAGTTCTGTGGAAAAATCAGGATTTGGAGAGCGCGACTTGGGAGCTAGAGTCGGCCATGAGGAGGGCTTACCCTCACCTGTTTCCCTGATTTGATCGGTATGTTTCCCTTCTTGTAACTCCTATTGGTTACTTTACCTTCTTTAGTAGGGGTGTTGTGCGTAAAGTTTCGGGATGAAACTTTCTTTTAGGGGGAGTGACTGTAACGCCCCCGATTTTTCTGCATTTATTTTTATTCTCGTTTGGCATTACGATGACGCATTTCTGTGGCTTGTGCCATTTGTGGAGTGTGGTTTAGCTCCTTAGAACTGAGTGCCCTATTCTGTAGCCTGTTGGCAAGATCTCCCTAGCAAGCCGAGTCGTTTTGGGTGACCCGGTATGGCCTCTCGGGGGATGTTGGTGTTTGGCTTTATTTGGGTATAACTCGAGTTCTGTTCGTCGAAAATTAATTTCGACTTCGCCGTTGTGTTCGTAGCGTGGGTATTTAGCTACGGTGCGAATTTCGTCGAATTCCGAGGTAGTACGGTTTTCGCGTCGTTTTGGTGCTTTATGTAATTTTGTAATAAATTATATTATTATATATTAATATATATATAGGATAGAATGCACAATCATCTTCTCCGATTAAAAACCGCCGCCCCTGTACGAGAGAAACGGAGAAACCGCCGAGCCTTGCCTTCCACCGCCGATTCCCGGAGCGTTTGTGGACGGAATTCGATTCCGAGAGTGGATTCGGATTGCTCTCGTCGAGACCTTCGATCCTACGATAAGAAATTCGATTTTCGTGGAGCTTTAGGGGGATTGGAATTTTTGGTTTTTGAGGTTTCCGCCATTAAAGTTCGGATTTGCTTGTTAGGTGAGTTTTTGGTGCTGCTCTTTCTAGTGCAGCGTGAAGAGGAGGGAAAGCCGACCAAGCTTCACCGGAAATCGAGGCAAGTGGTGTTCTTGCCCTTGCCAAGTTGTTTTCTTTTGTTTAAAGCCTATTGTTTCTATCATTTTATCTCCTATTTTCCGTCTCGAATGATTAGTCATAGTTTGAATGGTAGTGGCGCGCGTCGTTGGTAGTTTCTTACTGCTACTATAGTTGCGTGGGTCGTGTGCGCGTTCCGGTGTCGTCCGGGAAATCCCAACGGTACAGGTTAACTGCGCACGGTCATAAACCGTTAGGGCGCACGACCACTGGTCGTGTGCCTCTGTTCGTGCGCGGCTGTCTTTTTATTTTCCAAAGTTCTGTCTCGGCAATCGCACGAGCGCTGGCAACAGTGCGCACGACCAGTGGTCGTGCGAAACTGATCGTGCGCTAATGCTAAGTTTTCTGTCAGGTTTCAAGTTTCCCAGGTTCACTTCGCACGACCATCAACCAATGACCGCGCACGACCACCGATCGTGCGCCACCGATCGTGCGCTCTGAATATTTCCTTTCGATCCGTATTTAGCTGGCGTCGATGCGCGGGTTATGTGAGCTTGAGTGTTTTGCGTTGTGTTAAGGTAGTAACGTAAGAGTAGTTGTTGTATTAGTGTCATTTTGCGTGGCACGTTGAGTAAGTGAAGCTCACTCAATGCGGTGTCGTGAGGACCCAGCGCCAAGTCGTGTTGAGTCATTGCAACACCTTTTCTTTCCTACCTTGATTTACGTTCTCGAGTGAATTCCTTGTTTATATTTGTAATTTCCTTGTCGGTCATGTTTCTCTTTCCTAATGGCCGAATCGTAGGTCGTGGGTAGTAGTGGTGGTTTGTAGCTCTTTATGGGGGTAGAGTTGTGTAATTTAGCCAAGGCCACTCGTGTTTTTCTGGCTCCAGGTATGGGCTGGGCATGTCTGGGTGGAAGGTCCCTTGTGCTTTCACGTGTAGACCCTCGAGCTTGTTGACTTGGACATGGTGGATGGGGGGACTGAGTTTGCCTCCAATCCGGTTCCTCGTTGTTTGTTTTTGCTACTACCACCTCCCACAGTTTAGGGTGTTAGAAGTTTCTTCCTTGATAGTTTGCAGCACTTTTGGCTCTTGGTAGCCTAGTAGGCCCTGCAGGATGTTGTTCCTGGGTTGGGTTGTTGCTGTTTCTTTGCACGTTGTGCTTTTCTTGTTGTCCTATTTTGGACAGTTGTGACTCTTTCTACTGCATGTTTTTCAGGTACTTTTCCCCTTTTGGTTGACTCTTTCATGCAGTTTTACTTTGTTTAGCTTGCTGAGGTATTCTGTTTTCTTTTGGAATACACCAGGTTCTGAGCCGTAGCCAGTTGGGTGGCTAGTTTGCAGTGGTGGTGTTGGTGGTCTCTTGGACCTTGGAGTTCCGTTTGCCGTGTTGGTGAGGTAGTTTTTCAGTACTTTCTTACAGACATACATGTGTGTCAGTGGGTTCATGTCAGGTTGTTGGCGCCCACTGGTAGTTGTTACCTTTGTAATGGATATATTTACTTATGCTGCTACCGTTTTCTGGAGATAGTCTACTTGATCTGAGAAGGTTTTATGCTAGGTTGCTAGTTATTTTTAAACTATAAT
Organism: Platanthera zijinensis; assembly: GCA_039513925.1. NCBI lineage: Eukaryota > Viridiplantae > Streptophyta > Magnoliopsida > Asparagales > Orchidaceae > Platanthera > Platanthera zijinensis. The sequence goes on from CM077086.1 coordinate 85,586,567, forward strand.
TATTATTATAAATAAAGCTCATGATCAGCATGTTTTATAAAACGTAATCACTATTTTCCAAATCACGTATAAAGACCGTTTTCTTATATATTATATAAATTAAATGTAGGGTCTTTCATAGCATGAGTGGTTCTCTTGGGACCCTTATGTGCTCTTTTGGATGTCAAACCTAAATAAAGTATTTTTCCGCAGCGTATAAATATAGTTTTTCTTTTGTGGACTAGGTGATCCATTAAGCCGGGGGATACGACCTCTAAAATATAACTGATTTTCTAATCATTAATCACATGATTTTCTTTCATTATGTTGGTAGTTGTTTTGCCTGAGCGTCAGCAGTTATCCCCTGCTTGACGTGGCATCATGACGCGTGTTTTCTCTTACTCTGATAATTCTTAATTCGGAGAAAATGCGGGTTGTGACACACCCTATTACTAATTTGGGCAAGGATCACTATGTTATTAGGAAATTGGTTTGACCTAGTTGTATAGTTGAAAAGACCAACTTAGAATGAGTCTAAGGCTTAGAACTTAGGTTTGGAGCTGCCCCCAAGACCATTCAAAGATCAGGATTCATTGCTGAGACAAAGACAATTTTCGTCGAGCTCAGGTCGACGAAATGTCGAACTCAGTTCGACGTTCTGTGAGCTCAACTCTGTAAGTCTTCGAACTATGGTCGATGATCTTCGAGCTCAGATCGACGCTCTGTCTTCAGCTATTTTCCAAGTCGCTGAGCTCAGTTCGACGATCGTAGAGCTCAGGTCGACGTTTTTTGTCTCTAGTATAAATCCAATCTCTGAGCTCAGTTCAACGATCGTAGAGCTCAGATCGACGATTTCTATGAGAGATCGACGCTTTCAGATTTCAAATTCAAGAACAGTTATGGAATTCATTCAGATTCATTCAGAGTTATTTCCAGCATTTATTGCAAAGGATTTTCTAGCCGTTTCAAGCAATCTAATGCAAGTTTTAAGGAAGGCTTAAAGGAATGTTACTTAGGACTTTCCCCAAAGACAGTTATCATTTATGGAAGTAATTTATGACTGAGTAACGGCCATCAAGTCAGAATCTGATATACTCCTACAGAATATGTTTTTGAAAACATAACAGATCAATACAATAAGATAGGCAAGAGATATACATGATCATTGGATTGAGAAAAAGTGTTACAGAAGAGAGATAAAAATATACTCTGATCAAGAACTCATCTTATGGAACATACAGATTCACTGAGTCAAAATCTTCAAGAACACAAGAAAATTTTCTGTGGAGGAAATCATCTTCTCCTCCAAATCCTCAAGTGTTCAAAAGCTTCAACATCAAGGACTCCAGACATCACACATTTCAGCATCTGCTGAAATCATCTTTTGCTGGAGATCTGAAGCACCTGAAGACCTATCACCCTAGCAAAGCTCACCTTCCTGAACCTTACAGATCTCATGGGGAGCTTTACATTCATCTTCCACTTGTCTTTTCTCAGAATGTTGACAGAGAAGAAAAACTCAACTCTTTCTTTCTTTTTTCCTTTCCCTCCTGTAAAAGGGTTTTTCAAAACTCCCTTCAAAAGTTCAGAGACTGGTTTCTGAGACCTTGTCAAAACTCAGTGGTGGCAAGACACCTTTTCAAAAAATCTAGTTTTGGTTTTTGAGAACCTTATCCAAAGCTCATTGGTGTCCAGGACACCTGATCAACTATTCCTGTAGTAGATTCCTACCAAGGGTGGTAGAAGAGTGGATGTACCAAGGTTGTTGGGGAACCACTATAGATCCTTGTGTCATCTGGTTGTTGTGTGTTTGACTTTGTTGTGTGTTGTGTGTTTTCTTAGTTCTTGCTTTAGTTTTAGTTCATCACAAGCACCTTACACAAAATTATGTCTTCCACTGCTTTATAGTTTTAATTGTAAATTATTTTAAAAATACTCTATTCACCCCCCCTCTAGAGTTAAGGTAGATCTTTTCCTCACTTTCACTCTGGTATATATAGTCGCGTATTTTGAACATGAACAACGATCTATTCTCAGAAATCAAAAGGAGGCCGAGCGTGACCTAGCGGATCGCGGATAACCGTCGATCGCCTGCAGCCGCTCGCAAGGAAGTCGTCGCCGATTATCTCCGATCATCTCTGATCTTTCGATGATAGTACCGAGGCAAGACGAGTGTCTCACGCATCTCTCTTGAGATCTCTTGTCTCTCGATTCATTGAACGATGTTAGTTCTTCATTCTGAATCGATTGAGACGATTGATCCGACTGAGATCGTTCATACACCTTGCTTGCTTCTTCCCGCCGCAATCACTTGCCTCTACCGATCTTGACAAGATCCTCTCCAAGAGAGAAATCCGGTAGTGGATTCTTCGTAACTTTCAAGAAAGTTTCAACAAATGAAGAAGGACATCGGGATCTCCAAAAGAGGTGTTTGTATTTTCTTTTACATTCTATTTTGGTTTATTGTAAAGGAATTTTTATTCATAGTTGTAAGGGTTGGGTGCAACCCGTGGTGGTTGAGTTGTGACACCTTTGTTGGAAGGGTTCCTTCCGTATTGTGAGGATGTGATTTCAATCCGTTTGGAGAAGTGACCGAGTCGTCCCTTGGTGGGAGATAGGTCGAAGGTGGAAAGTGGACGTACCCAAATCGGGGAACCACTATAATTCTTTGTGTGTTTTGTGCTGTATTTGTTAACTTGTGCAGGTAGATTTAATTCTGCAAAATACTGCACGACACCTATTCCCTCCCCCCCCCACCCATAGGTGGATTAAGTCGACACTAGATACTTTCAATTTGCTTCGATCGGATAATGGACACACTGTGCACCGCTTTGCCCCGAGGGTGTGCAATTGCGCATTCTGTTGTCGGGGGTAAGCACATGGTGCTCCACATTGCTCTTTGCGGTTGATTTATATGTTTGTTTGGAACCTTTGGGGGCTATGCCTTAATTAGATTTATCGCTGTGTCGGTGGTCGAGATGTCCGGAATTATATTTTTAGCTCCTGTGTAAAACGCACGGTCGTGAAAAATTCTTCCGCACTATTTCAGCATAACCGTGCGTTATACACAGCAATCCTTGGGATGCCTGATCTACCATTGTGTTTTATTCTCGCACGGTTTCGGCCAAACCGTGTGAGATGGAATCACACAGCCTGCATAGTGTTCTCGGAAATCCAACACTCTGTGGTTAATCGTGCGATTTGTTCACACACGGGCAGAAGTGCCCGTGCGCGAGTAAAACGCATGGTTCCACCTGCTTGCCAAGGATTTATGTGCTCTATGGTTATACATGCATTTTTCTTTCACACAGGGGCGGAAGCGTCTGTGCGCGAGTAAAACGCATGGGTCAACTCTTCTCTCTCACAGGCCATTATCTGCTTGTTATTTAAACACAGTTAACGCACAGTCATGCGCTAAACCGTGCGTGACCATTTTTCTGACAAGCTTCTATTTAATCGCAGCTTTCCGTCCATTAAAGGGGGAGATAGTTTTCAGCCATTCCTTCCGCTGTTTTAGGGCCAAACTCCATCGCTCCTCCGCTGCCCTTCATTTTCCACCAAGGAGAGAAGCTCCGACCATGCTTGCGAAACTTACCTCTCGCTGGTGCTTTCTCTTAGCCTTCTCCTTCACCTGTTAGCTCTATTGAAAGTTTTGATGCCATAGCCATCAAACAATGGGAAGCTTGCAACCTTCTTCCGCATCGTGACACGAAGAAGACGGGTCTATTGGAGGGTAGTGACAGCCTTCTCTACTCCGGACGTAGTTGAGGACTGTGCTTTGATGCGGACTGATAACCCGGTGATTCCTTCTGCGACTCCTCCATGAGCCTTCAGATTCGATCGATTTCTTGACTTGTTCTTGCTTTTTTGTTGTATATGCGTGGTTAAATCATCATATGTAGATGATGTTGCACTTTAGTTGTAAGCGCTATTTGTTTCATATTTATATGAATCTATATTGTTTTACTGCTTTAGTTGCTTGAGCAACACCCATATTTCCACCCGCCACCATAAATAGTATTACCGCACTAGCGATCACTAGTGGCGCGCGTTGCGACGAGGTGTTTGTGACCCTTAATTTGTTGTTTTTCTTCTTCCCTATGCATGCCTACTCCTCCATTCCATTGAGCGAAGCAGCGCATAGCGGCCTGCATAGGAGTAGATTTAATTAGCCTTTATTTTCTTGTAACTAAAACCAAACCCCTTCATGACCTCGACATAAGGACTTCAATCTCAAGTCCTCCTTTTAAGACAACTCAACCTTGCGGTGTTCCTTGAGAGATTCGATACATAGGGAAGCCTCTCATTTTATATTACTTATGCGAGCGATACACTTGTCGTAAGCGCATCAGAACGTTACCTGTATCCCGCTCGTCCGCCATCTGGGAGGAAGATGGGGAATACTCCGTACCGAATCTTGTGAGCATGCAAAGAACAGTTATTTCCAGCATTTATTGCAAAGGATTTTCTAGCCGTTTCAAGCAATCTAATGCAAGTTTTAAGGAAGGCTTAAAGGAATGTTACTTAGGACTTTCCCCAAAGACAGTTATCATTTATGGAAGTAATTTATGACTGAGTAACGGCCATCAAGTCAGAATCTGATATACTCCTACAGAATATGTTTTTGAAAACATAACAGATCAATACAATAAGATAGGCAAGAGATATACATGATCATTGGATTGAGAAAAAGTGTTACAGAAGAGAGATAAAAATATACTCTGATCAAGAACTCATCTTATGGAACATACAGATTCACTGAGTCAAAATCTTCAAGAACACAAGAAAATTTTCTGTGGAGGAAATCATCTTCTCCTCCAAATCCTCAAGTGTTCAAAAGCTTCAACATCAAGGACTCCAGACATCACACATTTCAGCATCTGCTGAAATCATCTTTTGCTGGAGATCTGAAGCACCTGAAGACCTATCACCCTAGCAAAGCTCACCTTCCTGAACCTTACAGATCTCATGGGGAGCTTTACATTCATCTTCCACTTGTCTTTTCTCAGAATGTTGACAGAGAAGAAAAACTCAACTCTTTCTTTCTTTTTTCCTTTCCCTCCTGTAAAAGGGTTTTTCAAAACTCCCTTCAAAAGTTCAGAGACTGGTTTCTGAGACCTTGTCAAAACTCAGTGGTGGCAAGACACCTTTTCAAAAAATCTAGTTTTGGTTTTTGAGAACCTTATCCAAAGCTCATTGGTGTCCAGGACACCTGATCAACTATTCCTGTAGTAGATTCCTACCAAGGGTGGTAGAAGAGTGGATGTACCAAGGTTGTTGGGGAACCACTATAGATCCTTGTGTCATCTGGTTGTTGTGTGTTTGACTTTGTTGTGTGTTGTGTGTTTTCTTAGTTCTTGCTTTAGTTTTAGTTCATCACAAGCACCTTACACAAAATTATGTCTTCCACTGCTTTATAGTTTTAATTGTAAATTATTTTAAAAATACTCTATTCACCCCCCCTCTAGAGTTAAGGTAGATCTTTTCCTCACTTTCACTCTGGTATATATAGTCGCGTATTTTGAACATGAACAACGATCTATTCTCAGAAATCAAAAGGAGGCCGAGCGTGACCTAGCGGATCGCGGATAACCGTCGATCGCCTGCAGCCGCTCGCAAGGAAGTCGTCGCCGATTATCTCCGATCATCTCTGATCTTTCGATGATAGTTCCGAGGCAAGACGAGTGTCTCACGCATCTCTCTTGAGATCTCTTGTCTCTCGATTCATTGAACGATGTTAGTTCTTCATTCTGAATCGATTGAGACGATTGATCCGACTGAGATCGTTCATACACCTTGCTTGCTTCTTCCCGCCGCAATCACTTGCCTCTACCGATCTTGACAAGATCCTCTCCAAGAGAGAAATCCGGTAGTGGATTCTTCGTAACTTTCAAGAAAGTTTCAACAAATGAAGAAGGACATCGGGATCTCCAAAAGAGGTGTTTGTATTTTCTTTTACATTCTATTTTGGTTTATTGTAAAAGAATTTTTATTCATAGTTGTAAGGGTTGGGTGCAACCCGTGGTGGTTGAGTTGTGACACCTTTGTTGGAAGGGTTCCTTCCGTAGTGTGAGGATGTGATTTCAATCCGTTTGGAGAAGTGACCGAGTCGTCCCTTGGTGGGAGATAGGTCGAAGGTGGAAAGTGGACGTACCCAAATCGGGGAACCACTATAATTCTTTGTGTGTTTTGTGCTGTATTTGTTAACTTGTGCAGGTAGATTTAATTCTGCAAAATACTGCACGACACCTATTCCCTCCCCCCCCACCCATAGGTGGATTAAGTCGACACTAGATACTTTCAATTTGCTTCGATCGGATAATGGACACACTGTGCACCGCTTTGCCCCGAGGGTGTGCAATTGCGCATTCTGTTGTCGGGGGTAAGCACATGGTGCTCCACATTGCTCTTTGCGGTTGATTTATATGTTTGTTTGGAACCTTTGGGGGCTATGCCTTAATTAGATTTATCGCTGTGTCGGTGGTCGAGATGTCCGGAATTATATTTTTAGCTCCTGTGTAAAACACACGGTCGTGAAAAATTCTTCCGCACTATTTCAGCGTAACCGTGCGTTATACACAGCAATCCTTGGGATGCCTGATCTACCATTGTGTTTTATTCTCGCACGGTTTCAGCCAAACCGTGTGAGATGGAATCACACAGCCTGCATAGTGTTCTCGGAAATCCAACACTCTGTGGTTAATCGTGCGATTTGTTCACACACGGGCAGAAGTGCCCGTGCGCGAGTAAAACGCATGGTTCCACCTGCTTGCCAAGGATTTATGTGCTCTATGGTTATACATGCATTTTTCTTTCACACAGGGGCGGATGCGTCTGTGCGCGAGTAAAACGCATGGGTCAACTCTTCTCTCTCACAGGCCATTATCTGCTTGTTATTTAAACACAGTTAACGCACGGTCATGCGCTAAACCGTGCGTGACCATTTTTCTGACAAGCTTCTATTTAATCGCAGCTTTCCGTCCATTAAAGGGGGAGATAGTTTTCAGCCATTCCTTCCGCTGTTTTAGGGCCAAACTCCATCGCTCCTCCGCTGCCCTTCATTTTCCACCAAGGAGAGAAGCTCCGACCATGCTTGCGAAACTTACCTCTCGCTGGTGCTTTCTCTTAGCCTTCTCCTTCACCTGTTAGCTCTATTGAAAGTTTTGATGCCATAGCCATCAAACAATGGGAAGCTTGCAACCTTCTTCCGCATCGTGACACGAAGAAGACGGGTCTATTGGAGGGTAGTGACAGCCTTCTCTACTCCGGACGTAGTTGAGGACTGTGCTTTGATGCGGACTGATAACCCGGTGATTCCTTCTGCGACTCCTCCACGAGCCTTCAGATTCGATCGATTTCTTGACTTGTTCTTGCTTTTTTGTTGTATATGCGTGGTTAAATCATCATATGTAGATGATGTTGCACTTTAGTTGTAAGCGCTATTTGTTTCATATTTATATGAATCTATATTGTTTTACTGCTTTAGTTGCTTGAGCAACACCCATATTTCCACCCGCCACCATAAATAGTATTACCGCACTAGCGATCACTAGTGGCGCGCGTTGCGACGAGGTGTTTGTGACCCTTAATTTGTTGTTTTTCTTCTTCCCTATGCCTGCCTACTCCTCCATTCCATTGAGCGAAGCAGCGCATAGCGGCCTGCATAGGAGTAGATTTAATTAGCCTTTATTTTCTTGTAACTAAAACCAAACCCCTTCATGACCTCGACATAAGGACTTCAATCTCAAGTCCTCCTTTTAAGACAACTCAACCTTGCGGTGTTCCTTGAGAGATTCGATACATGGGGAAGCCTCTCATTTTATATTACTTATGCGAGCGATACACTTGTCGTAAGCGCATCAGAACGTTACCTGTATCCCGCTCGTCCTCCATCTGGGAGGAAGATGGGGAATACTCCGTACCGAATCTTGTGAGCATGCAAAGAACAGTTATTCTGACCAAATAAAATTTAAGAAAGAAGGATTTGTTCCCGCTTGATAACTAGGTTAGTAAATATTATTTTTTATTTTCTGAATGAAAATAATATGGAGATTATTAAAAAAAAAATTCAGAAAAATAAAATTTTTAGGCCGCTATTTGCAGACTAGAGAATTTTGTTGTTGTTATTTTGACAGCGAAACATGCAAGACAAGTGCATGTCGACGTCCTAAGAAAAGGGGGAGGGTGACAATTAGGAAATTGACACTAACCTCCCTCTGATACCAAATTGCTGTAGGCTCACGCGCGGACATGGATATTATGGACAAACCTGAATTTCTGTCTATACCCAAATTCTACGTTCGCACAAAACTTTCATTGCAACACACACATTATTCAATTTTATCAATTAAATGCTAACACACGGGTAGCCACACCATTTAAGATCGAACAAATGCTGTAGGCCGATATTCAGTCAAGCTAAAAGGACCCACCCGGTCCGATCAAGAGAAAGTTGTACCAAAAGAGATCCACCAAAAATTACGATTCGTAAATAGTAGATCTCTCCCAACAAAAAGAAAATCATATTCGCCAATCCTATCGAACTTAAATAAAATTAAGATGAACAACAAATCGATCGGAGAAAAACCACGATAAATCCAACGCTATCAAGAGATCACGCTAAAGTAATTCCACCACAAGAATTATCTACAGGGAAATAAAATCACACAGAGAAAGTTGAATTTTTGTTAGCACACTAAGAGATTTATTTTCTCCAAAACAAGGATCGCTCATAACCGGATCCACCGGAGTCGCGCCGAATGGAGGGAAACTCATCCTCCTTCCTTACATCAGGCCGGATTTTGATTCCATGAGAACACGCTGAGATGCCTTGGCCGAATTTCTTTAGAGTTGGAAGAGTGCTAGTCAGTTTTTATGATGGAATGGGGCTGGCCAATTTTGGTGTAGAAGGAGGAGAGCTGCTTGGGTGTGGTGGAGGAAGGTGGATAAGAGATTGAAGGGGAAAGAGAGGGTGGCGGCTTGGAGGATGGCCTAAACCTAAGGAAGACGTGGTGGTCGGCTATTAGGGAGAGAGGGGAGAGAGGATAGGCCGAATTTTCTAAAGGAGGGGGAGAGAGCAATTAGGAGGAAAATTAATTTAGGTATCTTTTTCATTCAACTTATTATTCCTTACCATGAGATGGTCTTTTATAGGCTTACAACATAATCTGGCAACATGTAGCCCAAATAGAAAATAAAACAAAGTTCATAATTTTTAAACAACATAAAATGAAATTGCAACTAAAAAATATCATAGAAATTCAAAAAAATTTTAATAAGCCGTCTTGTGCCAAGGGCGGAGATTGTAGTGTCGCTCCACAAGGTCACCATGGTGCCACAAGTATTTGGTTGGAGATGGAGATGGATCTTCCGCAAGAATGTCGTCATCATCTTCAACATATTGGGGGTAGCCGTCTCCATCAGAGGTATCTTAAGGGAACATAAGATCTTGGCCAATGGTATCTTGGGAATTGGGAGTTTGAGCTAACAAGTTATTCAGATGAAGATTTTGTAGGCTGCAAAGTGGATAGGAAGAGCACTTCTGGCACCTATCTATTCTTGGGAGGAAGACTATAGTATTGGAGCAGCAAGAAGCAAACAAGTGTTACAATCTCAACTACAGAGTTAGAGTACATCTTAGGAGGTAGCTACTGTGCTCAGTTGTTGTGGATCCGGCATCAGCTACAGGATTATAACCTTTAGATAAGTAGAAATACCATATATTGTGATTCTACTTGTATAATCTCAATTGATAGGAATCCTGTCTCTCATAGTATGTTTAGCACTTGTAGAGGAAGATTAAAATTACATCCTGTAGAGAAGGAGCAACACACCTCCAACACTCATAAGTGGGTCAACTTGTGCAAGAGTTTATTTTCTGTACTCAAAAAGAGGGAGCAAAAAATCAGTACCTACCTGACTATTTACGAAAGTCAAAAGGGGGGAGGAGAAGGATATAAGTTAAGGAAAGTTGTATCATATACTAGTGCAGGATAAATGAGAAGGATACAAGGGATATCAAAATGATCAAGAGGCCAGGTAGCAACAATTAAAGGGGAGTAGGTGTGATAATGTTCACCCTGCAGGCAAGGAAGTGTGCTAACTATAACTTGTTCTCTAGTTATATGTTTTCCAAGATTATTGTTTTATAACTGAATATGTTAGTGTATGTCATTGACTCATTTGATTGAGGGTTTTGACTTCTTCAAATAGGGCGAGATTGTTGGGTCCATTGTACACATTGTCTATGATTTGAAGATGTTAATCATGTCAATTATATACATAAAGTTGTATTTGATGTATGCGTAAGTTCATGCATGTAGGTTAGTCCTTGTAACATTGATGGGACAGGTATTCTAGGTGACGTGGCAGGTGGTCACAAAGTAAAGATGTGGATAGACAGAAATCTTTATATGTCCACAGGAATTAAGTGAAGCCAGTTCACTCAACGCCAGATGAAAGGGAAGATACTAGATAGGCTGGAAATTGCCTAAGTCCACAGGCGTTGAGCCAGTTCACTCAACGCTAGAGGACATAAAGCGCTGAGTTAGTTGTGGACAGTCAAAGCATGCAATCTGCAAAGCTATTCTGCGGCCAAGTCCACATGCATTGAGTGATGACAGTTCACTCAATGCCATAGTCGAGTATAGCTAAATCTTTCAACGCCTAAGTATTGTTGGGCTGAATATTCGACAATATCCAGAAGCATCGATTGAACACAGCTCACTCAAAGACAAAGCAAAAGCGTTGAGTCTTCCTGCTGCAGTTAAAGCCTGAGAAGAAGACAAAAATCGACAAAGTCTAGAAGCGTTGAGTAAAGCCAGTTCACTCAACGACCAATAAAGAAGGCATGCAAAAGCAAAAAGCATTGAGTGAGGCCAGGTAACTCATAGCCTTCAGACAGGTGAAGAAATGACTAAGTGTAAAAGCGTTGAGTGAAACCATTGCACTCAATGCTCTCAATGCCTATAATGTAGAATGATCCAGACAGTTGACTAAGCGTTTTGGTATTGAGTGAAGCATGTTCACTCAACGCACTCAACGCCTGGAGTGAATTTGACAAAATTGGCTAATTCCATAATCTGATGACGTCAGCCAAAATTGACAAAGTCAACAGAGTTCAAATTAAGTGCGGGGAAGCTACAGAACATGACAAATACTGCGAGAGAGCTACTGCACGTCTTCTTCAGTTAAATCAAGGTGCGGCTATCAGCTATAGGTGGTCCCCACTACATATTGGAGCCATAAATTGGTGGAAGATATAAAGGTGCACCTATTGGATGTTGAACTCAACTTTTTTTAGGGTTTTGTTTCAAAAAGAAAAAGAATGGTTGGACTTCATGTTTCTCACCATTGCTGCCGGGAAAAAGCTTGAAGTCGATCACCTGAACTAAAAGTCCAGTTAGTTGTAGCTTTTATACTACTATAGCAAGTTCAGAAACACTTCTGATAAAGAAAGAGAGGAGAGCCTTCAGTCTTCTGCATGTTAAGTAGCTGTTTGAGGAACTCAAGACATAGTAGTTCTTCAGTCTCCTACAGTAAGCTAAAAAACAGTTTTCTAGGAAACTTCTAGTAGAGGCAGCCATTTATTGAAGAACATCTTCCTGCTTTTGTAAAGATAGTTAAAGATGAGATAAATCATCTCTAGTAGCAAACACAGAGAAATTTATGTGTCAAATTAATAAAAACCATTGTATTTCTATAGGATCCTTTTGGATCTTAGTTGTAGTGCTCTTGAGCTTGATGTAGGGCAGTTTTGCCTAAGCTGTAGGAGGGTTATACTTTCTGAGAGTAGGAACTAGTTTGGATTTTAGGTAGGTGATCATTTTATCACTTAGCTGTAGGGGTTTTGAGCTAGTGGTATGAGAGTCATTCTCTCCGAGTTATATGGCACTTGTGCCTGAGTTGTATAATCCTTTGGATCTGAGGTAGGGCCTTTGTGCTAGAGCTGTAGGAGATTCATTCTCTCTGAGGTAGGATCCTTTGTAGATCAAAGGTAGGGTTGTCCTCCAATCTTGAGTTGTAGGGCCTTTTTGCCTGAGGTAGGTGATCAGTTGATCATTGAGTTATAGGAGAAAGTTTGCTCTAAGGTATGTCTTTGGTCTGAGTTGTGAGTCTTGGAGGAGTCTGAGAGATCTTATGGGATATGTGGTGTAAGCTCTTGGAGCTGAGTTTTGGAGAAGTGCCTTGTCTAACTAGAAGTTTGAAAGGTGGGAGGAGAGTGGACGTACCCATAATCTGGGGAACCACTATATATTCTTTGTGTGTTTTTTGTTTTGTTTCATTATTGTAGGTTCTTGAAAGAGAATAACCACTAACATACTAAGCACTTAAAGAAGAAAAAAAGAAAGTCATAAAGAAACTAAGAAACCTATTCACCCCCCCACCCCTCTAGGTTGCTAGCTACCTAAAAAACAAATACTTAAGGTCCTGCCAGCCTCAATGAGAGTTCAGTTTTTCCTCTCAGCTATCCAATTTTGCTGGGGTGTTTTTGTAGAAGAAAACATTTGACAAATCACTAGTTCTTTACAGAACATTGTCATGCCTTCTTACTGAAATTCAGTACCATGGTCACTTCTGATTTTGATCACAAAACTGTCTTTTTCATTTTGAACTTACCTAACAAAGTTCATACAGATGTCTAGGGTTCCATACTTTTTCTTTAGAAAGAAACCCTAGTATATCTGGAATAGTCATCAACCATCACCACTGTATAGACTTTCCTACCTAGACTGTGAACTGGCATAGGACCAAACAAGTCCATATATAGGAGGTACAAACAGCTCATTAAATCCTTGGCTCAAATGCTCTTAAAGGATGCTTTGTTCTACTTGCCCTTTTGACAAGCAGAGAAAATGCAATCCTTGGTGTATTATAAATTGGGTCCATTTATGATTAGACCTTCATAGAAGAGCATGCTAATTTACATATAGTTTATGTGAGCAAGCCTCTTGTGCCATTGCATGTAACATCCCTCAAACAACTAGACCCCTAGGAGCGGTTTTGTCAAGACTAGGTGAAAGTGATGTAGTGTCAACTAAATTCACCTATGGGGGGGGATAGGTAATTTGCAGTCTTTTGCGGAATTAAAAATTAACCTGGACAAACAACAAACACAACACAGAAAAGCACACCAGAAATTATAGTGGTTCCCCGATTTGGGTACGCCCACTCTCCCCCTTCGACCTATCTCCCAACAAGGGACGACTCGGTCACTTCACCAACAGGATTGAAATCCAATCCTCTCACTATGGAAGAAACCCTTCCACCCGAAGGAGTCACTACTCCTCAACCACGGGTTGCACCCAACCCTTACAACTAGGAAACAAAGTTCCTTTACAACAAAGTTAAACAAGAATGTACAAGAAATACAAACTACGTTTGGAGAACCCGATGTCTCTCTTCATTCAATGAAGCTTTCTTGATGAAGACGAAGAGTCCACGATCGGCACACTCTCTTGGAGAGGATCTTCCCAAGATCGGCGGCGGAAAGTGAATGCGGCGGCGATGCTTTGTAGATCCAAACTTCTTGACGAAGCTATAAAGGTCTACCAACGATCTTACTTGGATCAATCGTCTCAATCGATTCGGAGGGGAGAAATATTCCCGCTCAACAAATCAAGAGACAAAGGATCTCAAGATAGAAACGTGAGATACTAAGCTTAGCCTCGGTTCTGTCGCCGGACGATCAAAGATGACCTCTAAAATCAGCAGCGGCGACTGTCTTGCGAGCAGCGACTACGACGGAACGAGTTTCGCGATCGGCTAGGTTACGCTCGGCGGATTTTATTTCTCGTAATTGATTACCGTTGGAGTTTGATAAACACGAGTATTTATTCTGTAGACCAACCATAAATGATTGTTGTGGGCCCCATAAGGAGAAACCCTTAGCCCGGTCGAAACAGCGCCTGAAATCTGGGTTTGGTCCAGCGAGCAGGAAGAAATCGCCTAAGGCAAATTCGGCGGGAATCATTGGTGATTCTCGACAAATCGGCAAGAATAACTTATGATTCCCGTCGAATTATCCTTGGTAGAATTTTAGATGAAAAGCCTGCCATCTGGAGTGAATCGGCGAGAGTCAAAACCATTCTCGACGAATCGGCGAGAATGCAGAGTCATTCTCGACGAATCGGCGAGAATCACTTATTGATTCTCGACAATTCTGACTTAACAGAATTCTTGAAGGCGTTGAGTCAGCCGGATGCAGTCGGCGGGAATTGGCGAGTGATTCTCGACAATTCGGCGAGAATCACAAGTGATTCCCGTCGAATCGGCGAGAATCACTTAGTGATTCCGGTCGAATTAAACTTAGACGAATCTTCATCTTTCTTCCCATGTGTTGGTCTTTGACCCATCCTTGCTCCTCTTCAGCTCTTGCTCTATCTCGTCCCTGTGCTTGAAAATTAGTACACTCCAATAGAGAGAGCATACGTGAGCCAACACACTGATCTGCTCAACGAGGGATTACGTTGCGCAGACCCGTGTATATTGACCCACTGCACCCTTATATTGGTGTGTACTTAGCATGGAATAGCTGCAAGCAAACCTTGAAGAATATCATCAAATATATTATCTATTCACCTTAGCTTGTTTAGGGGCTTCTTCAAATCAGGTACATTGTGGATATAATACCCAACAATCTCCCCCTATTTGAAGAAGCCTAAACCCTACAAGCTAAGGTGAATAAAACATATGGGAATGAAAATCATAAACTAAGAATTCAGTTGAGAGTGAAATTCATTACCACTTTCCTAAGAGCATACTTTGAGAAACCTTAGCCTTAGCCGAGAGGGTAATCTCCCCCTTTTCAGCTTCTGCAAATCTGGGACTTCACTTGGAGCCACACCCCTAAGATCTTGCATCCATGCTCGAGCTTAAGTTCCTTGCTGATGCTCCCCCTTGATCCAAGAGCCTCGAGCCGTACAGTCTTCACTCTTCATAGTTCAGCTTGCCGAGTTCAGTTTTGAAGAGACTGAACTTGGCCTCGTCTAGGGGCTTTGTGAAGATATCTACAACCTGCTTATCCGTGGGGACATAACAGAGAGATATATCTTTGTTTTCCACATGCTCCTGAATGAAGTGATAGCGCACTTCAATATGCTTCATTCTGCTGTGCGACACAGGATTGTTCGCAATTGCTATTGCGCTCGAGGAGTCGCAATACATCGGAACTTCTCCTAACGGCAAGTCATAATCTTTGAGCTGATTTTTGATCCATAGAAGTTGTGCGCAACAGCTGCCTGCTGAGATGTACTCAGATTCAGTCGTGGAGGTTGCGACACAATTCTGCTTCTTACTGTTTGAAAGTGAAGGGATAGATACTACTCTAGAGGGGGGGTGAATAGAGTAATCAAATTTTGCACAATACAAAACTTAACTGTCTACCCAACTCCCTTGGAGTGAAGTGCGGAATGAAGAGATTATAGATATTGGTTTAACCTTAAAGCCTAACACAAGTGATGTGCAAACACAAGCTAACTGTAATTACAGTTAAAGCTTGGAAAACCTAAACAGCAACTAGCAACCTAGTTATATCTATTCACAGCCACAGTACAGGAAATATAATAAACAAGACAGACGACACAAGGAATTTAAGTGGTTCCCCAAACAACTTGGGTACGTCCACTCTTCTACCCAAACGGTAGGAATCCACTACAGGTTTTTGATCAGGTGCCCTGCCACCAACAGGATCTTCTTCAGGTAGATCCAGAGACCCTTTAGACTTTTGATCAGGTGTCTAAAAACCAAGCACAGGTTTTTGATCAGGTGCCCTGCCACCAAGGGATACTTTTGAAGGGAGTAATAACCCTGTACAGGAGGGGGAAGAAGGTTAAGATGTCTTCTCTATTTTACAATAGATTAGAGAAGCACAAAAAGCTTGCACTGAGCTAGAATGCTCTAAAGAATCAAGGCTCCCCCTGGCTCAAGAATGTCCAGGTGAAGTCTTGCTTCAGTGCAGAAAAACTCTTCAGAAAATTCTGAAGGAAAAGCTACAGGAAGAAAGTAAACAATAAAAAGAAACAGTCTTCAAGCAGCAATCTTCTTCTTCTTCTTCTTCAAAGAAACTCTGAGTTGAACTTCCTGAAAGCAGGAGAACTCAGGTGAAGAAGAGATGAAGATCTTAACACTTCTCAGTTAGATGGAGTTTGCTGAGAGCATGAAACTTGAGCTTGATGAAGGCTTGAGTGCTTTTGAATATGTGTGTAACTCTAGCTTATCTCAACTAGCTTGAATCCTTTTGCAAAGGGTTCTTTATATAATCATCAGCAAGCAACGGCTCCTTCCATTTGAATTATTTGTCTTCTTCTAAGCCTTGAGACCTGGGCTGTAAATATCAAGAAGACAGAAATATCTCTGCAGCAAAACATTCTATAAAAATGAATAAACCTCTTTCTAAGAAGCTGCAGGCTTAAATCAAATAATCAGATAGACTAAATAAAGTCACATCAGAAGCAATCTCTTTATAGCAAAAGAAGACTTTTCAGTCTAACGGCTATAAAGGGCTGTCAGCAGATAAAGTAAATTAAAATGACAGCTAATAAGACAAACAACTTTATCTTAAAAGATTTTAACTCAGGCAATAAGAATAGAACAAATAATGCCTGGAAACTTTATCATACAGCTTAAAATAGAGTGCCAGAAAATGTATTAATTAATTAAATATAATAAATAAATACAAAATACAAAGGCAGACAGAAAACGTCGAACGACCTTCGAAGATCGTCGAACGACGCCAGGAGATCGTCGAACTATCGGGCAGATAGTCGAACGATCCAGATAGTCGAGCTATCAAACAGATAGTCGAGCTACCGCAGCAGATAGTCGAACTATCAGGACAGATAGTCGAACTATCAGATAGTCGATCTATCTAGGACAGATAGTCGAGCTATCAAGCGCACAGAGATAGTCGAACTATCAAGCAGATAGTCGACCTACCTCAGAAAACAGATAGTCGATCTATCAAAAGATAGTCGAACTATCAAAACAAACCAGATAGTCGATCTCTCAACAGATAGTCGAACTACCAGCGCAGAACAGATAGTCGACCTATCAACCGATAGTCGAACTACCAGCGCAGAACAGATAGTCGACCTATCAACCGATAGTCGAACTATCAGCGCAGACAAAGCGCCGACCAACTGATAGACGATCGTCGATCAGCCGATAGACGATAGTCGAACGGCGTTCGACTATAGTCGAACGAAAAACCTACTTAACCAAAATCTCAGTTTGGAAAAGCGAGGACACTACAGCTAGACTCCTAACCATTGACCATAGATATTTCTTGGGTCAAGGGCACAAAGGAGAGGACTGAACTCAAATCAAAATAGGGTACCAACAATCTCCCCCTATTTGAGTTAAGTCTCTCAAAAACTAAAACAGCTAGCAAAAGAATACTAAAATAAATTCAGCAAATAGTTAACAATAAACTGGCAGATTATCAATCAGATAAATAAATAATCAAATATATCACAACAGTTTAATCAAACTATTAAGAATCTTTAGGGTCAGGTAATGGATCAGAAGAACTAGAGACAAAAGAAATTTTTCGAAGAGGGTCATCTGATTCTTTCTTTGACATCTTCAAATCCTGAGCACCAATTATCTTCAGCTCTGTAGCTCTGGGGACAACAGCTTCAGGATGTTTTTCCATGTACTTTGCTGGATCAAAAATCTCAGGATTGACTTGGAATTTCTCAAATTCTTTCTTTCTATAAGCTGACATGGTAGTAAAGCCAGTTGTATCTTTGCCTTCGGCTCTTGCTTTTCATATTTGGGCTGCTCCTACAAGCTCTTGAAAGCGAGCCATCCTAAAATTAGGATCGAGCTCAGGATTTTCATATACGGGCTCTGGAGAAGCAGCATCAGCTATTTTATCTAGATAAGACATTAGATTAATCTTAGCAAAAGCGACTTGCTAGAAGGTTTTAAAACACTGTAAACTATTTACCTTTCGAAATACTTTTCTCAGATTGAACTGGAGAAGGAGGTGGGGAAAAAGTTGGTCTTTGGGCCACAACCTCCTTCGCTTGTCTTTGAGAACCATAAGATGATCTGCCTTGAGAACTTTGATGACCTTGTCTTGATTGGGGCTGAGCAGACGCAGATTTTCCATAGGCGGCAGATTGATTAGCAGGTAGATTCCCAGAGGCTCCTGCACCAGGAGGTGGAGGAGGACCTTTGGGAGTCCATCTGGAGACTGGACTGTCATACCTCTTATTTCTCTTCCTTTCTTTTTGCTGATTTTTCGAAAACCACATCCAATGCTTAAAATCCTTGGATTTGGGGTCAATGCCCTTCAAAATGTAGTAGGGAATGTCATTATCCTTGTTTGGAGGTGGAGGAGGAGCAGCTTTTCTTTTCTTTGTAGCAGATTTCCTTTTCTTTGACTTTTCAGAAACATCTGAATCATCATCATCATCAGAATGGGATGATGGAGGGTTCTCATAGGGATCATAGGCTTCTGAGACAGCCTTTTCTTTAAGCTTTGAGGCAGACTTTTCTTTTTCTTCTTCCAGGGCATCCATAGCCAGAAGGGAGTCTAAATCTAAACCTGGAGAGTCATCCCAGATGGATGACTTTTCACATTGCACCTCTTCTGATTCTTTCTCTTTTAAAGATTTTACTCTCAATTCCCAAGCAGCCCTTGCTTGAATTTCTTCCAAACTTAAAACAGGAGAATCAACTTTGATTTCCTCTTTCTCAGACTCATCTTCTTTATTATCTAAGAAGGATTCCAACTCAGGGTCTACTTGAGTAGCAGGAATACTTGGGTCAGCCTCAGAAACTACTGTTATGATTTGAGTAGTTAAATCTTCTTTAATAATATCTGTAAAATTATGAATATAAATCTGCTAAATAAAAAGAGATCATTCCTTCAAGGTATTCACAGACTATCAAATTAATAGACTCATCAACAAAGCGGATGAAAGAGTTACCTTCATATTTAACCATTTCCCATGATTCATTTAGATAAGAGGTTATGATTCCTTCCAGGAATCTGGCAATCATAGGAGAGGTTAGATCTTCTAAGCATACTTTCACTGCAATTTCTGATAGCAGGATTCTATCTGATATTTCTTTCTCAGTCAAAACTGGAGCTAAAACTTTCTTAACTGGAGCAATCTCTTCCTCAGCTGGAACTAACTCTTCCTCAGCAGGAGCTGTCTCTTCCTGAACAGTCATAACAACATCTGGAACCTCTTCTTGCTCAACTTGAGCGGATTCTGGCTGGGCAGATAAGACTAAATCTTTCACAACTGAAGGAGAGGCAGGAAGGCCTGAGACATCTTCATTGAACATCTCCCCCTGCCTGATTTCAGTGGGTACTGAAACCAGGCCCCTAGAGGAAGATGGCTCAGCTGATTTGGATAGGGATTTGATGGAAGCAGATAATAGATCAATGGAGGCAGCAAGGGGAGCGATTGCCTCTTCAATCATGGTTTTGATTGATGGGGTAATCAGCTCCACAATGCGCGAGATGAAATCAGGAGTGATTTCAAAAGATGATGGATGAGAGGTTGATGGAGCTGCAGCAGATATGGTAGATGTGCTGGGATGGAGGATGGTGTGAACAGGGGATCTAGCAGGAGATGGAGCAGGTGTTGGAGCAGGAGAGTTTATTGGGGAATGAATTTGAGAATGAATTGGAGATTCAGGAGGAGTAGGGAATCTCTCTGATCCTAACAAATCGAAGCTAGGAGCAGATATCCTAGCCAGATGAGCAGGTAGAGGAGAAGCTGGAGGATACAGAGGAACAACCACGGTTGTTTCAGGTGCAGCAGAAGAAGAGGGTCGTACCTCAGCAGAAGTTGATGGTACTTCAACTGAGGTAGACGGCAAAACAGAGGAGGAGGAAGGAATAGCTGAGCCAGCTTCAATAGGTTGAGGAGCGACTGATGCAGTCCTTGTGTCCTCAGATTGTGCTGGAGCAGATTTCACAAATGTCCTCTTCCACTTAGAGAATAAGTGGGGATCCATCTTCTTGCTGGCGTTGATTGTAGTTGCGGCAGAACTCAGCAGCTGGGGGAATTTTTCCTTAAGGAAAATTCCAATAACCCTTCCCAGGGTGACTTCCTTCTTTCCTGTCTTCTTCCTGATTAAATCAAACAGAACAGCAGCCCAATCGATCCTCTTTCGATTAACAATTGCACACATAAGTGCGAATTGCTGTCTTGTTATATTATCATGGGCAGAGTGCTTGCCCAGAATCACTTTTCCTACTACCTCAGCGAGGAACTTGATCTTGAAGGGGAAGTTTACCTTGAGCAGCTTGGTGGGAATGCCCTCGGCATGTCCCAGCTCGACCAGCATCCTTCCAAACTCCTGAGCGTCTTGCTCATAATCTTCATCACCAATCACTAAACCAAAAACATCAGAAAGAACGGCCGGAGTCAGGATAACTTCTACTCCGCCGATGGTACCGATCATCGATTCGTCTGTGGAAGACGACGTGAAAGCCCATTCTTTTATTTCTGGAATATTGATCTTGATCCTTTCAGACATCAGCTTCTCTAGACCTTGATCCCTGCAGAGCTGGAGAACTTCCACGATTCCGGCATCGCAACTGCTGAAAGCTTTGAAATCCACACTGAATCCGGCGTCAAACTTTACTACGGCTAGAACAGCTGGGGAAATCGCCATGGATTCGCCGGAGAAAGCACGAGAAAGCTGGAGAGAGAACGAGAAAGACGAAGCGCCAGAAAATCGCAAGCGGGAAAGCAGAATGCGAAAGGGCACGCTCCGTCGACGATAAAGCACACGATCTTTTAACCTAGGTCGACTATCGGCTTTATATAGGACCGGAAATAGTCGATCTATTAAAAAGGTCTTGAACCGATAGTCGAACGGCCGTTCGACGATCGGCTCAGAAGCAGAATAGTCGAACCATCGTTCGGCTAATTCTGGCTTCACAAGCAACAAGCTGTCGTCGAGTAGAGATCGACGATAAGCTCAGCCTGTTCGACGATGGTCGAACGTCGATCGACGATCTTCAAACAGATAAACTATCATTAACCAGAGGTCGACGATAGGCTCAATCCGTTCGACGATCTTCGATCATCGTTCGACGATCTTCAAGCAGACCTCAACATAGGCAGATATCGTCACACTTAGTCTCGTCCATTGATCATGCCTAGTTGGACTAAAAAGAACAGATGCTTCTGTTCATCTAAAGGCTTGGTGAATATATCACCTCTCTGAAACTCAGTGGATATGAACTCAAGACAGATCTTGTTCTTTTCCACACAATCTCTCAGGAAATGGTGCCTAATCTCAATGTGCTTGGTTCTAGAGTGGTGCACTGGATTTTGTGCAATTGAAATAGCACTGGTACTATCACACATGATCTTGGTGTTCTTGTGTGAGTAACCATAATCCACAAGCTGGTTTTGAATCCACAGGATCTGTGAACAACAACTGGCAGCTGCTATATATTCAGCCTCTGCAGTTGAAGTTGAGACAGAAGCCTGCTTCTTACAGAACCAAGAGACCAATCTCTCTCCCAGGAACTGGCAAGTTCCTGAGGTGCTCTTCCTGTCAACTCTGCAACCAGCATAGTCAGAATCAGAATATCCAATTAATTCAAACTCTGACTCAGCTGGGTACCAAAGTCCTAGATTTGGACATCCTTTCAGGTATCTCAGGATTCTTTTTAGAAGAATCAGATGAGATTCCTTGGGGTTGACCTGGAATCTAGCACAAAGGCATGTAGCAAACATTATATCTGGCCTACTTGCAGTTAGATATAATAGGGAACCAACAATGGCCCTATAAGTCTTTTGATCAACTGGCTTGCCGTGATCATCAGAATCAATAACTACATTAGTAGCCATGGGTGTAGGCATTGCTGAAGCATCAGCCATCCCAAATTTCTTTACCAATTCCTTGGCATATTTGGATTGGGAGATGAAGATACCATCAGCATCTTGCTTAACTTGGAGACCAAGAAAGTAAGACAGCACACCCATGCTACTCATCTCAAACTTAGAATGCATCAAGTTGGAAAACTTTTTGCACAGTTTGGGATTAGTGGAGCCAAAGATAATATCATCTACATACACCTGAACTAACAGGATTGTGTCCTTGTGATGCTTGACGAAAAGGGTTCTATCAACTACTCCCCTAGTGAAGTTGTGCTCTAACAGGAAACTGGCTAGAGTCTCATACCAGGCCCTAGGAGCTTGCTTTAGTCCATAAAGAGCTTTCTGCAACTTAAAAACATGAGAAGGTTGAGTTGAAGAAACAAACCCTGGTGGTTGTTCAACAAACACCTCTTCCTTAAGCTCACCATTTAGGAATGCACTTTTGACATCCATTTGGAACACCTTAAACTTCATGAAGGCTGCATAGGCCAAGAAGATCCTTATTGCTTCTAGCCTTGCAACAGGAGCAAAGGTTTGGTCATAATCTATACCTTCCTCCTGTCTGTAGCCCTGAGCTACAAGCCTAGCTTTATTCCTTACTATTATTCCATTTGCATCTAACTTGTTTCTATACACCCACTTGGTGCCTATGATCAGTTGGCCTTTAGGTCTTGGAACCAAAGTCCAAACTTTACATCTCTCAAACTGATTGAGTTCCTCTTGCATTGCAATGATCCAGTGGGGATCTATCTCTGCATCTTTAAAGGTGAGGGGCTCAACCTGTGAGAGGAAACAAGCATGCATCACATCCTGTCTTAATTGGTGTCTTGTTTGTACACCAGCTGATATGTCTCCAATCACTTGAGATGTGGGGTGATCTCTAAGTGTGACAATGTCAGCAGGTGGGATGTGATCTTCAGCAACAGTTGGGATTAATTCCTCAGGAGGAATTTGATCTACTGTTGGTGGTACAGCAACAACTTCAACAGCTTCAGCAATGTCTTCATCACTGTCTGATTCAGTGATCTGAAGAGTTGATAGTTGGAGAATCTCTTGAGGAGCATCATGTACCTGCAAAGAACTAGAGGAAGGAGAATTTTCTTTCTCCTTGTAAAACATCTGAGACTCATCAAAAGTCACATGCACAGATTCTTCTATCTTACAGGTTGATTTGTTATAAACCCTATAAGCTTTGCTTACTTGGGAATATCCAAGCATGATTCCCATTGAAGCTTTTGCTTCAAATTTTCTAATATATTCTTTATTATTGTTATGAATATAAACAGTACAGCCAAAAATTCTAAAGTAATTAATTTTTGGTTTCTTTCCTTTAAGCAACTCATAAGGAGTTTTACACTTAAGTTTGTGTATCAAACTTCTATTCAAGACATAGTTAGCTGTACTAACAGCTTCTGCCCAATAGGATAGAGGCATGTTAGCATCTGCCAACAATGTGCTAGCAGCTTCAATTAGCGTTCTATTCTTCCTTTCAACTACCCCATTTTGTTGGGGAGTTCTAGGAGCTGAGAAGCTATGTTTGATACCTTCTCTCTCACAGAATTCTTGCATGAGAAGAGAGTCAAACTCAGTACCATGATCACTTCTGATCAAGGCCACATGAGTAGAGTACTCAGTCTGCACACAAAGTAGAAAGTCTGTAAGGGCTTTGAAGTTATCAGACTTAGTTCTCAAAAAGAAAACCCAACTGAACCTAGAGAAGTCATCTACAATCACTAATGTGTAATACTTCCCTCCTAGACTTTGTACATTTATTGGGCCAAAAAGGTCCAAATGTAATAAATACAGGATTCTAGGAGAATCACTTTTATTAACAGATTTAAATGAATTCTTGGTTTGCTTGCCTAGCTGACAAGCCTTGCATAGGCTCTCCTTCTTGTAGGGGCAAGAAGGTAAACCTCTAACAAGGTTGTGCTTAGATAACCTAGAGATATTCTTAAGGTTTACATGACTAAGCCTTTTATGCCATAAAGAATTATTATTAAGGGTTAATTCATTAAACAGGCAGATTTCAGAGAGAGATGAATTAAAATCTACTAAATATATATTGCCTATTCTATTACCTATTAAAACAACATTATTATTTAAAGTAATATTGCAAGAGGAGTTAGAAAAAGAAACCTGGTAGCCAGAATCACATAGCTGGCTGACTGAAATCAGATTGTGCTTCAGTCCACTGACATAAGCAACTCTCTTGAATGTAACAACTCCAATCGTGATCTTGCCATATCCTTCTGTCTGACCACAGCTGGAGTCTCCAAAGATAACCTTTGGGCCGAGCTTAGCTTTGTATTTTGACAGAAGCTCTTTGTTTCCTGTCATATGCTTAGAGCATCCACTATCCAAATACCACTTATTTTGAGTGATTGGATAGGCCTTCACCTGCAAAACAACTATTTAGACAGAGTGGACCCAGGTAACCTTGGGTCCCTTGTTTTTCACATAAGAAAAACTGGAAATATAAGAGAATGCAGGCTGAGGGTGATAACCTAGTGGGTGAGATCTCCTAGGTGGGATTCTCCATGCAGATGATGGGTCAACAAACCTAGGGTTTCTATTTTCATTTAGGTTTCTATGATACTGATTATGATTTTGAAAATCATGTTGAAATCGTCGATCGACGTTCGACGATGGGCGCTCAGATCGTCGAGCTTCGTTCGACCATGGAGCATCCGATCGTCGAGCGGCGTTCGACGCTCTTTGCATTTCTTTGAAAAACTTCTTTCTCTTTTCTCTCTTAGCTTTATTTAGGGTTTTATTTACAAGGTTTACTTGCTCAGTGTTCTTCTTTCCACTAGCTGAAATGAAGTTCACTGGAGTTGAAAGGTTATTTTTAAGGAGGACTGGGGGTTCACTGGGAGAAGCTCCTAAGCCTAATTTATCATTACCTGACCTAGTGTTAGTCATGCTGGTAATTTCTAACAGCTTAAGGC
The DNA here is from genome assembly GCA_039513925.1 of Platanthera zijinensis. Lineage (NCBI taxonomy): Eukaryota > Viridiplantae > Streptophyta > Magnoliopsida > Asparagales > Orchidaceae > Platanthera > Platanthera zijinensis. The sequence continues at coordinate 85,611,360 of CM077086.1, forward strand.
TTCTACCATTAAGGGATTCTTCTAATCTCTTAGACTTAGCTAATTCTATTTTAAGAAATTTAATTTCTTCACTACAAGTAGTGAGATCTTCCTTTAACCTAATGTTTTCAGAGGCTATTGAATCTGAGTCAGCTAACCTATTTCTGAGTTCTTTTATCTCCTTTTCTGAACTAATTAAATCTAAACACAAAGATTTAAATTCTAACTTAAACTCTTCTGAAGTAAAATCATAAGATGAAAGTACCTCATCTTCAGTAGGCATCTCTTCATCTGAGTCAGAACTCTCTGCAGCAGATTGGTTGCTGCAGGCATCTATTGCCATTAGGCAAATTTCTTTGGCCTTCTTCTCTTCCTCATCTTCACTGGAGCTTGATGAGGATGATTCTTCATCAGAATCACTCCAGGTTTCAGCAATGAAACCTCTCTCCTTCTTCTTGTTTTTGTAGGAGGATGGCTTGGAGTGCTTCCTGTGTTGTTCTTTGTCTTTTCTCTTTTCCTTGTTTTTCTCCTCTGGACACTCTGGCAAAATGTGTCCAGGCTTCCTGCAACCATAGCAAATAATTTCTTTAGCAGGAGATCGATCATACCTTGGTTTGTCTTCATAGCGTGAAGACTTCTTTCTGAACTCCTTTCTCCTCATCTTGAGAAACCTCTTGGCAAACAGTGCCATAAGTTCCTCATTGGATTGGCTGCCTTCAGAAACATCTGCAGCCTTAAGAGCTAGAGATTGCTCTTTTCTTGTTGGAGTGGGGGTCTTGGCTTCAGCTTCTGCTTCTCTGGTCTTCAGCACTTGCTCAAAAGACTTGAGCTTGCCGAGGAGAGCTTCAGTTGAAATCTCATTGGTGCTTCTGGCTTCCTTGATGGGCCAGATTCTTAGATCCCATGTGCTAGGGAAGCACATAAGAATCTTATCATTGACCTCTGTCAATGATATGTCCTTGTCCAGGGTCCTCAGCTCATTGATGATTGAGCTGAGCCTGGTGTACATAGCTTCAACTGATTCAGCATCAGTCTTCTTGAAGTTCTCATACTGTGAGATAAGGTTGGACCTCCTGTCCTTCCTTTCATCAGCTGAACCAGCTACAATCTGGTTCAGTGTGTCCCACATGGCCTTAGCAGAGGAGCAGTCAGCCACCTTCTGGAACACCTCATCAGACATTGTCTGAGCCAGTATGTTCATTGCCTTGGCATCAGCAATTTTGGCCTTCTTGTATTCATCATTATAGTCTGGAGGAGGCACTGCACTCATATCAGACGATGAGGCAGTGGCTGCAGCAGGTGCTCTTGGGGGACCTGACAAAATAGAAGCAAAAATACTCTCATCAATAGAGTTCATATATAGTTTAATCCTTGCCTTCCAGATGCCAAACTTTGCTAAGTTGCATGCTGGAGGTCTGGTGCTAGAATAATCCTTAGACTGGGCCATGATAGTGAATATCTATAAGCTCTTGGTATCTATCAGGATCTTGTGACTTAGGTGTTAGCCTATACAGTCAGTCAACCTCCCTCTGATACCAATTGAAAGTGAAGGGATAGATACTACTCTAGAGGGGGGGTGAATAGAGTAATCAAATTTTGCACAATACAAAACTTAACTGTCTACCCAACTCCCTTGGAGTGAAGTGCGGAATGAAGAGATTATAGATATTGGTTTAACCTTAAAGCCTAACACAAGTGATGTGCAAACACAAGCTAACTGTAATTACAGTTAAAGCTTGGAAAACCTAAACAGCAACTAGCAACCTAGTTATATCTATTCACAGCCACAGTACAGGAAATATAATAAACAAGCCAGACGACACAAGGAATTTAAGTGGTTCCCCAAACAACTTGGGTACGTCCACTCTTCTACCCAAACGGTAGGAATCCACTACAGGTTTTTGATCAGGTGCCCTGCCACCAACAGGATCTTCTTCAGGTAGATCCAGAGACCCTTTAGACTTTTGATCAGGTGTCTAAAAACCAAGCACAGGTTTTTGATCAGGTGCCCTGCCACCAAGGGATACTTTTGAAGGGAGTAATAACCCTGTACAGGAGGGGGAAGAAGGTTAAGATGTCTTCTCTATTTTACAATAGATTAGAGAAGCACAAAAAGCTTGCACTGAGCTAGAATGCTCTAAAGAATCAAGGCTCCCCCTGGCTCAAGAATGTCCAGGTGAAGTCTTGCTTCAGTGCAGAAAAACTCTTCAGAAAATTCTGAAGGAAAAGCTACAGGAAGAAAGTAAACAATAAAAAGAAACAGTCTTCAAGCAGCAATCTTCTTCTTCTTCTTCTTCAAAGAAACTCTGAGTTGAACTTCCTGAAAGCAGGAGAACTCAGGTGAAGAAGAGATGAAGATCTTAACACTTCTCAGTTAGATGGAGTTTGCTGAGAGCATGAAACTTGAGCTTGATGAAGGCTTGAGTGCTTTTGAATATGTGTGTAACTCTAGCTTATCTCAACTAGCTTGAATCCTTTTGCAAAGGGTTCTTTATATAATCATCAGCAAGCAACGGCTCTCTTCCATTTGAATTATTTGTCTTCTTCTAAGCCTTGAGACCTGGGCTGTAAATATCAAGAAGACAGAAATATCTCTGCAGCAAAACATTCTATAAAAAGGAATAAACCTCTTTCTAAGAAGCTGCAGGCTTAAATCAAATAATCAGATAGACTAAATAAAGTCACATCAGAAGCAATCTCTTTATAGCAAAAGAAGACTTTTCAGTCTAACGGCTATAAAGGGCTGTCAGCAGATAAAGTAAATTAAAATGACAGCTAATAAGACAAACAACTTTATCTTAAAAGATTTTAACTCAGGCAATAAGAATAGAACAAATAATGCCTGGAAACTTTATCATACAGCTTAAAATAGAGTGCCAGAAAATGTATTAATTAATTAAATATAATAAATAAATACAAAATACAAAGGCAGACAGAAAACGTCGAACGACCTTCGAAGATCGTCGAACGACGCCAGGAGATCGTCGAACTATCGGGCAGATAGTCGAACGATCCAGATAGTCGAGCTATCAAACAGATAGTCGAGCTACCGCAGCAGATAGTCGAACTATCAGGACAGATAGTCGAACTATCAGATAGTCGATCTATCTAGGACAGATAGTCGAGCTATCAAGCGCACAGAGATAGTCGAACTATCAAGCAGATAGTCGACCTACCTCAGAAAACAGATAGTCGATCTATCAAAAGATAGTCGAACTATCAAAACAAACCAGATAGTCGATCTCTCAACAGATAGTCGAACTACCAGCGCAGAACAGATAGTCGACCTATCAACCGATAGTCGAACTACCAGCGCAGAACAGATAGTCGACCTATCAACCGATAGTCGAACTATCAGCGCAGACAAAGCGCCGACCAACTGATAGACGATCGTCGATCAGCCGATAGACGATAGTCGAACGGCGTTCGACTATAGTCGAACGAAAAACCTACTTAACCAAAATCTCAGTTTGGAAAAGCGAGGACACTACAGCTAGACTCCGAACCATTGACCATAGATATTTCTTGGGTCAAGGGCACAAAGGAGAGGACTGAACTCAAATCAAACTAGGGTACCAACACTGTTCCAAGAAATAATCCGTCTTCCGAGGAATTTACTCGTCCTGGAAGTGCTTTTCCTATCATCCCTGCTTCCTGCAAAATCAGCATCTGAAAAGCCTATTAGCTCGACATCATTGTTTCTAGGGTACCACAAGCCAAGATTAGGTGTACCTTTTAGGTATCTAAGAATTCGCTTTGCAGCGACATAATGAGATTCCTTAGTGTTCACCTGATATCTTGCACATAAGCATGTGGAAAACCTAATATCCGGTCTACTAACAGTAAGGTAGAGCAGGAATCCAATTATGCTTCTATATTAGGTTTCATCAAAATGTTTCCCTTTCTCATCCTTGTCCAGAGACACATTGGATCCCATTGGAGTCCTCATAGAGGTTGCATTCTCCATTCCAAATTTCTTGAGGAGTTCATTTGTGTACTTCGTCTGAGAGATGAAAATTTCATCCTCAGACTGTTTCACTTGAAGTCCCAAGAAATACTTTAGCTCTCCCATGCTGCTCAATTCAAACTTTCCTTGCATAAGTTTAGAAAAAATTTTGCAAAGATTGTTGTCCGTAGAGCCGAAAATTATGTCATCGACATAGATTTGCACCAGCAAGATCTTGCCTTTGACTTCCCTAATAAACAATGTCTTATCTATTTTTCCCCTCGAGAACTTGTTCTCAAAAAGAAAACTAGACAGAGTCTCATACCAAACTCGAGGAGCTTGTTTCAAGCCATATAACGCTTTATTAAGAAAATAAACATGATTAGGGAATGTAGGATTAACAAAACCTAGGGGTTGCGCGACATATACTTCCTCTTTCAATTTTCCATTGAGGAATGCAGATTTCACGTTCATCTGATAGACAGTGAATCCTTTGTGCGAAGTATACGTCAGGAACAATCTAATCGCCTCAAGCCTTACAATTGGTGCAAAGGTCTGGTCGAAGTCAATCCCCTCCTTCTGTCTGTAACCTTGAGCAACCAGCATGGACTTGTTCTTTATGATGATACCGTGTTCATCCATTTTGTTTCTGAAGATCCACTTGGTGCCGATCACATTCTGGTTCTTTGGTCTAGGAATAAGCGTCCAGACGTTGCATCGTTCGAATTGATGATGTTCATCTTGCATGGCCAATATCCATGCTGCATCTTTGTTCGCTTCGTCAAACTTCTTTGGCTCAACCTATGACAGGAAACTAAGGTGCAAAATCTCGTTAATTGTACCTCTCCGAGTTTTGACACCGTCACGAGGATCTCCTATGATCTGATCTCTAGGATGATCCCTCACGTGTCAGAGCTCTAGGAGTCTGGCATCTGGAGCTCTGACATCTTCTCGGGCTTCTCCTTCTTCTAGGAGATTTTCTCCATCCTGTTCTTCAACTTCTCCAGTTGGCGTTGAGGTGGAGACCTTGACGTACTTGGGAGTTACATCTTTAGCGGTCTCATCAAGACTTAGTTGTTCAATTCTTGCACCTGCATCTTCAAGAATGCCACTGGAATAATTGTTGTGAAGCAAGCTTCCTTCATCAAAAACAACATTAATGGACTCCTCTACCACTAGGGTTTTCTTATTGAAGACCCTATATGCCTGACTATGGCTGCTATAGCCCATGAAGATGCCTTCGAAGCATTTTTCTCCGAATTTAGTACGTTGGTACTTCTCATTATTGAGTACATAGCATCTACAACCAAAAATCCTCAAATAGGATATGGTCGTTTTCCTTCCTTTCAATAGCTCATAAGGCGTCTTGCGATGATTCTTGTTGATCAATGCTCGGTTCTGCACATGACAAGCCGTGTTAACAGCCTCTGCCCAGATGTAATCTGGAAGAGAGGCGTCATTCAACATTATCGTACATGCTTCAATGAGCGTTCTATTTCTCCTTTCCACAACTCCGTTTTGTTGCGGAGTACGCGGGGAGGAAAACTCATGAAAGATACCAAGTTTTTCACAAAATTCTGTCATAGCCCCAGACTCGAATTCTGTTCCATGGTCACTTCTTATTTTGACCACTGAGCAGTTAAGTTCGTTCTGAATCTGCTTGACAAAACTTGTGAAGATATCAAACATATCTGACTTTCGTTTAAAAAAGAACACCCACGTAAACTGAGAGTGATCATAAACAATAACTAGTGTATATGATTTTCCTCCTATGCTATGAACTTGCACTGGACCGAACAAGTCCATATACAGAAGATAAAGACATCTGGAGGAGTCTTTGTCTGGAATGCCCTTAAAGGTAGCCCGAGTCTGTTTGCCCTTCTGGCATGCAGGACAAGGGCTATCTTTGATGCACTTAATAGTAGGGGCACCCTTACTAAGTTCTTAGAAAACAACATATTAATTGTCTTGAAATTAATATGTGCTAATCTCTGGTGCCATTGTTCACAAAGAGATGCACTGCCTTCTGCTACTAGGCACACGGGGGTAGAAGAATCTATGCTAAGAAAATCTAAACAAAATATATTTCTGCTCCTAATACCAGTTAATACCGTCTCCGAAGAGGCACACGATATTATCAAGCACTTATCCTTGCAAGACTTAACGTCATAACCTTTATCACACAACTGACTTACACTGATCAGGTTATGATTTAACCCTTCAATATAGGCCACGTCGGTGATAGAGATTATACCGTTGGAAATCATACCGTACCTCTAGTGACTCCTCGATCTTATCCTCCAAAGATGACTTTGGGTCCATTTTCGACTGGAGAGTAATCATGCGGCAGACTTCTTGTCCCAGTCATATGCCAGGAACATCCACTGTGCAAGTACCAAATAGGCGTTTTGGTGGCCTTTGGACATACCTGCAAAACAGAATCAGTTTCCCTTAGGAACCCAATCGAACTTGGGTCCAAGATTCCTTGTTAGCATACTCCCCCTCGGGTAGTTAACCCTACGAGTGGTCGGCCTCGCATTGCTAACATGAGGAGTCTAGTTGAATCTTGGATTAAACCAGCAATCCTCGGCAAAGTGACCAACTTTTCCACAACACCAATAGTCAAACCTGTTGTACCGCTTCCTAGTCTCCAGCTTTACCCTGGGAACGGTGGGTCAAGCTGGAGCCTTAGATCTAGAGGTGGAGGCATCATGATGACAGCAATCACATGATTTCTTCACTTCCTGTTCCTTCATTATAATAAGCTTGGCTTTTGGTGCCTGCTTTCTATTATGGCCGCTATAGAAGTGGCCATAATTTTCCACTTGGATTTCCTCATAAGATGCCTTGAAGACACTCTCGCCGTAGTTGCGGGGGAAGGCCCAACCATCATATCGGCTCTTGGACTTTTCAACCCAGGGCCGGAAGAAGTGGCCATAGGTTGACTCAAAGTCCTATTCATTGCAGGGAAAGCCAAGCTTCCTGAATTCAACATGATTGAGTAGGGCCTTTCCCTTTTTTGCAATAGAGGCCTTCTTAGCAGCCTTATTTTTCCTCTGCTTTCTATTTCTCCTGGATTATTTACCAGGCACACCCACATGCCCCAAGCCAGCCCCCTTAACCTGAGCAGAGAAGGTATCAACTAGTGGAAGAACAGTCTTTGACATAGAGAAGCTTTTGACAATCTTCCTTTCTACCGCAAGTTGTTCTTCCAACCTGTTGACTTCTTCCTGTTTAAGGTCAAGGAGCCTTAGAGATTCTGAGTGCTCAGAAGTCAGGCCCAGGTGTTCCTGTCGGAGAGAGATCAAGCTAGTGATCTCTTCTCTTACAGACACACCCTCAGCCTTAAGGAATTTGACTTCCTTTTTCTTAGCCCTCAACCTCTTACGACATTCCTCAAAGGTATTAAGCAGAAACTCATACTTTTCGAGGAGCTCAGCTTCACGGGCAGATGGGCTGTCCTCGAGATCATCATCAGTAGACTCATAGTCTGAGTCAGAGAGGGGGGTACGAGCTTTTACCTTCCCAGTAAATGGGGGGCACTCTCCTTCTGAGTCAGAGCGACCCACTAGCCCGAAGTAGGCTTTCTCATAATCACTGGAGTCTGAGGAATCATACTCACTCAGTGTCTTTGGCTTTTTGGCAATGTAGCTCCTCTCCTTCTTCTTATCTCTAGAGGACTTGTGCTCCTCTCCCTTCCCCTTATCTCTTTCCTTGGTGGCAGTCAGCGATGATGTGACCTGGCTTATTACATCCAAAGCAAATAATGTCATTAGAGTGAAATTTGTTCTTTTTGGATTCATACCTGTCAGACGAATAATTCTTCTTCTGATGTCTGGAGGAGGAGTCATCTCTCTTTCTTTGATTCCTTTACTTGAGGAACTTCTTGAACTCCCGAGTGATGAGGGAGAAGTCTTCTTCATATAGCTCTGAGCCGGAAGAGCATGGCTCAGATTCTTCTTCCTCATCCATTTTCCGAGAGCGGGATGAGGCTGCACCCTTGCCTTTCCTTGAGTGATTGGCTTTTAGGGCCACAGTCTTCTCTCTAGCAGCTGCTTTATAGGCTTCTTCTTCAGCTTTTCTGGTGTTCAACTGAAGCTCATAGGACTGAAGTTTCCCAAACAGAATCTGGGGATCTGTTTCTGCCAGCCTGCCAAATTCTCTGATGGCGCAGATCTTGGTGTCTCATTCCTTAGTAAGGGATCTAAAGAACTTGTCATTTAGTTCACCGTCAGTGAACACTCTGTCATAGCCCTTAAGGGCATTGACGATATTCAGGAAGTTCTCGAATATCACTCCGATTTCTTCCTTGGGACCTTGACTGAAGGCCTCGTACTTCTGGTTTAGAAGGGATCTTCGATCATCCCTTACTTCATCAGTGCCTTCCATCAAGATGATTAGGCAGTGCCAAATGTCCTTGGCAGTCCTACAATTGCAGAAAACCTGCATCATGGAATCATCGACGGTGCTTACCAGAATGTTTTGAGCTTTCTTGTCGAGTCCAACAAGCACCATCTAATCCTTATCCATTTCCGAAAGTTTCTTGGACACTTTCTTGGTTATATCAATGGTGGAGGCCTTAGTGGGAATATAAGGTCTCTCCTCCACTACCATGAAGAGTCGTGGGTCGACTGCTTCTATGTAGTACCTGATCCTTTCGTTCCAGATAGGAAAGTTCAGCTTGGTGCACACTGGGATCTTCCCTGAATACTTGAGTCCTTCCATTTCAGAGAGCTTCTTTCTTATTGACAATAGATGCGGGAACTTACTCAACGTGTTAACCTTATTGACGAGAAACCTCCCTCTGATACCACTTGAAAGTTATCTAGTGTCAACTAACTTAACCTATGGGGGGGATAAGTGATTTGCAGTCTTTTGCGGAATTAAAAATTAACCTGCATAAACAACAAACATAACACAGAAAAGCACACCAGAAATTATAGTTGTTCCCTGATTTGGGTACGTCCACTCTCCCCCTTCGACCTATCTCCCAACAAGGGATGACTCGGTCACTTCACCAACAGGATTGAAATCCAATCCTCTCACTATGGAAGAAACCCTTCCACCCGAAGGAGTCTCTACTCCTCCACCACGGGTTGCACCCAACCCTTACAACGAGGAAACAAAGTTCCTTTACAACAAAGTTAAACTAGAATGTACAAGAAATACAAACTACGTTTGGAGAACCCGATGTCTCTCTTCGTTCAATGAAGCTTTCTTGATGAAGACGAAGAGTGCACGATCGGCGCACTCTCTTGGAGAGGATCTTCCCGAGATCAGCGGCGGCAAGTGATTGCGGCGGCGATGCTTTGTAGATCCAAACTTCTTGACGAAGCTATCAAGTTCTACCAACGATCTTACTTGGATCAATCGTCTCAATCGATTTGGAGGGGAGAAATATTCTCGCTCAACAAATAAAGAGACAAAGGATCTCAAGATAGAAACGTGAGACGCTAAGCTTAGCCTCGGTTATGTCATCGGACGATCAAAGATGACATCTAAGATCAGCGGCGGTGACTGTCTTGCGAGCGGCGACGGCGACGGAACGAGTTTCGCGATCGGCTAGGTTACGCTCTACCGCTTTGATTTCTCGTAATTGATTACCGTTGGAGTTTGAGAAACGCGAGTATTTATATTGTAGACCAACCCTAAATGACTGTTGTGGGCCCAACAAGGAGAAACCCTAAGCCCGGTCAAAACAGCGCCTGAAATCTGGGTTCGGTCCAGCGAGCAGGAAGAAATCGCCTAAGGCTAATTCGGCGGGAATCATTGGTGATTCTCGACGAATCGGCGAGAATCACTTATGATTCCCGTCGAATTATCCTTGGTAGAATTTTAGCAGAAAAGCTTGCCATCCGGAGTGAATCGGCGAGAGTCAAAACCATTCTCGACGAATCAGCGAAAATGCAGAGTCATTCTCGACGAATCGGCAAGAATCACTTATTGATTCTTGACGATTCTGACTTAGCAGAATTCTTGAAGGCTTGAGTAAGCCGGATGCAGTCTGTGGTAATCGGCGAGTGATTCTCGACGAATCGGCGAGAATCACTAGTGATTCCCGTCGAATCGGCGAGAATCACATAGTGATTCCCGTCAAATTAATCTTAGACGAATCTTGGTCTTTCTTCCCATGAGTTGGTCTTTGACCCATCCTTGCTCCTCTCCAGCTCTTGCTCTATCTCGACCCTGTGCTTGAAAGTAAGTACACTCCAATAGAGAGAGCACATGTGAGCCAACACACTTATCTGCTCAACGAGGGCTTACGTTGCGCAGACCCGTGTATATTGACCCACTACACCCTGACATTGGTGTGTACTTAGCATGGAATAGCTGCAAGCACAACTTGAAGAATATCATAAAATTTATTATCTATTAACCTTAGCTTGTTCAGGGGCTTCTTCAAATCAGGTACATTGTGGATACAATACCCAACACTAGGTCATAATAAAACCCTAGGATGCTCAAAGAGACCAGGTGAACTAGGGCATGAAGGTAGATATCACCCTTCTCTACAAAAAACAGATTCCAATTACCTAACCTAGGGTGTGACTTTAAGGCCTCACCATGACTCTTTGACCCCACCATAACATCCCTAACCCATTAAGGGGTCCCTTGGAGCACCTATAACCCATTGGGGTCAACTAAAGTGGTCAAGTTGACCAAAGTAAACCCTAACCCTAAAATGGTCAAAGTGGCCTATCTAGTGCCAGTGAACCTTCAACTTGACTCCTTGACCCCATCTAAACCTTCGTAACCCCTAAAGGAGTTTAATGGGCCACTAAGGACCCATTGGAGTCAACCCAAGAGGTCAAGTTGACCAAAGTCAACCTAAATATTAAAATGGTCAAAGTATCCTAATAAGGGTGAAGTGACCACCATGGTGCAAACCAACCCTACCCAAGTATCCCTAGACCTTAGGGGAGTCCAATGGGTCACTAAGGACCCATTGGAATCAACTCAAAAGGTCAAATTGACCAAAGTCAACTCAACCCAAAATTGGCTCAAATTAACTCAAGTTAACCCAACCAAGCCCAACCCACTTAGGCTAGACCCAATTGAGGTGACCACATAGCCCATAAGGTTAGAAAATATCTGATTTGCCACTCATTTTCTATAAATGATGACTTGGAGAGATAAAATGTGTGTTTTCCCCCTTAATGGAGAGAGAGAAAGAAGAAAGAGAGAGAGGAGTTATGGAGGAGGCCATAGGTCACTCCTTCCACCTCCCCTAGCAGCATTTGGGATTCCCTGGTGCTTAAGATTCATCTCCCCATCAACTCCAGCCCATAGACATCAAGAGGGGAGCCCAACCACCATGCCCGACCACCCCTTCACCTCCCCTCCATGGAAAAATATAAATCCCCACTATACATCCCCCCATTCCCACTTTTGGCAAACTAATCACCTTCAAAATGTCCTTGGCAGTCAAATTGGTATATTAGATCAAGGGTTTTCGTGGAGGATTGAGAAATTGGGCAAGCTCGTCGGAGAGGAGAAAATCCACGGCCAACCGCCTCCACTACCTTCGTCGTACTCCAACAAAGGTCCACTTGTCCTCCACTCCCTTGTGTTAGTATCCTAGATAAAGTAGGAGAGAAATCAGGCTCAATTGAGCCTGATTGGGTGACAAAAATTCTGAAATTTTCATGGTTTTTATAACACTCGGCTTCGGTTGAAAAAACCCCTCCGGCGGCCGTGCCGCTGCCCAACGATAGCCCCCAGCTCAACGGAGGTGGTGGCAGTGGAGGTCGGCCACGGAGGGAGTTGGATCGCCGACAAATCGCTCAAAAAATTGCTCCAGGTCGGGTTGATTGTGGCAATTGGTTGGAGGAGGAAGACGATTCAACATGCATCTGATTGTTCTGTGTTATGATATAGTTATTTTTATTAATAAGTGTTTTTTATTCCCTTTATTTTGCACCTTCTTCAATCAAAAAATGAGCCCCTTAGGGGCTGAACCATGAAAAGTGGCCAAAATGAAAATTATAGTGCTTGAAGTCTACTTTCTTTTAAAAAACAATTTTAACCCATTTGGGCAGTAGTCTGACCACAACACTCACAATTGTGCAGTCTATACATAGTGTTGGGTCCATTGCCCCAATGTACAGTAGATTGGATTTGAAGAGGCATATCCATCAACACTCAGAGCATAGTTGTATTTGATATTATTTAAGTACATCATGTGCAGGATGTTTAATGGAACAAGTCTAGACAGATTGTCTAAGTGATGAGATAGGTGGCCACAAAGTGAAGATGCTGGAAAGGAAGTAATTTGCTTAAGTCCACAGGCATTGAGTGAGGTTAGCTCACTCAATGCCAGAAGTGAAGGAGCAATTGAAAATATAGCCAAATCCACGGGCATTGAGTGGAGCAAGCTCACTCAACTCCAGAGGTAAGGAAGAATTTTGGCAAGCTGGAAATGTGGCTATGTCCACGGGCGCTGAGTGAAGGTAATTCACTCAACACCATACACATATAGGAAGAAATATGGCTAAGTAGTTTGGCGTTGAGTGATGAAGACACACTCAACGCCATATAACAAAATGCTGTGAGTTGAACTGAGTTCATAGTTCATCGAACTGAGTTCAGAGTTCGTCGAACTGAGTTCAGAGTTCGTCGAGCCGAGCTCACCATTCGTCGAGCTAAATTCAGAGTTTGATATTCCGAGTTCGTCGAACTCTGTTCAGAATTCGTCGAATTGAGTTCAGAATTAATCAAGCTGAGCTCACCATTCTACTAACTTAGTTCACCATTTGTCGAACTCAGTTTAAAGTGAGGTAGGTTCAGTCAGTCGAAGCCGAAGGTTAAGAGGCAAAAAAGTGGCTAAGTCCACAAGCATTGAGTGAAGGTCATTCCCTCAATGCCATAGACTCATAAGTGTTTAGTAACACTCACAGTAAAAGCCAGTGTTTTTAAACACAGAAAATTGGCTAAGGAAAAAAGCGTTGAGGGAGGTGTGCTCACTCAACGCTCTCAACGCCTAAGATACTGTAGAGGCATAAATTTGGCTAAGGCAAAAAGTGCTGAGTGATGAAGACACACTCAACACTCTCAATGCCTAAGATGTAGAAAGCTTTTCCAAGGAAAAAAGCATTGAGTGATGAAGACACACTCAACGCTCTCAACGCTAGTGAAGCAGGAAGATTTTGGCTAAGGCAAATGACATTGAGTGAGGCTTGTTCACTCAATGCTCTCAACGCCTAGATAGACAAAAATTTGTCTATTTGTGTTTTGGGATTGAGTGATGCTTACTCACTCAATGCCTATGCTAATGTTGTTTAATTTTTGGCTAAGTCCACAGCTGATGACGTCAGCACGTCAACAAGTCAACATATTTCAAATTAGTGGTCAGATGGCTACAGTACGTGAAAATTCTTTCTGTAGACCTACTGTATGACAGTTGGCGTTAAAGTAATGTTACTGCTGGACATTAATGATGCAGGGACCACTGGTCAAGAGTCGTTGAGTCATAATCATTAAAAGGAAAAGGATTTACAGAGAAAGGACAGCTTTTGGAGAAAATCAATCAAGCAGTTCCTCTTCACCGCCATTATTGTTGTGCTGAAGAACAGGAAGCTCAAGTCAGCAAGATGAAGAGCAAGTTAGCTGTTGCCATCTTCATCGACTTCAATAGTTTAGAGTATTTCTCTGTGGAAAGTGGAAGCAGCCAAGTTCTGACCCTTGCTGCAAGCTCTTCACATTCCAGTTGTACAAGAAACATCCTGAAGATCTTAATCTTGAAGCTGTGAAGAGAAGAAGCTTGAGAAGCAGAGATTTGAAAGAAGGCCCAGGGGACTATTCCTCAGGAGTCAAAGTTAGGGCTGAATCACCTCAACCCAGGAAAGGAAGAAGAGGAAAATCTATCGTAGTCTGCAAAGTTAGAGCTGAGATTTCCTCAGCTCAGGTAGCAGCCATCAACTGCTATAAATTCACAGTTCCAGCAGGAAAAATCCCTTGTGCTGTGAAGTAGTTGTTAGGGCTGAGCTTCAGGCTCAGTTCATAAAGAGGCAGAACATTGTTCTGCAAGTCACTTCCAGCACAAGCAATAGATACTTGTTGTTGTGGAAGTAGTTAGGACTAAGAACTTTTTAGTTAAGTATTGTAGACTCTGGAAATATATTTCCTGGAGTCACGGTTGGGCTGGGTTTATCTCAGTCCATGTAGATTGGAATAATGAAATTTTACTTGTGGGAAGTCATCACACCAACCCACTTTCATCCTATAGGATCCAAGTGTGGATCTAAGCTGTAGGGCTTAACAACTTGAGGTAGCAGAGTGCTGCTCTCTGAGTGTAGGATCCTTTATGGATCTGAGGTAGGGCTGTCCTCCCAGCCTGAGTGTAGGGCTTAACAACCTGAGGTAAGTGGTTTGCTGACCATTGAGTTGTAGGCCCTTGTGGCTGAGAAGTAAGTCTTGGAGGAGATTTAGAGATCCTGAGGGATCTGAGGTGTAAGCTCTTTGGAGCAAGTTTTGGAGAAGTGCCTAGTCCAACAAGATAGTTGGATAGGTAAGAGGGAAAGTGGATGTACCCTAGTTAGGGGAACCACTATAAATAACTGTGTGTGTACAACCCCGTATTCGTAGAGTAGGGCTCTCCCATTAGACGTAGGACCAACTTTCAGTTTGTAAGCTTTTGGAGAGTTTTACACTCTTGGTGGCCAATTTTGGGCGAGTGTGGCAAGATGGCCGGTCCCCCCCCAGATTGCCTTGGTGCGAGGTGGGAGCGGCGAGACAGGCGCATCGGCATGCGGCTCGCCCGGGCGGTCTGCCCTACGGGCGAGCCAGGTTGTGGCCTGTGGCTCGCCCAGGCGGTTTGCCTTGTGGGTGAGCCAGGCTGCGGCCTGCGTCTCGCCCGGGCGGCCTGCCCTGCGGGAGAGCCAGGCTGCGGCCTGCGGCTCTCGCGGGCTGCCTACCCTGCGGGCGAGCCAGGCCGCGGCCTGCGGCTCGTTCGGGCGGCCTGCCCTCCGAGCGAGCCAGGCTGCAGCTTGCGGCTCGCTAGGGTGGCCTGCGCTGTGGGCGAGCCAGGCTGCGGCCTGCGGCTCGCCTGGGAGGCCTGCCCTGCGGGCGAGCCAGGTTTTGGCCTTCGCCTTGCCCGGGCGGCCTGCACTACGGGCGAGCCAGGCTGCGGCCTGCAGCTTGCCCGGGCGGCTTGCCCTGCTAGCGAGCCAGGCTGCGGCCTGCGGATCACCCAGGCGGTCTGCCCTACGGGCGAGCTAGGGTTCGGCCTGTGGCTCGCCCAGGCGGCCTGCCCTGTGGGCTAGCCAGGCTGCGGCCTACGGCTCGCCTGGGCAGCCTACACTGCGGGCGAGCAAGCTGCGGCCTACGGCTCGCCCGGGTGGCTTTCCCTGCGGGCGAGCCAGGCTGCGGCTTGCGGCTCTCCCGGGCGGCCTGCCCTGCAGGCGAGCTAGGCTGCGGCCTGCGGCTCGCCCGGGCGGCCTGCCCTGCGGGCGAGCCAAGCTGCGGCCTGCGACTCGCCCGGGCGGCCTGCCCTGCGGGCGAGCCAGGCTGCGGCCTGCGGCTCGCCCGGGCAGCCTGCTCTACGGGTGATCCAAGCTGCGGCCTGCGGCTCGCCCGGGCGGCCTGCCCTGCGTGTGGTTCCTTCGGAGTGGGTGGGGGTGCATGGTTCGGCCCCCCGAACCCCCTTGGGCCGTATTTTTACCGTTATGCCCTCGAGGGGGGATTACCTCTTTACCCATCGGTGTGGAGATTTTCTATTGGCCCGAGGCATTGTTGGCCTTAAGGGCATTTTGGACATTTCAGCCCCGAGGACTTGGAAAAACTATAAATAAACCCCCTTGGGTGCCTTTGGAGAGGATGAGTTTTTTTTTGGTCTCCTCCTCCCTTGGTTTCTTTTCTTGGTTGAGTTGAGAGAGATCTCAAAGGTGCCCAGCTCTGCCATAGGTGAGGTAGGGGAAGTGCTCTTGTGACCTTCCGGGTGTGTCGTGGGACCTCCACACTAGAGTCGAGGGTCTGTTCATAGTTTCCTAAGTCTTCGGCCCGTGACGTTCCCCTGAGTGTAGTAGGTGTGAGGTCACCCCTCTTTTGGGACCTCGAACTCCATGAGAGACCAAGTTTTTGGTTTCAACAATATGCTTTTCTGTATTTTTGTCTTTGTGCAGGTTGTGTACATCTTGAAAGCATAAAACAACTTAAAGCCAAAGCTCTTAAAGAAGAAACATAAAAGAACTCAAAAAGAGACCACTAACCTATTCACCCCCCCCCCCTCAAGGTGATTTAGTTATCCTTGAATTTAAGACTTTAACATAGGGTTAAGCAGAGAATAAGTTAAGTTCCCCTATCAATCTAGCCCTCCAAATGAGTTGAGATTTGTACTGGTGGTCACTCTTACTTATACCTCTGACATATACAAAAATGAGAATTTTTGGAAAACATTTCTCCTATAGTTTTTGTAAATATTTAATAATTCATGTATGGTTTAATTAGGGGTCTAGTAACCTCAAAACCATCAAAAGTTTTGGTGGATGACCCTTAGGGTCATGATAGGTCACTGGTAATAATCTCGACCCATTTGGGGTTTATTTGATTGGGTAATGGTGTGACCAAAGTTTGGTCATATTAAGGGAAAATTAGGGCAAGGGGGAAATTGCTGGGTTGAGTGGTTTGGGGTGGAGATACCCTAAGACCCTAGTGTAGGCCCTAAAGTTTAGGTTTGGGGCCTAGTGAAGGACATGTGATTATATGTCCTTGGATTGTCTTGGAACTTGGTTGGTGAGTTCCTAGGGTAAAAATAAGCTCTAGAAGAATGGTTGTGGGATTTTTAGGAACTTACACCCTCTTTAAAATAGTTATGGATAGATTAGGCCACTTTGATTAAATATTTATGTACATGCTTAAATGACCTTAGATGCTCATGAAATTTAGGAAGTAGACTTATTTAGATGATGTTGTTCCCTAGAAATTTTATTGTGAATTTTGGATTGATAATTTTAGCACTTCATTCACAAACCCTAAGGTTGATTCAATCACAAGATAATTATTCACTACTAGAAAATATACTTTTAGCCACGGTAGATTTCTGTGGCTAAAAGTCCAAAACCGTGGCAAATAACTATTAGCCACGGCCTACCCACGACAAATGGGCGTGGGCAATGCGAGTGTGGCTAATAGTATTTGCCACGCTGAATCCGTAGCTAATAAGTAATTAGCCACGGTTCAATTACCGTGGCTAAAAGTTCCTCATTTGCCACGGTTCAATTGCCGTGGCTAAAGGGTATGTAATAAACCTAACATAAAAAATATTCGGCCGCCGGAGTCGCCGCCGCCCGGCCACCTGCCGCCGCCCGGCCGGCCGCCGCCGCCGGCCTCCCGGCCGGCCGGCCGCCGCCGCCACCGCCGCTGCCCGACCGCCGCCCGGTCGCCGCCGCCCGGCCTCCGCCCTCGCGCTGATTTTATTTCAAACAAGAATTTTTAATGGGCTATATAAACCCCAAATCGAACTTTTTGTTAGCGGTGTGGGACTAAAAAAAACCGGACCTTTTTCCACGGATTAGGCTTCCGTGGCTAATACTAGATTATTAGCCACGAAACAGGCAAACCGTGGCAAAAGTCGGGTTATTTGCCACGGATTAGTCATCCGTGGCTAATACTAGCTTATTAGCCACGGAATAGGAACCGTGGCTAATACTTCAGTATTAGCCACGGTTTTCCCCCGTGGCAAAAATAATCGTAGCTAAAAGCCATTTTTCTAGTTTTGATTTTAGGGTCATTTGCTTACTATATTATGAAACTTGGTCAGGGAACATTTTAGGACATAATCATGCTTTGTGAATTTTTATAAAATAATGGAAGAATTTTCATATAGGATCCTTCACAAAGTGCCCTTAGATGAATACTTTTAAATAATTTATCTATATGACCAATTGGAGTTAGAACCTTAAAATTCTTGGTCAGTAGTCTTTCCTGGTCATATTTATCATCTAGTAACTTTCTCATAATTTTTGGATTGTTTTTTCAATTTTTCCCTATTTATCATAATATAGTGGTTTTTTATCTAACAATTTATTGAGGGTCAAATCGTTTTTGGAAAATTGGGATTTTTTATATTTACTGTTATTTTGATGTTTCCAAATTGTCTTAATTTTTTTACGGTCATACCTAGTCAGAAAAGTGTATTTGGTGTTCAAAATCATAAGAGGTCTGGTCCTATAGAAATTACAATAAATACCAAATAAAGTAGGAAAATTACATTATTCGTGATTTATTCCTAAAATATCATGATAGATCCCAAATAATAATCTTAGGTCATTTGGATGATTATTTGGAAGGTCACCATCCTTGCACATCATATAATCCATTAGGTATACACACAGCAAAACCGTAGAGTTAGGGAAACATGTGAACCTTGGTATAGGGTAGTTGGTGTAACTGGTCTGGTTTAGAATGAATAAGGTCACCAATGGAAGGCAGGTTGTGAGAGGCTTGTTGACTAGGGGAAAGGTTGTGCTCGGGATCGTTGAAAGATCATCTTTTCACTAGAGAAAATATATATACACTTAGGGTTAGATTCAAGTGTAAGATAAGTAGGGTCGGGACATGGGAAGATACCAACGATAATAATTACCTTGAGAAAGGGAGCTTTGGGCTTCAGCCAATCATAGTTCCTAGTGCTCTCGAGAGCCCTTCATTGGAAATTCCATGGGCAGTCCAATGTTAACCCAAAATTATAAGATTAAACGGTTATGCAAGATTTAACTCTTATTATCCACCTTCACACACCCCATGGTTACCGGAGGCATGTTTGGTTAAGACTCATGAGCGGTAGGCTAGGTGGTGATAGGTACAGACTTGTTTGTCTGGTGAGCCAGAGGCTCGGAAGGTTTTTGTGACGGACGGGTTAGTCCGGGGAGCCGATGGCTCGGCAATTCATGGTTGCATGTGCATAAAAATGGCGGGTCTTCGGTATTAGACAGTCAATTGCACCGAAGTCGATATGTTGACTCAGCAAGTGTGGTTTTCACTAAACTAAGGAAAAGTCTGGCGGCTTTGTCAGCATCAGTACATGGTTACTCTAGTGTGTCGTTCATAGGCGTACGTAAGGGCTAGGCCTGGTAGTGCGAATACCTACCTAGGAGTGGGGTGGCCCAACCTACTGTCTCTTTTGGCCACTACGGAGGCTCCTGGTAGTAAAGCTAGCTTCCAAAACTGGGGAACTAAAGGTCTGCGCGCATAGAGTCGGGTGTGTGTAGCACTTGTTTGAACACTGCATTAAACACACATATCATAACATATCATATCAATATTGCATTTAAACCCCTACCCCTATCGTTTAGATTGGTATGAGACTTTTTTACGATAAGCCTTACAAAATGATCCCTTAATCTATAAGTTTGTGAAACTGTTGTATGGGCATTATTATAAATTAAGGTTACTTTTAGTATGGCTTGTTCACTTTACTATTTTTACTGCTATGTACCTTACTTTGTTTACATTACTGCTTCATTGTTATGGTTCCTTAGTACATACTCCTGTTAGGGTAGTTGTCAACTGCTCTTGTTCAATCTCCACCTTAAAAATCTTTCCTTTCCTCCTCCCCTCACTGTTCATAGGAGTCGTGGGGGTGATGCGAGGACGATAGTGGCTTAGTCTTTTGACTAATGGTCGGTGTACCACATTATTTTAGGAATTCGAGGTGACTCACTAGTCGCAGGAGGATGGAAGGACTTGAGGATCAGTTGCTGCACACTACCGATACAACTCGGCGACAGGTTGAGGACGGTTTTCAGTTTGCTTTCGCTAGATGTGTGAGTTGTGAGAGAGAGAATATTTGTATTAGACATGTACCGGGCTTAAGCCCATTTTTTACTCTCTTTTATACTCGTACTCATTATGGAATATTGCTCTTTTATATATTTTTATAGTGAGCTGTGAGGTGTGGACTTGTGTTACTCATCTTAATTCTCTTTTTTTGTCCTACTATGATGTGATTATTTTAGCCAGTAAGATCGGCGCCATGCAGTGTCATCTAACTTGGTAGTTGGAGTCACCATAAGGCGGTGGATCTGGGCATAAGACCCGGTGGTGAAAAAAATGGGGGTCTTACATTGCACATAGTAAGAGACTTTATCATTTGCTACCAAACATGTTGGAGTCTCAGAACTTAAAGATAAAAGGTTTAAACAATGAATATTTCCATTCCTAGTGCCCGTTAACATGACCTCTTGGTCACTTGACCTTTTGATCAGACACTCATCCTTGTGGAAGACAATGACATAGACAAGATCCCATAGTTGTCTTATGCTTATCAGTTTGTGTTGCAAACCTTCCACATAAGCCACTTTTGTGATTGAGAATATGCCATTGGTGATCATACAATTGCCGTTGGAAACTCCTTTGTCTGAACCTCCTAAGATCACATTAGGTCCATTCTTCACTGTAGTGTATTCCTTTTGACGGGCCATTATTCCAGTCATATGACTGTAACTTACACTGTCCAAGTATCATATTGGTGCATGGGTACTTGAACTAACCTGCAAACACGGTTTAGTTTACCCTAGGACCCCAAAATGGATTGGGGCCTTGGTTCTTGTTCGCTTGAAACTGAACCTGTCTACCTGCAACACTCCTAACAAGAAGACTTACCCTTTCCCTTGGCACACTAAGGTTGTGTCAACAATCTATGGAAATGTTTCACACTTTACCACAACCCTTGTGGAGTGCAAGGAGTCAACAACTATCTATTTAAAAGACAGAGTAGGACCCTTTTTCTTATTTCTTTCAGCAAGAATTTGACTGAAAGTGATTCTTCCAGTAGATATACTTGGCTTACTCTGAGTTCCTCCAACAATAGTATTCTTTGCATTGGACAAGTTATTGATGGCATCAGAGATGGCCAAGTCAGGCTTATTGATTGACTTCCCTTTAGTCTGAGCTATTGTTGGAAGAGCAAGAGAATAGGCCACTACTTTATCCTTGAGTGTGGGGGCTGGAGCACCAAACACAAATGGTCGATGATGGGCCATATAGATTTCATCATCGGGAGTCTTAAAGGCACTCAAACCCCTACCCTTCCTTCTACTATAGCTGTGAGCATTTTTTTCACACTACTGGATCTTTCACTAAACCAATGACCATATATACTCTCTTGATCATACTTGTTGGATGGAAAAATAAGTTTCTCAAAAGAGATGGCAGGTTGGATTGGTGCCTTTCCCTTACTCCTATTCCTTCTTCTAGTATTCCTCTCAATATACCTCAGCCCCTTCTTATCAGTTTGGGTTGTTAAGGTATCAATGAGTTGTAATACAGATTTAAGTTTGGAGTATTGATGCACTAGCATCCTCTCTTTGAGGATCTTATCTTCCAACTCTTTAATTAAAGAGTTCATACTTTTTATGGTTGAAAATTGAATAATGGTGATTGTTTAAAGTTGGGATATATCTTTGCTCATCTGCTCAGCTATGAGGCTGACTCATTGTTTAGAGAGAGATATTTTCTTGGCTGTCTTGTAGTGTACAAGATTTTAGAATGTGGAATCATCTACGACACTCATAATGTTGTTCTTTGCCCTCTTATCCTTGGTTGTCAGGATGACCTCATCCTTGGTCATCTCAATATACTTCTTTTGGGTTTGGACACTGGCATCTAGGATAGAAATCTTCATGGGGATGAAGGGTCCTTCCTGAACAATAAAGAAAATCCTTGGGTCTAAGGCTTCCATGAATAGCCTGACCCTTTCTTTCTAGACACCAAAACTTTCCTCTTTGTAGATTGGAAGCTTCATGGAGCTCAACTCCTTATGGCTCTCTTCCTAACCTAAAAGCATAATCCTTAGCTACCCTTGGAGATCAGTTAAGACTATTAAGTCCTTTTGAACAACCTCTCTATGATACGACTTGAAAGTCTTTGTTTCAAGAGTAGTTAAACAACTAAAGGGGGGAGGTGAATAGGTTTTTATGTCTTTAATGATAATCTTTTTTGCTTTGGTGTGTTATGACTTAGTTTTATATTAGCTTTCAAGAACACACAAGTATTTATAGTGGTTCCCAAAGGTATGGGTACATCCACTATCCCTCCCACCTTTCTAATAGTGTGTTAGACAAGTCCAACTTCTACAGTCTTAGTTCAATGAGCTTACAAAATAGATCCCTCAGGATCTCTCAAATTCCAACCTGTACTACCTCAGGCCCAAGGTCCTACACTCAAGGATATATTCTCCTACAACAAATTAATCTGCACCAGATCACCTAGCTTAGACTTTATCCAAAGTTCTACACTCAGGATTGGAGGATTTCCCTACACTTAGATCGACCATAGGATCATATCTTAGAGAATAAATCTCATACAGCTCAGGCACAAAGGCCCTACCTCAGATCTACAGAAGGATCCTACCTCCGAGAATAAATCTCCTACAACTAAGGCACACATGCCCTACCTTAGATCCATTGAAGGATCCTACCTCAGCCTTTATATATCTGGCTTACAACTCAGATCAACTAAGATCCTATAAAAGAAGTGTTGGTTATTGTTGATGATTGATTCCAGAGAGGTGATCTCTGAGTCTGCATCTTCCTAAACTGAGAAGACTCAGCCCTATCTTCTTCAAAACACTAAGAATAGGTCTTCAATGTTATTCTACTTATGCTGTGAAATACCCTACATAGCATTATTTCTTTAATCCTTTTGAGTAGATTAGTTGAATGCAGTAGACTTAAAGATGAACTGCAGCATAGGCTTGCTCTCCTCCTTCTAACACAAAGAGTGAACTTTCTGAACTTGTTGTTGAAGATGTGACTTTCAATAGCTAACTTTATGAACTTTTTAGAACAATAACGAGAGAAAGTTCTTCAAGCTCTACAACTTTGTCGAGAGGAAGAAGATGATCCTCAAGGCTCTTGTTTCCAAAAGTTAAAGTTCTTTTGTTCTTCCTCGAAACTCTTCTTTTGTATTCCACCATCCAACTGTTTTTTGCATAGAAAGACTAGCTAGAAATGGCAACTTCTCCATCACTTTTGCATTTACAACTGTACTAAAGGAAAGCACCACCTTTTGTCTTGTAGTAAGAAAATCCCGTGCTTTTTGAATTTCTTCTGACGTCATTATGACTCAGTTCTTTTAGACTTAGTAAAATCTAGACAGACTACTCAGGCATTGAGTTAAGCCTTGTCATTCAAAGCGAAAGTACTTAGCAAAATTCTACATCTCCAGGCATTGAGTATGTTTAGTGAGCCTTCATCACTCAATGAATTCTGTCTTTTATTTTCTTAACTATTTATGCATCGAGTGAGCATTCATCACTCGATGCTTCTGAACTTAGTTGAATTGTCTGCTGAGTAGGCATTGAGTGACTATGCCTCTAGAATTAGTTGAATTATCTGTGGAGTAGGCGTTGAGTGGACAGCATTTACTCAATGCTTCTGGACTTAGACATATTTTCTTTCTGCTCCTTCTAAGGCTTTGACTGCTTGAGCTTCTATCAATGCTTCTGATCTTTTAGCGTTGAGTGAACTGAGTTAACAAATGCTTCTGGACTTAGTGGATTTTTTGCTTGTCCAATACCCAGTCTTCTTAATTGAGGCATAAAGTGAACTACCTTCACTTAAAGCTTCTATCCTTATCTAGATATCATGTTGAGTTAGTGTTGAGTGAACTTCCTTCACTCAATGCTTCTAGAACTAGTAAAATTTCTAGTCAACAACATTGTGACTTTGACTGGAAGCAGTTCTCTCAAAGCTTTTACTCTTCTAGCATCGACTAAACTGCCTTCACTTGATGATTCTTGACCTAGCCATATTTCTTCTTTGCAAGCATCTTGTCTTGAGTCCATCTGTCATTGTGACTCAGACATCTTATCTAATCATTGTATAATAGACAACCTGCACACACTGAACTGTAACATATATCAAATACAATTATGCACTTTGCATTGATGGTGATTCCTCTTCAAATCAAGGGAACATTGAAGGGCAATATTCCCAACATGGATGTTAAGTCAGCTTTCCATAATGGTGACCTAAAAGTGGATATCTATGTTGAGCAACCCTCAGGTTTTGTTAATCCTAACTTTTCTGAATATGTGTTTCAATTAAGAAAAGCTTTGTATGGGTTGAAATAAGGCACTAGGGCATGGTAAGAAATTCTGCCTAGCTTTCTCATTGAGAACATTTCTCAAGGGAAAACATAAACAAAACATTATTCCTTAGGGAAGTCAAGGTTAAGATTATTTTAGTACAAATTTATATATATGACATAATTTTTGGCAATGTTGATGATGGCCTTTGCAAGAAGTTTGCTAAAATTATGCAATGGCAGTTTTAAACGAGCAGTATGGGCAAACTTAAGTATTTCCTGGGCCTCCAAGTTAGATAATCAGAGGATGGGTTTTTCATCTCCCAGTCTAAGATCACCAAATAGTTAATCAAAAAGTTTAGAATGGAGAGTGCCTCCATAATGAAAACTCCTATAGGGTCAAGTCTGCCAATAGAAAATGATGAGACTAGGAAACCTGTTGATAAAACTTTATATAGAGGCATAATTGGCTCCTTCCTCTACTTGACTGCAAGTAGGCTAGAAATTATGTATGTTACATGTTTTTGTGCTAGGTACCAGGCATGCCCTAAAGAGTTTCATTATTTTGATTCTAAAAGAATTTTAGGATATCTCAAGGGCACACCTAATCTTAGTCAGTGGTGGCCTAGGAATAATGATTTTTATCTAATTGGATATTCAAATGTAGATTTTGTAGGTTTTAGAAAAGACATGAATAATATATCTGGCACCTGTCAACTTCTAGGGAGAAGACCAATATCATAGAGCATTAAGAAGCAGACCAGTGTAGCCATCTCCACTGTAGAATAAGAATATATTTCAGCTTGAAGTTGATGTGCTCAGCTATAATTGATTCAACATAAACTCTAAGACTACAATCTTCAGCTAAGTAAAACATCCATCTATTGTGATTCATCTAGTGCAATCTCTGTTGCTAGAATTCCAATGTCTCATAGCAGGACTAAGAAAATAGAGGTTAGATATCATTTCATTAGAGAGCATGTAGAAAGGGAAGACATCTATCTTGAGTTTGTCCCTATAGACAGACAAGTAGCTGATATCTTCACTAAGCAACTAGATGAAACCAAGTTCAACACCTTCAAATTTTAGTTGGGTATGTTGAATTTGGTATAGGTTCATTATCTTTACATGCATATGTGCATTATATGGGATTAACCGCTTGCAAGTAATCAAGAAAGATTTGTACTAACTATCCAGGAGTCAAGAGCATTGAGACGACTCCAAGCACAGAGTGTGTCGAATGAATCGAGTTCACTTAACGCATTTAATCTGTCAGTTCAGATATCGACTATCTCCAAGTATTAATCTCATCCATTGATCATATCAGGTTAATTATGATAGGTACGGGCCTCTCCACCTTCTCAAATATTAGTGACTATAAATAAAAATGTGTGCTTATAATAAAACACATAGTTCATGCCCTTATCCGACTATCTGCATCCTTGCGAAGTATTCTTGAGCATGCTCTACAATTCTCAAGAAATTCAAAGTCCCAATGCCGCCCAAAGGGGTGGATTTCCTATTCGAGGGACCTGAGCTCGTGAGGAATGTGTTCAAGGATGCACCTGAAGAAGTTCAACTAGATCTTCACTTATTGCAGGTTGCCGACCAAGACTTTGTACCATTAGAACAAAGTTTTATTTGGAAAAGAGAGCTATCTGAAGTTTACTTGAATGCCAAAGTCAATTCCTCTTCCTACACGATTAAGACTTAAATCAGTGGGCATAAGATTAATATTTCCTCAAGAAGACAAAACAAAGCTCTTAACCTGACAAGGTTTGTACCGAAAGACGAGGAGGATGAACTTTTCTTGAGGATTTGAAGTCAGCACTCAAAGGGTATGGCCTTTCAAAGCACACCACTGGTTCTATTCTAAGGAAAGAAATGAATATGAAGGGAAAGTTCTTAGCTGATGTAATAGACAAGGCAATGATCTGTAAAATAGGGTCTCGTGATAAAATTTTCAGGAAGATGTTTGAGACAATGACAAGAGTAATTCTATCCAAAAGGACTGACTAGGGAAGGATTCTTTTTGAAAGAATAGTAGAATGTTTTCTGGAGCCCAACTTAGGGAGAATACTATCCTTATACTTGCACAGTTCTATTCTAGTCATCCTCAATGCGAGGATAGGAACAAAGATACATAACATGAGAAAGTTGGACTCCAAGATGTTTGATAGGTAGGATAGAGTATCACGCTCAAACTATTAGACAACTAATAAAAAGAAAAGGAAAACAGTCACCATCACTAAAGAAAGTAATGAAAGAAGCACTTCTGATAGTACAAGTGAAGAACCTCATGACCCACAGTTGTCTGAATCTTCTGTAGACATTAAAAAAGATGTGAGTGCTCATGTGTCTATGTCATGAGAACCTGCAGCAAGGACTCTACCAAGTAGTGTTTCTCAGTCTGAAGATATTCCAACAAAAAAACTAAAAAATTAACTAGATATGTGGTTGACTGAATCTGTTCAGAGATTCAGGGGGAGACTCTTAGGTTGGATGCTCCTACTGAGGGTGAGAAAGTTCAATCTTTACAGGAAAAGATTACTCCTTCTGGGAAAATCATTAGAGAAGGATAGATTGAATTCCAGATGATTCTCGGTTGCTTTCCTCCAACACTCAAGCCGAGGGGTAGAAGATTCCAATTTCAGTAGAACAAGGTGTGCTCATCACAGTTGCTGAAGACCAGCAAATTACTATGGATAATGGTGAGGTTGAGGGGGACATTCATACAGAGCTCCCTGCTCAAGGGACTATAAATACTACTGAAATATCTGAGTTTGATAAGCCAGCTGTTGATGTTGCTGGTCATTCCTCTATGTTCAAGATGACTGACTTAGAATCCAGGGGAGATATAAGGATGGAGGATGAGGATGTTTGCTTTCAAGGGGAATCTTATCAAGCTTATGCTATTTCTTCTACTTTCCAGGCTCAATTGAAAGGACTTCTAGATTACCAGAGGAGACAGATAGAGCACTATGTAGATGATTATATAAAGGGACTGTGATAAGATCTATCTACTGAGATCAAGTCTATCAAATTTAAGATGAATATGCTAAGGCCAACACTATTGCATTTTTCAAAAGAGCTGCTCCTTTTGAGACTTATACTAACGAAAAGCTTGAGGAGATTAGACAAAAATAGAATGACATAATAGAGAATCAAAACATCACCTAAAACAACATGGAAATGGTGAATAATATGCAAAAGTAACTCATGGAAACAAACAAGTTCACTCTAGAGAAGAGAATGGATGTATTTATACAGATCATAGATTATCATATGCTAGAAGTCAAGAATCTTGTTACCAAAGGAGTAAACTATTTGACTGATAGAATCTCCTTTACTAAGAACTCCTTGAATACTGCCATCTGTGAAGAAGTCATAAAGGGGGAGAAATCAATGATCAAGGCATATACAAACAATGATATCTCGACCACAAATATTATATGGGGATCATTGGGTATAGATTAGTATATATATGATGATGCTCCTTCTCTTAATGTATAGACTAATGTTGATGGGGCTAAATTCTCTATAGCTGATATTCTTACTTTAGCCCCACCACTGAATAAATATAAAGGATGAAAGGCAAGATTGATGTTGAATAAGATGAAGAGATCAAACAAAGCAAGAAGAGATACAGAGAAGAAATGGAATCCAGGCTTGACTTCGAGAGATGGAGTCCTCAATCTAGTACTTTCATTCTATCGGTCTGGTAATAAATCAAAGAGAACAAAATAGATAGAGGAAAGCTATGCAGCTCCCTAGAATGTGCAAAAATGGAAAGGAATGAATAAATAAGGCGAAATTTTAGAAGGGATAAGAAGATAGGTGTGGAGCCATCAGATGCCCAGAGCCTAGCAAGTATTTTCCAAAGCCTTACAACTATTTTGAAAGGCAAAGGCAAAATAAGATTGAAGATGATGAGAATGTTACTAAGAGGCCAAGCAGGGGCATATTCTTCAAAGAACCAAAAATCTAAATTTTTATTTGTGTATTAGGTTCCTTAGGGACTTATGAATATGAACATTATTATGAGCACACAATTTTTTATAGTTATCATATTTTATGTTAATCATATCATAATTATGTGTTATTTATTGCTCCTACTTGCTGTGAACTTTATCTCTTCTATGTGGTAGTATATATCATTGACTAGGGTTCTGACTTTTTCAAATATGAGGAGATTGTTAGGTCCATTGATCATAATGTCCCAGATTTAAAGAAGGCCAACAAGTGAATAATATATACATGATTATATTTCATATATGTTCAAGTTCAATATATGCAGGTTATCTACTATTCCGTAATTAGACAGGTTGTCAGGGTCAGAATGCCATTTGGACTAAAGACAAGATGTTAGTGAAGTCTTTAGTTTCAAGAGTAGCTAGCACCTAGAGGGGGGTGAATAGGTTTTAGTTCTTTTTAAACTTTCTCCTTTCTTTGGTATGTTGTGAGTTAGATTAAGTTAGCTTTCAAGATCACACAACAAGCACACAAGAGATTTTTAGTGGTTCCGTAGATTATGGGTACATCCACTATCCCTCCAACCTTTCTAATAGCTTGTTAGACATGGCAACTTCTCCAAACTCGGCTTCTATGAGCATACAACTCAGATCCCTCAAGATCTCTCCGTCTACTCCAAGACCTACCTCGGGCACAAATCCCTTCCACTCAGAGCCAGCAATGCTCCTACAGCTCAGTGATCCACAGAACACCTACCTCAGACATATAACTAAGTCCTAAACTCATGCAAGGAGAATATCCCAACCACTCAAAGAGAATGACTCTCCTACCTTAGGCAAACATCCTTATAGCTCAGATCCAAACCTGTATCCTACCTTAGATTCACCACTTGAATCCTACCTCAGATCTACAGAAGATCCTACACTCATCTTTTATATATATTAGGCATACAATCAGATCAAATGATCATACAGAGAGAGTAATGGTTTCTTAAAGATGTTTAGTCACTAGAGAAATATTCTTTCTGTCTTCCTCCTTCTATGCTAAGATAACTCAGTCCAGTCTTCTTCATAGCTCCAGAAAGTGTTCTTCAGGAATGTTCAACTTGAGCCTGTGAAGTAGCTGTAGCTAGGTCTTACGTTTGCTGCTTCTTCTTTCTCAAAGATGTCTCTCTAATCTTGCTGTTGAGGATGAGAAAGACAACAACTAACTTACAAGAATTTTCAGATAATTAGTTTGAACAACTTTTCTTGTCTCTACAATAATGTCGAGAGGAAGAAGATGAAGTTCAACACTTCCCAAAAAGTTTTTTCTTCTCAGTGATCTGATCCCTTTCTATCCTGCCATCCAACGGCTCATTGAGCCTTGGGCCCACTTGGATTTGGTAGCTGCAATCTTGATTTTGCATTAAATGCAGTACTAAAGGCACGGGGCGCCATTTGTCGTGTACTGTAGACTTCCCGCAACATTTTGAATTTATGTTGACGTCAGCAACTATGGACTTAGTCGATTTCAGATAATTCATCATAGGCGTTGAGTGAATAGCCTTCACTTAGCACCAAAACACTAACCCAATTATCATTTAACACTAGGCATCGAGTGAACAATCTTTACTCGATGAAAATAGACATTAGCTATCTTAACTGATTAGGCGTTGAGTGAATCTTCATTACTCAATGTATTTGGACTTAGCCATTTTTCTTTTGTATAAAGGAATTGAGTGATACTTATGCACTCAACGCTTTCTGCCTGAGCTCGCCATCTTGATGAGGCATTGAGTGAACAACCTTCACTCAACACTTCTGTACTTAGTTAAATTTCTTATTGAGTTGGCATTGAGTGAACAGCCTTCACTCAACGCATCTGGACTTAGCAGGAATTTAAGTCTTCAACTTCTAAGACTTTGAATGAAATTCAATATGTCGACGCTTTTTTCTTTAGGCATTAAGTGACTTACTACAACTAACTTACTAGAACTTTTTGAAACCATTAATTACTCACATGTGTATGCCATTGTCTAGTAGACCTTCTTCAAATCAGGGACATTGGGATCAATGTACCCAACAATATCCCCTATTTGAAAAAGCCAAAACTTTAGACAATGATATACATTAACACATATGCAGTAGATATAATAGATACAACATTACATAATACAGAGGAAATAATGACTATTCATTCAGTCAAAATATATTCATTAACAGAAGGATTAATTGTTTTTGAGTTGTGCACAAAACAAAATAACATTTCCTTTGGCCCTTAAGATAAACAAGAAACACTTTTATGTTTCAGGTTCTCTTATCACAATAATACTGCTACTTGGCTTCTTGGCAGCCTACTCAACTTTAGCATGAGTTTTTTTTTCTTTTTGTCTCTAGAAGTAACTGAAAGGATTTAGAATGTACTTTGTTGTCTCCACTACATTAGGAAGTAATGTGCCTGCCTTCTTATCTCTTTTGAATTGCCTTCTATCATTTTCACTCTTTTCCATCTTTGCACATTCAATGATGGCCCTAGATTGTAGACTCCATTATTCAAAGTCAGGCATGACTTCCATCTGTTCTCTGTACCAATTTTTACTTAATCTGATTGCTTCTTCATCTACAACAACAGATTTTCCCTCAGACCTCATGATTTGTTCAGTAGTGGGGCTAAATGTAGGAATAATAGCTTTTGATGGTTTATCCCCATGTTCACTCTTTTAAGCTTCTGACTCTAAAGATTCTATCTCATAAACTGTACCTTGAGTATGGAGTTTAGGTTGAATATCCCCCTCAATCTCTGCCATGTCCATATAGATATTCTGAACATCCTCTGGGATTATATCTATAATGATGCTCCATCTTATTTTGATTAAGAGAAATCTTCCGCCAGTTAGGATTGAAACCCTTTTGTTAGGTCAGTTAGAATCCAAATGTTGCCGTTAGAACTTCTTCAAGTGGGGGATAATCACCGAAGAGGCAAATCCCATCCGGAAAGGGGTGCTTTTTCAAATCTCTGGAATCTATTCCAAATATATATGTCATGGTTCCTTACTTTGACAGGGTGCAAATATCTAAAATTCACCCTTTTAGATACTCTTTCAGACCCATTGCCGAAACTAAGTAGTAGTCAAAAATTTGTATCCATTGTTGTTCATGTACAAGAAGAAGCTGAGTATCTTTTTGCAACATCTGCATTTGCTCCCCCTCAGTGAGAGCTATTGGTGTTACCATTGTGATCTCAAAGTGATCAAACATGTAGCCTAACTGCCAACTCAGTATGAGCCTATCATGGTCGCACAAAAGATTGTGGAGAAATTGGGAGATTTGATCTGTATGGTATAACTCATATGATGAGTTGAAAAGGACTTAAAATATTCTAAGGCAAAAGCGTCGAGTGTGTTGAGACAACTCAATGCCTTCGTCGAGTTAAGAGATGACTCGTCGAATGGTGGCATTGAGTGAGTTGAGTGTATTCAACAATTCATCGAGTCAAGGAGTTGATTCGTTGAGTATTACACTTAAGCGTTGAGTGCATTGAGTCAATTCAACAATTCATCGAGTCAAAGTGTTGACTTGACGGATCTGACTCTTAGGCATTGAGTGCATTGAGCTCACTCAATTCCATTCGACGAATTTGGCCTTATGCATTGAGTGCTTTGAGTTCACTCAATGCCATTCGACGAACTTGGCCTTAGGCGTTGAGTGTGTTGAGTGCACTCAATGCCATGGCGCAGAAAGCATTGACAACATTGAGTCCATTCAGCGCCTTCATCGATGTCAAGTATTGATTCGATTGAAGGTAGGCATTGAGTTTGTCATATATCCTATGTGTACTCGACGATTCGTCGAGTATGGAATGATACTTGTTGA
Source organism: Platanthera zijinensis (assembly GCA_039513925.1). Lineage (NCBI taxonomy): Eukaryota > Viridiplantae > Streptophyta > Magnoliopsida > Asparagales > Orchidaceae > Platanthera > Platanthera zijinensis. Next base: position 85,643,136 of record CM077086.1, read on the forward strand.
TTCGTCGTGTATAATGTAGATACTCGACGATTCGTCGAGACAAGGGTTTCCTAGCTGAATTTTTGGATTCTAAGATCTTTGGTCTGCGATTAGCGGTGGGCTATTCTATTTAAATTTTGGAGTATAAATAGATGTTTTTTGGGTTTCTACAGTATGCAATTAATCATTCTATCTAAGCACAGGAGCAGTTACTGTGTGATAAGACCGATAACCCTAGAAAGTTGACGGAAGCCGATCCGCCTTCGTTGTCGCCGATCCCGATCCCGACGAGTGTTGACACCGCCTCTCCTCTAACAGATCTAGCAGGCCCTAGAGATGCTGAGTGTACTCTCCAGACCTAGTGCTTGCTCGATAAGTTGTTACGGGTTCTCCTGATTGTGTGGATTTCTTGTAGAGGCGCGGATATACTTTTTGCACTCAGGACTCAAGCCACCAAGTGACCGACTTAATTTTTTTGGAGCATCTAGGTTGAATATAAACTCAATATCACAAAGGTAATTTTAATTACAGTAAGCTTTACTTCTTGATTCATAAATATTGCCAGATCTGAATTCTTTTGGGTTTTCTTGTTCTTATTTCCGCAACGTGCACAAGTGTTGTGCCATCTAGAAAAACCTAACAATGGTATCAAAGGGTGGTTCGCGACAATATTCATTGTTTCAGAAGTTGCTAAATCTATGACATGCAGATTTAGAAATTTTAGAAGTGTTCTAAAATTCCTAAATCTACTCTTGGGCTCTACCAATAACACATGTGATTTCTTTGTTGCTATTCCTTAACAGTAACTATCACTTTTGTTGGTTTATGAAGCAACGGATGTGGTAGATTTTGAATCTCACACATAGAGTGACGAGCTTATATACTGTGTAAGTGGAGTTTGTGTTGCTCATATCCTATGCATGTAAATCTGAAGATTTAGAAGTGTTCTAAATGTTCAGATTTAGCCCAGTTCATCAAGTGTTGATGATGTTTCTTGTGCACATCTGGGATGTATTTGGATTATGTTGCTGAATTTAATTTTGTTTGACGTACACACTTGTTAATTGTTAACCATGTTAAACGTGTTAATCAAGTATCTAAATTCCCTTAAGTAATATTAAATATTCGGATGCATTCCAATGGATGACACTCTTCCTGCCTTGATCGATGAAGTGTGGGCTGGCCGCAAGGTGCATTAATTAATCTTTTAAGAGTGCGAGCGGATAATTAGGATATCCCACTGTCGACATTGGGTTTAGAATAACTGAGTGACCTCATAGGTGGAGTACCCGGAGGCATAGGGTTGGCATGTGATAGTTTTACTTTCAAGACGACCTAAACACCTAGAGGGGTGGTGAATAGGTTCTAATTCTTGTTTTAAAATTAAGACAAAATATTACTTCAATACTGTAATATAAAACATAAAATTCTGCAGCAAACTCAGCACACACAATCACAGATTCTACAGCTACACAATTCATAGATTGCACACAGTATTTATAGTGGTTCCCTAAGGTCTGGGTACATCCACTTTCCCCCTTCACCTATCTAGCAGTATGCTAGATTTGGCCTAGCTTCTTCCTTTAACTCAGATCCTCAGAATCTACAGCTCAGAATCCAGAAGGATTCCTACAACTCAAAATATTTCCACATTCCTACAACTCAGGCTAACAAGCCCTACCTCAGCCTTGCCACAAGTCCTATAACTCCGAGGATACCTTCTCCTACAACTCAGGCATAAATAGCCCTACCACTCAGAGAATAAATCTCCTACACTCAGCCTTTATAAAATAGGCTTACAACTCAGATCTATGAATAGATCCTATAGAATTTAATAAGGAATTTTATAATCTCTTACCCCTGTTGAGAGAGAAGGGATAAGAACTTTCTTGATCAGCTTCTTGAAGAGGCTGATGGCTGAAATCAACTTGATCTTAGCTTTCTTCAAAGCTTCTTGAATCTGAACTTAGTTGAGTTGATTTCCTTTGAATATAACTGACTGGAAGCTTCCTCCTTAGATTCTAGAAATAGATATGAATCTTCTTGACAGATTAGTTCAGTATCTGCTTCTTAAGAGAACTGTCATTGTCTCCTTCTTGACTTCAAATAGCTGGATCTCTCTCTCTCCAAACCTTTTTAAGATACTTCTGAATTCTTGATTAAATTCAACTTAGACTGAATCTGAGTGGATGATCACTTCAAAATGTCTTCTTAGATCTTCTCACGAAGATCTTCTTCTGTGCCTTGCACTTTCTTGATCAGAGATAAATCTTACAATAGTTGTGTTAGTTGTTAACAATTATTATTATTCTCCTTCTTCTGAATCCATCTATTTATAGACTTCATCCATGATAACCGGCTGATCCGATTTCTAACTAACTTCTGACTAGTCTGACAGCTTCAGTAAACCTGTTGTAACTCACAGCTGTCAAGTCTTCAAACAGTTCTTGAGCCTTTGTCTCTGTCAGCAAAGCGTCAAGACTTACTGTCATAAAGTGTCGAGACCATCTGTCAATATATGTCGACACAAGTGACTTAAGTGTCGACACAGCCTTTGCTGATGTCGACATAGCTTCCTTGATGTCGACACAGCTTCTTGACACTGTATCTTGAGAATGTGTTGACACTGATTATTTGTGTCGACACAAACACTTCACCATTCATCAGCAATCAACTTGGTCTAGACTCAGCTGTGTGTCGACACAAGTCCGTTGTGTCGACACAGTTGATGTAGAATTAGAACATAGCGTGTGTCGACACTGCCTCTAGGTGTCGACACAGTTATTGTCGAATCTGCCTCTGTGTGTCGACACAGCCTCCCGGTGTCGACATATTTGATGTCGACTATAATCTTCAGTGTGTCGACACTGCCTCCCGGTGTCGACACAAACTCACTGAAGTATCGACACATCCATTTCTAAGTGTCGACACAATCTTACTGAACTGTCGACACAACTTCCTCAGGTGTCGACTCATGGACTTAGAATCTTTTTCCTGCATTCTAGAACATTCTTAACATGCACATATAAACTCAAAATAACATCAAATACACCTTGATGTATATCATTGAGCTAAGTGAGGCTTCTCCAAATCAGGTACAAATTTTCCAATGTACCCAACAGTCTCCCCCTATTTGGAGAAGTCATAACCCTTTAGCCAATGATATACACAACTTAGAAAATAAACATGATGATGTACATAAGCATTATATTACAGGGTACTTTATAAACAAAACACATATCATAGTTACATCACAGAATAAAGATGTAAAAGAAAATGATCACAGAACAATGTTTTGTATATTAACTCAAAAATGTTTGTTACAAGTTGTTTATATTGATTTCTTTAACAAACTAACAATTACATAGTTCTTGGACGAAAACAAGTAAAACTTAGACTAAGGCTGGGCTGGCTCCTTTATGACTATTCCTTTCCCTGGTTTAATCTGAGCCTGCACAGAAGGTTCTGTATCTTCAATGAGCTTCTTGCCTTTCAAATCAACCTTCTTTTGTGCTTCAGCCTTGATCCTTTGCCTCTCAAAGTAATGAAAAGGCTTAGCAAAATACTTATTAGGCTCCTGTGCATCAGGAGGTAGCTTCCCCATCTTAGCCTTTCTCCTGTATTGAACTATGGCCTCCTTTTTGGCTTCATACTTTTGCCATTCTTGCTCATTGTACCATTTACCCCTTTCATGTACTTGATCTTTTACAGCTTTCCAGGCAATTAATATGATATTCCTTGAAGTGGGGCTCCACTGCTCAAAGTCTGGCTTTAGTTCTGCTTGCTCTCTGAATCTTTTCTTTGATAATAGAGCATCTTGCTGAGCTTTCAGACCAGCTTCTAGCATATCAACCTTTTCAATAATAACATTAGTAACTGGTAGAGGAGGGTTGTACATAGACTCAACTTGTTGATGTACCATTTCAATATCTACAGGTGGGTAAATGACTTGGGCAACCTCAGGTAGATCACCTTCAAGTAGAGCTATTTGCACACCTAACTCAGCCACATTATCATCATCACATAAGGGTGGATATTCTAGAGTGGCTCTTATGCTGTTGGTTACCCATTTGGCATGATTAGAGCCAGCATAAACTAACACTCTCTCCCCCTTTATGACTTCTCTTGTCATATGATCTCGTAAGTCCTCTTTTTGAAATCTTTTTTGCTCATCCAGGTAATTGATTCCATCTTTAAAGAATGGCTTTAACTTTTGAAGCTTGTCACTAATTAACTTCTCAGATGAAGTGATTGCATATTTAACTGAACCTAGGGAAGCCTGTAGCTTCTTATCATAGTCTTCCATTTATTTAGCTCGTGCATCAGTCATTCAAGTAACAGCAGTTGTTAACTCAGTGACTATGACATTGTGATTCTGTCAGATTGTCATTCATTCTTATTTAATTTTAAAGGACATAGCCTTGTTTGACAGCAATCTCATCCACTTGCTTCTTTATTTCTGCTTGTTGCTTATAAACAAATACCACAACATTGCCTCTCTTGTGGAAGCAATCTATCATCTCTTTTTTATTCTGATTGACCTCAAATCTGATAGACTTTATCTCTTGGGCTAGATCAAATTGAAGAACCTTTTGGCTTTCATTCACATATTTTTCTAGAAGAAATCTCTGCTCATCAAATTTTACTTGTAAGTCAACCAAGTACTTGCTGTAATCAATCTCAGGAGTAGAATGTGAAGTAGTTATTTGGAGAGCCTTCTTATAGCTTTGACTTCTTCTCTTAAAGACTATTAGTTTTCTTTTCTTGGCCTCCCTGAATTCTTCATGCTAAGACTCTTAAGAACTTTCAATATTAACTCTCTCTTGAGGAGTGGAAGAAATTTCTTTATCTGCTCCATGTTGCTCCTCCTCCATATTAACCTGCTCCCCCTCAATTCTTTCTTGCTCCCCCTCAAATCTTTGGGTCTCCATTTTATCTGATGCTCCTCCAAGATCAGGAAACAACTCTTCAAGAGTGAATTTTTGTTGTGTGAGAGCAGGAGATAGTACTTTCTCAGCAGCAGCAGCAACTCTAGAAATATCAAGATCAGATTGAGAAACTATGTCTTCTGATAAATTGATTCTTTCTTCCTCTTGCACCTGTTCAGAATGTGGCTCCCCTTGTAACTGTGAAGTAATTGGCTCCCCCTACCCATGTGGAGATATAGTATCTTCCTGGACTTGTGCATCTTCAGGACCATGCTCTTGCCTGTCCACATCAGGCATTTCCTTTAAAAGAACACTACCCCATCTTGAGAATAATATTATGTCCATTCTCCTCATGTGATTAATCTTTGATCCAGGAATCTGTTGCATCACCTCTGGAATTATTCCAGCCACATATAGACTCATGATCCAAGCCAAGTTTGGCTTCTTGATTCCTTCTTTTATCTTATCAAACAGTACTGCAGACCAATTGGTGTGAATCTTAAAGATTATCCTTGTCAGCAGGATGAACATATAGACTGATATCCTATCATGGCCACCTGGTTTACATAAGATCACTTTTCCTACTATTTCAGACAAGAATTTCCCTTGATGATTCATGCCTTTTCTATTGATGGCTGCTCTTATGTTTAAGGTTAGATCCAATCCACACCATTGAAGCGCCTCCCTAGTCCTTTAGGCTCGGACCTCGTCCTCATCATATAGTCTAGGTAGATGGAGAATCTTTCTCAACCTCTTCTGAGATAGCTTTACTTTTTATCCATGTACAGTGGATTTGATCTTTAATCCTGTTGAGTCCATTGATGCAGCAGTATAGAACTCGAATACTTCTTTCTTTTATATCTTTGTAGGTTAAGAGACAAGATATTCTAATTTGTTGTCTGTAAGAAGAGAAATGACATGTTTGATCTCTGGTGCGGCATCGTCGAATGCATGCCTAACCAACTCATATCCTTCATTGATGTGGTCTTCAATCTTGGGCGCCATTGGAATGAAGAGAAAGCTTGGTTGGAGAGAAGAGAGATTGTCGACACAAGGTTTTTGTCTCGAAACCCTGGTGAGCGTGTCGACAGAATATGTTCTTGACCTATTTATACCCTTCTAATCAAAGAAGGTCAAAAGGCGGGCAAAAACAGTCTAAATGTGTCGACATAGTTAGAATGTGTTGACACAAACTTCTATTGTCTCGACCACAGCACTGACTACTATGTGTCGACACCAATTGATGATATGTCGACATAGGAGATAGTAGTTCATTAGAAATTCTGTGTCGACTCTTAGTACAAGTGTCGACACAAAATCTGTAAGTGACGACACCATTACTCTAGTTGTGTCGACACTACATTTCTGGATGTATCGACTCTTTGTCACTTAGGTGTCGACACATTTTCTCTGTGTTGACACAATTTCCCTAAATTGTCGACATGACTTCTCTGTGTCGACACTTTATCACTGAATGTGTCGACACCATTTTACTTAGCCAATTTTTGGTAAACTAACCTATGGTCAGCATTCCTAATTCAATTTTAAATTTATTGAATTTAGTTTCATCCTGAGGCTTTGTAAATACATCTGTAATTTGAAAATCAGTTTTAACAAATTCTAATGAGATGTCTTCTTTTTCTACATGTTCTCTTAGAAATTGGTATCTTATCTCCATATGCTTAGTCCTACTATATGAAACGGGATTGTTTGCAATAGAAATGGCACTTTTAGAATCACACAATAAAGGTGTTCTACTTACTTGAATACCATAGTCCCTTAGCTGATGCTGAATGCACAGCAGCTGTGCACAACAACTTCCTGCTGCCACATATTCAGACTCAGCTGTGGACATTGCCACACTAGTCTGCTTCTTACTGCTCCAGGATATCAACCTTCCTCCAAAGAATTGGCATGTACCTGTAGTACTTTTTCTATCTTCTCTACAACCTGCAAAATCTCCATCTGAATAACCTGTTAGTTGAAAATCTCCATTCATTGGGTACCAAAGGCCTAGATTAGGTGTGCCCTTTAGATATCTCAAAATCCTCTTGACTGCAGTATAATGTGATTCTTTAGGGCATGCTTGGTACCTAGCACAGACACATGTATCATACATAATGTCTGGTCTACTAGCAGTGAGATATAATAGAGAGACAATTATTCCTCTATACAAAGACTCATCTACAGGTTTACCTGCATCAACTTTGCATATATGCATACTTGTTCCCATAGGAGTTCTCATGGTGGAGGATGATTCCATACCATATTTCTTAATTAACTCCTTGGTGAACTTAGACTGGGATATGGACAAGCCATCTTCAGTCTGTCTTACTTGGAGTCCAAAGAAGAACTTAAGTTCCCTCATACTGCTCATTTCAAACTTCCCTTGCATAAGTTTGGAAAACTTCTTGCAAAGGTTGTTCTCAATAAACCCAAAAATTATGTCATCTACATAGATCTGAACTAAGATTATCTTACCTTTAGATTCCCTTAGGAATAGAGTTGTGTCTATTTTACCTCTTGAGAATTTGTTCTCAATAAGGAAAGTAGACAGGGTTTCATACAAAGCCCTTGGGGCTTGCTTTAACCCATACAATGCTTTCCTAAGTCTATAGACATAACCGTGTTTAAGAGAATCTATAAAACCTAATGGCTGCTCTACATAGACTTCTTCTTTTAGATCACCATTCAGGAATGCTGATTTCACATCCATTTGGTATACCTTGAAGCCTTGATATGCTGCATAGGCAAGGAACATCCTTATTGCTTCCTGTCTTGCTACTGGAGCAAATGTTTGATCAAAGTCTATTCCCTCTTCCTGCCTGTATCCTTTTGCAACCAATCTTGCTTTATTCTTCAGAATAACTCCATTCTCATCCTACTTGTTCCTAAAAATCCACTTTGTACCAATGATGTTGTGGTCTTTTGGTTTAGGAACTAACTCCCAAACCTTGCATCTTCTAAACTAATTAAGCTCCTCTTATATAACATGAATCCAGTGTTGGTCTTGGATAGCTTCTTCAAATTTCTTTGGCTCCAGTTGAGATAGAAAACTTTAGTGCAGGACTATATTCAGATTTCTACTTGTGGTTTACACTCCATGTCTTCGATCACCAATTATCTGATTTGCTGGATGATCCTTTAGTTGTCTTACAGCTGGAGGTAAACATCCTTCTGGCTGAATACCTCTAGTTTCTTCATTATGCTGCACCTCTTAGTTGTCACCAGCTTCTAGAGAGTCTTGTACTCCCCCTGGATAGTAGCCATCATTTTCCAATCCTTTATCTGCAGTTGAGCCTTCTGCAATGGAAAGCTTGTCCATTCTATTTCTTATACCTGTTGGACTGCATGAACTACAAGGCAACTCACAGTTGATTTATCTAGTTTCATCAAATACAACATGTATAGATTCTTCTATAACCTGTGTAATCAAGTTGTAGACCCTATAATCCTTACTATTGATGGTGTACCCAACAAATATCCCATCTTGGGATTTGGCAGCAAACTTAGTTATATAAGACTTGCCATTGTTAAGGATATAACACTTGCAACCAAAGATTCTAAAATAGGATAAATTTGGTTTTCTACATTTCATGATCTCATAAGGTGTCTTTTTGTGGCTATTTGTAATAGAGGCCCTATTGATCACATGACATGCAGTACTAACTGCCTCAGCCCAGAAATATTCTGGGAGAGAAGTGTCACTCAATAGAGTTCTACCGGCATCAATCAATGTCCTATTCTTTCTTTCAGCAATACCATTTTGCTGTGGTGTTTTAGGAGAGGAGAATTCTTGGAAAATCCCAAATTCCTCACATAATCTTGTAATACTTTCAGATTGAAATTCAGTGCCATGGTCACTTCTAATTTTGACCACTGTACGGTTCAGTTCATTCTGAATTTGTTTGACAAAACTATGTCAAACACTTGGGGTTTCAGATTTCTGTCTCAGAAAAAACACCTAGGAATATCTAGAATAGCCATCTACAACCACAAAAGTGTAGACCTTCCTACCTAGACTATGAACTAGCATAGGACCAAATAAATCCATATACAGTAGGTATAGACACCTGACTAAATCCTTGTTTTCAAGGCTATGAAAGGAGGATTTTGTCTGCTTGCCCTTTTGACAAGCTGAACATATCCCTTCCTTTATACACTAAACTTGAGGACCATTCCTTACTAACTCTTTGCTATAGAGTTGGCCAATTGTCTTATAGTTAAGATGGGCCAGCCTCTTGTACCATTTGACACAATGAGATGCTCTCTCATAAGCTATAAGATAAATAGGAGAAACCTTGTTCTCACACACAAAGTCAATACAATAAACATTTCTTTTTCTATACCCAGTCAATATGACCTTTTGATCATTTGACCTTTTGATATGACATCCATTCTTTACAAATGAAATGTCATATCCTAGATCACTCAGCTGACTTATGCTTATCAGGTTGTGTTTAAAACCTTTTACATAAGCAACTTGAGTGATGGTAATTTGTTTTGAAGAAATGTTACCAAATCCTTTGATGATTCCTCTTTTAGATCCACCAAAGATTACTTTAGGCCCATCCTTGATAGATATGTACTCCTTCAGCAGCCCCTTTGTTCCAGTCATGTGCCTGGAACATCCACTGTCCAAGTACCATATTGAGGCATGGCAACTTGGACTTTCCTGCAATACAGAATTACTTTCCCTTAGAACCCAAGTAAGTCTTGGGTCCTTGGTTCAAGTTAGCACCATTCATATAAAAACTACCAGCAGCTCTTCTAACTGGTAGACTGTTATTCTTCCTGACACTTATGTTATGCCAGCAGTCTAAGGCAAAATGGCCTGTCTTGCCACAACACCAACATTCATACTTGTTGTATCTAGGTCTAGATACATTTTTGGAAGAAAAATTTCTATTCTGTGTTTGTGCTGCTGCAACTACACCCACTGATTTCTTATAACCATGGGGTTTATGAACATGGGCTGACTTATTGGCATTAACACCCTGGTTATTCAGAACATCAGTCTTATTATGACCATGAATGTTTTAAAGATCATATCTGTTAGAAGACACTTGTACCTTTCTTAACATTACATGCACTTTAAAATTTACTAGCAGGACTGGTGCTTTGACTTTTCTCTTGAATTGGACAGTCTTGGTATTACCTTTAAAGCCTAATCCTGTCTTACCCTTTTGAGCAACAAACTCATCTATTAAGGGTAAGACTGATTTTGGCTTAGAGTAACTAGCCACTGGATCTTTCTCCTTTTGAAGTCTGACTTCAAGACTTTTAATTAAATCATTTTTATATGTAATTGTACCCATCTGAATAACAGTTATAGGTTTCAGCTTGGCAACCTCATTCAATTTTTGATCCAATTCTTTCTCTAAACCAGATACAGTCATCTTATGATCTGCAATTTCCTTAGCCTTAGTTTTGGCCAGGTTTTTGCTTTTCTAAAGTGCCTGCAATAAGTCCCCATATTCATCTATCAACTGATGAATATCTCCTTCAGATTCTGATCCATCCTCATCACTTGATGAAGATGAATCTGACTCTGAACCAGTACTGTAATAAGAAATTCTAGAATTAATTTGTACCTTACTGGGACCAGGATGATCCTGGCACTTGTTGTCTTCTGATTCAGCCATCAGTCCCATGCACTGATGGTCTTCTTGATCATAGATGGAGTTCAGCAATTGCATAAACTCATCTTCTTCACTAGCTACATACAGTCCAATGTATGCTTCATCTTCAGTTTCTTACTTTGAGGAGGATTGATCTTAAAGACTCTTCTCCTTCTTAGCAACAAAGGATTTCTCCTTCTTGCCCTTTTGTTGAGTCTTCTTTCTGTCTGCTGACTCCTTCCTCTTTTTTAAACACTCAGACACCACATGTCCAGGCCTATTGCAGCAATAGCAAACAATTTTTGATGTTGTAGCTTTGCTGGGCTTAGACCTGCTCCTTTCCTTTCTTGATGATTTTCTCTTTTGATAGTAGTCATCAACTGGCTGTGATGTGGAGGTCCTTGACTTCCACTGCTTCTTCTTCAAGAACCTCTGAAACTGCCTTATAAAGGCAACAAAATCTGCATCTGAATCACTGCTATCTGAGTTCTGATTGTCTGAATTCTCTGAGATGACTTTAGCAACTTCCTTAGGAGATGATGGAGACATCCTCCTGCTCTTTCTAGTGGCTTTAACCTTGAAGGCAACTGACTTTTCTCTATGCTCTCTTTTTGTATTTCTTTCTTCCTCCTTCCTAGCCATTTGTTGCATTTCATATGATAGCAACTTTATAAATAAGGTTGGAGGAGAAATATCTGCTGGTTTGGTCACTTCTCTAATGGCACAAATCTTGGTATCCAAATCCTTTGTCAAGGATCTTAGGAATTTGTCATTCAGCTTATATGTACTGAAGACCCTTCCATAGGACATCAGTTCATTCACTATCCTGTAGAATTTCTTGTACCATTCAGATATGCTATCTGACTTCCCTTGTCTGTAACTCTCATATTCTTTGTTGAGCATAAACATCCTGTCTTTTCTAACTTCTTCAGAACCCTCCATGTAGACAATCAATGTGTCCCACATTTCCTTGGAGGTTTTGCAACGAATCAAATTTTGGAAAGTAGAATCATTTATGGCACTCACTATGATATTCTGAGCTCTTTTATCCATAGTTGCCAGTATAATCTCATCCTTAGTCATTTAAGAAAAATCTTTAGGAGTTCTTTGATTTGCATCTAGAACAGACACATTTATTGAGATATATGGACCTTCTTTTACTGTGATATATATCCTTGGGTCAGAGGCCTCCATAAACAACCTAACCCTTTCTTTCAAGATTCCAAAAATCTCTTTCCTACATATGGGTAATTTCATTGCCCCTAGTTCCTTGTGATTCTCTCTAGAACCCATTTTCTTGATTCTGCCTTAGGGATATAGCTCAGACTATTAAGTCCTTTTTTGAGAAACCTCCCTCTGATACCACTTGATAGTTTTACTTTCAAGACTACCTAAACACCTAGAGGGGGGTGAATTGGTTCTAATTATTGTTTTAAAATTAAGACAGAATATCACTTCAATACTGTAATATAAAACAGAAAATTCTGCAGCAAACTCACCACACACAATCACAGATTCTACAGCTACACAATTCACAGATTGCACACAGTATTTATAGTGGTTCCCCAAGGTCTGGGTACATCCACTTCCCCCTTCACCTATCTAGCAATTTGATAGATTCAGCCTAACTTCTTCCTTTAACTCAGATCCTCAGATCATACAGCTCAGAATCCAGAAGGATTCCTACAACTCAGAATGTTTCCACATTCCTACAACTCAGGCTAATAAACCCTACCTCAGCCTTTTCATAAGGCCTAGAACTCAGAGAATACCTTCTTTTACAACTCAGGCACAAACAGCCCTACCACTCAGAGAATAAATCTCCTACACTCAGCCTTTATAAAACAGGCTTACAACTCAGATCTATGAATAGATCCTACATAATTTAATAAGGAATTTTATAATCTCATACCCCTGTTGAGAGAGAAGGGATAAGAACTTTCTTGATCAACTTCTTGAAGAGGCTGATGGCTGAAATAAAATTGATCTTTGCTTTCTTCAAATCTTCTTGAATCTGAACTTAGTTGAGTTGATTTCTTTTGAATATAACTGACTGCCAGCTTCCTCCTTAGATTCCAGAAATAGATCTGAATCTTCTTGACAGATTAGTTCAGTATCTGCTTCTTAAGAGACTTGTGATTGTCTCCTTCTTGACTTCAAATAGCTAGATCTCTCTCTCTCCAAACCTCTTAAAGATACTTCTTAATTCTTGATTGAATTCAACTTAGACTGAATCTGAGTGGATGATCACTTCAGAATGTCTTCTTAGATCTTCTCACGAAGATCTTCTTCTGTGCCTTGCACTTTCTTGATCAGAGATCAATCTCACAATAGTTGTGTTAGTTGTTAATAATTATTATTATTCTCCTTCTTCTGAATCCATCTATTTATAGACTTCATCCATGGTAACCGGCTGATCCGGTTTCTAACTAACTTCTGACTAGTCTGACAGCTTCAGTAAACCTGTTGTAACTCACAGCTGTCAAGTATTCAAACAGTTCATGAGCCTTTGTCTCTGTCAGCAAAGCATCGAGACTGACTGTCATAAAGTGTCGAGACCATCTATCAATATGTGTCGACACAAGTGACTTAAGTGTCGACAAAACCTTTGGTGATATCGACATAGCTGTCTTAATGTCGACACAGCTTCTTAACACTGCATCTTGAGAATGTGTTGATAATGATTATTTGTGTCGACACAAACACTTCACCATTCATCAACAATCAACTTGGTCTAGACTCAGCTGTGTGTCGAAACAAGTCCTGTGTGTCGACACAGTTGATATAGACTTAGAACATAGCGTGTGTCGACACTGCCTCCAGGTGTCGACACAGTTGTTGTCGACTCTGCCTCTGTGTGTCGATACAGCCTCCCGGTGTCGACACATTTGATGTCGACTATAATCTTTAGTGTGTCAACACTTCCTCCCGATGTCCACACAAACTCACTGAAGTGTCGACACAGCCATTTCCAAGTGTCGACACAATCTTACTGAAGTATCGACACAGCTTCCTCAGGTGTCGACTCATGGACTTAGAGTCTTTTTCCTGCATTCTAGAACATTCTTAACCTGCATATATAAACTCAAAATAACATCAAATACACCTTGATGTATATCATTGAGCTAAGTGAGGCTTCTCAAAATCAGGTACACATTTTCAGATGTACCCAACAGCATGCACCATGTGATGGATGCGAATAAAGAGTTATTCACCAGACATACAATAATTGCATTGTGATGAAATTGGCAAGTGTTGCCTAACTAAATAGCTGTATTGTGAGAGAAAAGCAAAAAAAGATTAATAATGTTATTGAAATACGGATCTTGTACACTAAGATGGTTACTCGCTAAACTCATTGAATTTATATCGAGGGTTATCAGTTTGATAAAAATAGTGGGAGTTATTTTGATTAAAGTCCTAATCGAAAGAAAAACTAAATTTATGAAATGTATTTCTAATTTTACATTCCATTGATCCTTGTAGAATTTCCATGGAAAGTTGTTCACACTACACTTTGTCCCTCCGAGTGACCCTTAAGATGGAAAAGCTGAGGGGGACTAATTATTTGTACTGGTACAGGAGCTTGAGATTTGTTCTCAGGAAAGTGCACAAGCTCTATGTTTTGGAAGAGGTATCCCCTGATGAGCCTGCCGGGAATGCACCCCGTGTTGATAAGGATGCTTACAACAAGTATCTCGAAGACTCCTTAGACGTCCAATATCTCATGCTTGTGACCATGAACTCTGAGCTCCGAAAAGAAACATGAGAATATGGGTTGCAAGGAAATTGATGGCATCTCAAGAAAATATTTCAACGACAAGCTCGTCATGAGAGATTTGATGTCACTAAAGTGTTGTTACTGTGCATAATGGGAGCTCGGGACCTAGTAGGGACTCACACACTCAACATGAATGGGTACATCGAGAACCTTGAAAGACTAGGGTTCTTTTTAGGCCATGAGTTGGCCACATACTTGAACTTGTAATCGTTGTCGGACAGTTATGAGCAGTTTGTCTTGAACTATACCATGAATGAAATATACAAGACACTGCCCGAGCTCCTAGGTATATTGCGAACTACCGAAATCAACATGAAGAAGGCCAATCCTGCTACCCCATAATGGTAAGGGCAAGACCAAGGGCTTCAAGAAGACAATGGTAGGACATAAGTCTGCTATGGAGCCAAAGTCTTCTGCACTGAAAAAGAAAGGTTCCGGTAGAGAGGGAAAGTTCCACCATTGTGGCAAGGCTGGTCATTGGAGAAGGGAACTATCCTTCATACATTGAGGGTCTACAAAAGATGAGGGTGTTGGGTTTTACTAGGGTGGCACAACATTTATGCGGGCAGCGAAAATAGAGAACCCGAATACCCAAAAGTTCGGATCTGGCAATATTCATAAACTAAGAAGTAAAGTATGTGAAAGTGAGTGTAAGATTTACCTTTACTCTATAGGGGGGTAAATAGAGTATTTTAAAATAAATTTCAATTTAAAACTGTAAAGCAGTGGAAGTCTTGATTTATGTATATGTGTAAGGTGCTTTCAAAAAGAAAAACTAAGTAAGCAAGAAATAAGAAATCACAGCACACAACAAAAACAAAACACAGCAAGCCAGATGACACAAGGAGCTATAGTGGTTCCCCAACAACCTGGGTACATCCACTCTTCTACCACCCTAGGTTGGAATCCACTGCAGGAATAGTTGATCAGGTGTCCTGGGCAGCAATGAGCTTTTGATAAGGTGCTCAAAAATCAAACCATGTTTTTTGTGATAAGGTGTCTTACCACCACTGAGTTTTGACAAGGTCTCAGAAACTAGCCTCAAAACTTTTGAAGGGAGTTTTGATAAACCCTTTTACAGGAGAGAAAGGAAAAAGAAAATTAGTTGATGATGTTCTTCTCTGGCAACAATCTGAGAGAAGACTAGTGGATGATGTTTTCAAAGCTCCCCTTGAGATCTGTAAGGGTTCAGGAAGATGAGCTTTGCTTAGGGTGATAAGCCTTCAGTTGCTTCAGATCTCCAGCAATAGATGATTTCAGCAGATGCTGAAATGTGTGATGTCTGGAGTCCTTGATGAAGAAGCTTTTGAACACTTGATGCTTGAAAGAGTAGAATAGCAGATGATCTCCTTCACAGTAATGTTCCTTATGTTCTTGAAGAATTATGACTCAGTAATTCTGTAAACTTTTGTCTACTGAGTCTATTCTCAGAAGATGAATTCTTGATGAATAATTTTCTTGTTCTCTCTTCTGTATTCTTTTTCAAATCTTGTTTTTTTTCTTTTTCAGAATGATTCTCTAGGGAGTATATCAAATTCTAACTTCTTGATAGCCGTTAATCAGTCATAAATGACTACCTTAACTGATATCTGCTTCTGGAGGAAAGACCTTAAGAAACATTCCAATTAGTCTTCCATGAAAATTGCTCCAGATTGATTGAAACGAATACAAAATCCTTTGCCATAAATGTTGAAAATAAGTCTGAATGAATTCCAAAACTGTCCTGAATTTGAATTCCTTAAATCGTCGATCTCTTAGAGAAATCGTCGATCTAAGCTCAACGATCGTCGAACTGAGCTTAGAGATTGGATTTAAACTAGAAATAGAAATCGTCGAACTGAGCTCTACGATCTTCAAACTGAGCTCAGATACTTGGAAAACCACTAGAGATAAAGCGTCGATCTGAGCTCGAAGATCGTCGAACGGAGTTCGACGACTCGTTGAACTGAGCTCAGAGATCGTCTAATGGAGCTCGACGATTCGTCGACCTGAGCTCGATGAAAATTTTCTTGGTCCTCAGCACTGAATCCTGATCTTTAGAAGGTCTTGAGGGCAGCTTTCAAACCTAAGTACTAACCCTAAGACTCATTCTAATTGACCTATCAGACTATACAACAAGGTCAAAACAAATTCCAAAGCACATAGTGATCCTTACCCAAAGTAGTAATAGGGTGTTCCAACAATCTCCCACTATTTGGGTTAGGATTACTATTTACATGACAGAATATGAAATAACAAGCATACATCAGAATTAGAAAAAATAGAAACAACATAGCAGATAACATATGTTGAGCATTACAGAATCACAGCAAGAATCACAGATTAAGTCAGAAATAGATATAAGTATCAGCTTACACAAAATAATCATTGCCCTTTTTGAAAAGAATTTCTCTGTTCTGATTGAGGGCTTCCTTTTTGGATCTTCTATCATCATCTGCACCTAAGGAGGTTTGAGATTTTGGCCTAGGAATAACAGCCTCAGGATGCAGCTTCATGTAGCTCTCTTGATTAAAGAATTTTCTGGAAGCATATCTTTCTAATTCTTTCTTTCTCTGCTCTGATAGTGTTGTGATATTGGAGGTATCTCTGCCTTGCTCTTTTCCTTTCTTGATCTAATCTAATGCTGCAAGTTCTTTCATTCTGGCTGTCCATGATAGTGGATTGTTCTCAGGGTCTTCAAATGGAACTGGAGGTTCATATCTGTTTTATTCCACATAGTTAGTAGGAGGAGCTCTAGTGAAACCTGTATCTTTCAGCTTATAAGGGAAAGGACCAGATGTACGATCAGTAGGGCCTTGTCCTTCCCTTTGATATGGGTGTTGTCTAGCTTAATTTCTGGAGTGAGTCCTGTAATCTCTCTGTTTGCCTCTTGACTGATCTCTCCTTGACTGATATCCTCTTTGCTGTTTGCCTCTTTGTTGATATCTATCTTGAGACTGGTAAGAGCTTGGCCTAGCAGCAGAAGAAGACTGAAAGCTTAACCTCCACCAGATCCAGAATCTAGAGGAGGAGGAGGAGGATGGAATTGGGAGGATCCCTTTTCATACTTATCAAGTTTTCTCCTTTTCTTCATGGCCTTAAGTTAATTCTTGGAATATTGCATCCAAGGCTATGAAATTGGATAGTCATGAAGAATGTAATAAGGTATATCATTGTCATCTTTTACTTTTTTTGGAGGAACTCTTTTCAGTGCCTTGCTTCTTGCTTTCCTCTTCCATTCAATAGTTGCAGAGGAGTCATCAAAATCAGTATGGAGTTGGTCACTGTCTGAACTTGGAGGATTATCATAAAGCTCATCAATCCTTTGAATATATTTCTCCTGTTGTTTGGTTTGTTCAGCAATAATGATGGAAGCAGCACTCTCAGATATAACAGTAGCAGCAGCAGGCTTAGCAGGAGTAGAAACACTATTAACAACAGCAGGCTCAATAGTTGCAACAAAAACTATCTCATCAGAGATAGTATCAGCAATTGCATCAGTAGCAGCAGGAACATCACTAACAACATGCAATACATCAATTTCAGTAGACTCAAAAATTTCATCAGCAACTATACCAGCAGCAGCAGCAGCACAATCAGAACCAATAATTTCCTCAGCCTTAAGAGAATTGATATAAGAAGCAATCAGGCTGGGATCACAGCAATCAAAAGGCACAATGGCCTTGGACAGATCTTCCCCCTCCTGTATTAGAAAAAAGTTGAAGTGAAGAATGTCAAAACTTGATAACAGTGACCTTAGGTCAACTGCTATTACTGGTGATGGAGCTGGAGCTTGCACTTCTGGAGTCTCTGAAGTAGGCATTAAATCTTCTTCATATGGCATCTCCCCTGCCTAGATTAAGTGTAAACTGGATCAAGGCACCCCATAGAAGGGATTGCCTGATGAGGAGAAATGGAGGACAGCCTATCAGATAACTCCTGTATAGACTTCAGGAGTGGAGTCATGGAGGTCTCAAGCAAGGCAACTAGCCTGGGAGCCAGCATCCCAAAAAGCTTATCTGCTAGGGCAGAGAAATCCACTTGCTCAAGTGATACTTGAGTAGTGGTAGAAGATGGAGTGACTGGGGCTGGTGATGGATGGGCTGTAGGAGGTGTGGTTGTGGGTGGTAGGATGGTTGGTGTAGATATTGGAATGGTGGAGATAGAGGTTATGGTAGTAGAAGTGGATGGAAGGTATGATGGTTGGGAAAGAATATCATGAAGGAGTTGTTGATAGGATGTGGTGGATGATGGAAGCTTATTAGGTGAGGAGGGGGAATCATCCATAAAGGAATCTTCCATGAGATTGAAGGATGGTATGGTGGTGTCTAGGTCAAGAGGTGGATAGAAGTGTAGGGGATGGAATTGGACTTCTGTGGTTGGAGGTGGAGATGAAATGGTTATGGGGGAAGAGATAGAGATGGTGATGGTGGGTGAGGGGATGGTTGAAGGAACAATTGGAGAAGGTGGAGAAAAGGAAAAGGCAGGCAAATCTTCCATGAGTGTAGTTGCCTGAGGGGAAGAGACTGCAACAGTCCTTGTGCCTGAAGAAGCAGTAGTCTTGGTTGGCTTAACAATCTGCCTGTCCCATTTGCCAAAAAGGGCACAGGTAAGATTCTCTGTGGCATTAATATGCATTCTATAGGACACCAGCAGCTGAGGGCACCTGTTGTTCAAGAACAATCCTAAGATCCTCCCAAAATTAACAAGGTTTTTGTTTACCTTCTTCTTAATCAGCTCAAAGAAAATTTCTCCCCAGTTTAAGTCCTAAGATCCTCCATGAAAAGTTCCAGTATATCCTTGAAAATTTGATCGCTGCCTTCAAAGGAATCCATGGCTATTTTAAAACCTGTGTCGAATTTAATTTTGGCGAGGGCAGCAACAGACACTGCCATTGTGTACCTGCAAAAAAGAGCAAACATGACCAAGTGGAGAGAGGTTTGGAGGGAAAGAAAATGTTTGTAGAGAGTACGGAAGCGCAAAAGGAGAACGACGGCCGAAAAATGAGTTTTATATTAGGTTTCGACGCCAGAAAGAAAAGATCGTTGAACGTCGTTCGACGATCTGGGCTACTAAAGGAATCTGAAGAGTCTTCAACATCGTCGATCTCGGTTTGACGATATTAAAGAGCGTCGATCTTCGATCAACGATCTCTGACCAGAAGAATATAGCCTAGCGCTATCTGGAAAACGCTGAACTCCGGTCGACGCTTTCGGAAAACATCGATCTCCGTTCAACGATCGTGGGGAAAAACGTCGAGCGCAGTTCAGAGATCAGAAACACCCTATAGACACTAGAAAAAAAAACATGTTTTTAACCTAGTCTTGGTCAATTTTAGAGTTTTAAAATCTTGGATCTTATTTTATGCTTCCTCCATCTAACATTCCTAACTGATTCAGGAAGAATGTATGTTTCTTTTCATCCAATGGTTTGGTGAAAATGTCTCCCCTTTGCAAATCAGTTGGGATATAATAAATTTCAATTTTATTCTTTTCAACATTATCCCTTAAAAAGTGATGCCTAATCTCTATATGTTTTGCCCGACTATGGAGGACTGGATTTTGTTCTATAAAAATAACACTAGTGTTATCAAAAATAATTTTAGACCTTTTTAAGTTGTAGCCATAGTCTAAGAGCTGGTTTTGAATCCCAAAATTTGTAAGCAACAACTACCTGATGCCATATATTTTGCTTTAGCAGTTGAGGTGGACACAAATGTTTGTTTCTTACAGAACTAGGAGACAAGTCTATCACCAAGAAACTGGCAAGTTCTACTGGTGCTTTTCCTGTCTACTCTACATCCAGCATAATCAGCATCTGAAAATCTAGTTAATTCAAATCTTGAGTCTTTTGGATAACAGAGACATATATTTGGACAACTTTTTACATACCTAAGAATCCTCTGAACTAATGTTAGGTGTTACTCTCTAGGGCTTACTTGAAATCTAGAACATTTGCATGTAGCAAACATTATGTCAGGTCCACTAGCTGTAAGGTACAATAAAGTGCTAATGATTGCTCTATATGTTGTCTGATCAACAGGTTTCCCATGTTCATCAGCATCTAATACAGCATTAGTAGGCATAGGTGTTTTCATACATGATGCTTCAGACATACCAAATTTCTTAACCAATTCTTTTGCATACTTGGTTTGAGAAATAAATATGTCATCAGCATGTTGTTTGACTTGCAATCCTAGAAAGAAGGAAAGCTCACCCATGCTACTCATTTCAAATTTAGAATGCATTAGGTTAGAGAACCTTCTGCACAAATTTGAATCGGTAGATCCAAATATAATATCATCTACATATATTTGTACTAGTAGGGTATGCGACTTATGGGTTCTAATGAAAAGAGTTTGATCTACTCTACCCCTTATAAAATCATTTTAAACAGAAAGCATGCTAAGGTATCATACCATGCTCTAGGAGCTTGCTTGAGACCATATAATGCTTTATGCAATTTGAAAACATGGTCAGGATAAGTTGAAGAGATAAAACCTAGGGGTTGTCTAACATAAACTTCTTTTTTGATGTCTCAATTAAGAAATGCACTCTTCACATTCATTTGGTAAACCTTGAATCCTTTGTGAGCTGCATAAGCTAGGAATATTCTTATGGCCTCTAACCTTGCAACTGGTGCAAAGGTCTGGTCATAGTATATTCCTTCTTCTTGAGAATATCCTTGAGCAACTAGCCTTGCCTTGTTCCTTACAATGATCCCTTGATCATCCAACTTGTTTCTGAACACCCACTTTATTCCAACAATGGAGTGATCCTTAGGCCTTGGAACTAGCTACCAAACTTTGTTTCTCTCAAATTGATGTAATTCCTCTTGCATTGCAATGATCCAGTGTGGATCTTGTTCTGCATCTTGTATGGATTGATGTTCAATTTGAGATAGAAAGTAAGTGTGCATCAGGTGTTGGTTGACCTGATTTCTAGTTTGCACACCTGCTGAGATGTCTCCAATCACTTGGGAGATTGGATGATCTCTTGTTGTTACTAAATAAATAGGGGGTGTTGATTGTTCACCAACCTGTGTTGTTGTTTCCTCTAGTGGAATAACAACTGGTTCTTCAAGATGGTTCTCTCCAAGATGTTAAACATCTTCTTCATGTTCACTGCTCTCATCCTTATGTTGTATAGGTGAATGTACTAAATCCTTCTCTGCAATATGCAACATGTCCAAATTTTCTGAAAGAGAGTTTACCTGCAAGGGTTCAATGGTAGAAGTATTCTTCTACTTGTAAAACATGTTAGTCTCATCAAAAGATACATGAACTGATTCTTCAATTTTAAGAGAAGTTTTATTATAAACCCTATAAGCTTTACTGATCATGGAGTATCCCAAAAACACTCCTTCATCAGCTTTAGCTTGGAATTTTGCTAGGTATTTCTTATCATTATTGTGAATATAACAACTGCAACCAAAAATCTTGAAATAGTCTACTTTAGGTTTCTTCCCTTTGAGCAATTCATAGGGAGTCTTGCCCATCAGTTTATGTATCAAACTTCTGTTCAACACATAGTTGGAGGTGTTCACTGTCTCTGCCCAAAAAGATAGAGGAAGGTGAGCATCTGTCAACAATGTGGTGGCAGATTCAATATGGGTTCTAATTTTCCTTTGATCTACCCTATTTTGTTGAGGAGTTCTAGGAGCTGAGAAAGTGTACCTGATCCCTTCACTCTAACAGAACTCTTGCTTAAGAAGAGAATCAAACTCTATCCCATGATCACTTCTGATCAGGGCAATGCGAGTATTGAACTCAATCTGTATGAATTTGAGAAACTCTGTCAAACACTTAAAGTTATCAAACTTCTTCCTTAGAAAGAACACCCATGTGAATCAAGAGAAGTCATCTACAATCACCAAAGTGTAAGATTTCCCACCTAAGCTTTGTACTGTAATGGGTCCAAAAAGGTACATGTGTAACAGATACAAGATCCTAGGTTAATCACTCTTATTAAGTGACTTAAAACTATTGTTAGTTTTCTTGCCTAATTGACAAGCCCTGCAGAGTCCTTCCTTCTTGTACGGGCCAAAAGGTAGTCCTCTAACATGGTTGTCCTTGGATAGCATAGGAATGGTTCTAAGATTTAAATGTCCTAGTCTCTTATTCCAAAGATCATTTGGTTTGCAAACTAAATTAAATAAACAGATATCTATATTGGTTGAAAGGAAATCTACAAGATAAATGTTACCTTTCCTTTTACCTGTTAACACTGTTGTGTTATCCTCTGACTTGATCTTGCATAAGGATTTGTTGAATATCACTTGATAGCCTTCATGATAGAGTTGACTGATGCTGATTAGATTGTGCTTCAGAACTTCTACATAAGCCACCTTCTTGAATCTGACTGAGCCAATCTGAACAGCACCATATCCTTTTGTTTGACCAAAGTTTGAATCACCAAATATCACTTTGGGTCCATGTTTGATTTTTAAGGATGTTAGATTCTCCATGTTCCCTGTCATGTGCTTTAAGCACCCACTATCCAGATACCATTGTTGGTTAATTGCTGGATAGGTCTTCACCTGCACATAAATAATTTATATGTTTTTGACCCAGTTTACCTTGGTCTAGGTTGATAACCTTTAAACTCAAAAATAAAAGACATCCCTGGCTGACTCTTATATCCTTCAGGATGGTATCACCTAGGAGGTATTATCCATTCAGTATAAGGGTTGAAGCTTTGGGATGTAGGACTTTTAGGATTGATTTTAGATTTACCTCTGAAAGATTGTTCAAAGATCTGAGCTCCGTTCGACGATCGTCGAGCTGAGTTCGACGATCTTGGGTCAGATCTTCGAGCTCCGTTCGAAGATCGACTATGCCAGAGTTCAGAGTTCAGAGTCGTCGACCTGAGTTTGATGATTCAGCTTGAGATCGCCGAGCTCTGTTCGACGATTGTCGAGCTCTGTTCGACGTTTTCTATTGAACTTTTTTTTTCTTAGGTAAATCAGGATTCTTCCTAGCTACCTCTACAACACCCTTTCCTTTATCTGAGATAAATTTAATTGGGGTTGTTAATACTATAGGTTGGCTGGATGAAGCACCCAAGCCTAGTGTACTGTTGAGTCTTGAGTTCACTGTGCTTGTGATGTCCAACAGTCAGATGCTTCTCCCTTTAAGGGATTCTTCAAATTTCTTTGCCTGGGATAGTTCACTTTTCAGTTAAGCTATCTCCTCCCTACAGTATTGTAACTCCTCAGAGAGTTTGAGGTTGTCTGATTTTAGAGTGTTATGTTCAGACAATTGATTTCTGAGAGAGATAATCTTTTTCTCAGACTTTAGCAGGTCTAAACAAAGTGCTTTAAGTTTAGATCTAACGTCCTCTGAATTAAAATCAAAACAATCTATTACCTGATCTTCTTCATTTTCATGTTCAGATTCAGATTTTGACTCATGTTCTGCATTAGAATTATGTTGGGAGGCATTGATAGCCATCATGCAGAACTCCTTTTCTTCAACATCATCTTCATCATCAATTGAGCTTGATGAAGCCTCTGATTCTTCTTCAGTTTCACTCCAGGTTTTAGCTACAAATCCCTTCCTGGTGTGTTTGTTCTTGCTGGAGGAGGATTTGTCATTGTTGTTTCTCCTAGAGTCCTTGTCTTTTCTCCTATCTTTCCTGTCCTTCTTGTCCTTATTCTGATTTTCTGGACAATCAGGCACAACGTGGCCTGGTTTCCTACATCCAAAACAAATAATTTCTTTATTATTGGATTTGTCATACCTTGGCTTCTCATGCCCTCTGGATGACCTCTTTCTGAAATCTTTCCTGGCCATCTTATAGAATCTTTTGGCCAGTATGCTCATTAATTCTTCATTGCCTGTGACCTTGTCTTAAGGCTAATCTTCTGTAGCTTTGAAGGCAATTGTCTTCTTCTTCCTGATTGATGGAGAAGCAACCTTTTATTCTTCCTCTCTATTCTTGATGAGCATCTCATAAGACTTGAGCTTGCCCAACAAAGATTCAGTAGTAATCTTAGTTAGTTTCTGGCATCCTTGATTGTCCATATCCTTGAGTCACAAGTGCTGGGGAAGCACATTAGGATTTTGTCATTGAGTTCAGTTAGTGAGATCTCCTTGTGCAATGTTTTTTCCTCACTGACTATTAGGTTGAGCCTATTGTACATGTCAGCAACTGACTCAGTTTCTCCCTTTTTGAAATTCTCATATTGGCTAATGAGATGGGATCTTCTGTCTTTCCTTTCATCAGCTTATCCTGAGACAATTTCAGATAACTTGTCCCATATCTCTTTTGTTGAATTACATTCAGCCACTTTCTGAAATATTTCATCAGACATTGTCTGAGCCAGAATATTCATTGCTTTGGCATCTACAACTTTCCATTTCTTGATTTCTACATCTGTTCCTGAAGGAGGTGGAACAGCACTTGTACTTGTAATTACTGGGGGTCTTGGACACACTGTCAAAACAGAATTGTAGATGTCCTCATCAATAGAATTCATATATAATTTTAACCTTCCCTTCCAAAGTGAAAACTTAGAAAGATTGCACACTGGAGGTCTGGTGGTAGCATAATCTTTGTTTTGTGCCATGGTTTTGTATGAATATAAATATAATACAAAAATTAATAACCCTCTATAGAATATTTATCTTATCAAGGATCTTTTGGTTCAGGTGTTAGCCTGTTCAACCAATCTGTTGAAAATTCAGTTGTTGAGTAACCAACCTAGCTCTGTGATGGCCGTAGAACAGAGACCTACTGTGGTTCGTTCGAAATGGTCAGATTCCGCGGGCCGGTTAGAAGATCGAGTTTTCTAACGAAAGGAGGCAAGCGCACCTATCGCAAGTAGTACTCGGTATTCGGGAAAATACCGAGGTCGTATTATTCTCGGGGACGCGTTGATTATATCTACTCTTCCAGGAACACTATTATCTTACTAACAGTAAGGTGGGATTTTTTAGTTTAATTAAAACGGAGAGAAAGAAAGCAGAATTTTGCTAAGCTAGTTCGATGACGGGTTAACGCTCGGCATCGAATCGGATTAAGAGTAAAATAATTCTTAACAATTATAAAACTTTGTTTTTAATTTAATAAAATGCACTTGGCCGTGGGGGTTCCAAAAATATGAGCGCACTTATCTCTAGGAATATTGCTCACCTAAACATTAAGACTATTCGACCGATCGTTAGACCGACGAAGGATTCCTCTTAATGCCCGCTTTACGCTAAGAATCCCGTTATTGGGTGGGGAACCCAATCCAGCAGAACTATGTTTCTCCTCTTTCAAGGGGGCGTACGCAGTTCTCTTTACCCAAGGGGGATCGGTCCATACGTGCAGCCTCTCGGCGTCGCGTATGGATAACGGAAATAGAGCCCACACATCGATTATGTGGTCCTATGCGTCGTTAACCCGGGGTAAACCTTAAGTCCTTAAATTAAAATAAAAATAAAGTTTTTTAATTATTTCAAATCATTTTTTATGTCCCAATGCTCTTCGATGTCGAAGGCTAAAAGAAATTAGCCACTCATCGGGATGTGGACGGCTTTATGTTTTTAGGTGAAGCGTGAGTGTTAAATTAAGCACTGAACAATTATAAGAGAAAACACGAAAAATAGGACAATTAGATAAATTGAAAGCTAATTGATGCAGGCACTCACGCACACTTCAAAACCATAAAGAAAATTAAATAAAGCAAACCCTACTCAAATGAGTAGGCGGAAATAAATGCACACACGCACACACTCTTCTTAATTGAAGAAAGCGATAAATAAAGCAGTAAAATTATCTCCTACACGCACGCACTCTACATAATTGAGAAAGCGATAAAATTGCAAGTCCCGACTCAAATGAGTGGGCGGGATTAAATTTACCTCATACACGCACGCACTCTACTTAAAAGTAAAACACACACACGCACTCTACAGAAATGAAAACACACGCACCCACACAAAGTTTTCCTACTCAAGTGAGTAGGAAGAAAATGAAAGCAGTAAAAAGACAAGTCCCACTCAAACGAGTGGGCGGGAAATGAAAGCAAAGCGCCATTTAACTCTTAACGAGTAGGCGGAAATAAATGCATACGCACACACGCACTCTACAGAAATGAAATAAAGCAGTAAAACCTAACTCATACAGGAACACACACTTGCAAAAATGAGAAAAACAAAGAGCTCAGAAAATTAAAACGACTGCATTTCTACCGCTAGAATGCGGTAGAAATGCATAAAAAGTGAAAATAAAAAATAACCGGAGCGAAAAGTTTTGCAAATAAACGCAAAATGGAAGTACTCGAAAAATTAATACAACTGCATTTCTACCGCTAGAATGCGGTAGAAATGCATAAAAGATGAAATAAAAATTAACCGGACTAAAAGTTTTGAAATTAAAAAGCTAAAATGAAGTGAGCGAAAAATTATAACGACTACATTTTTATTCATAAGTTTTTATAAAACCTCCAAAAAAGTGAGAATAAAACTAAAAAGGAACGAGTTCCTAAGAGCCTAAGTTAAAGAAAATAAAAACGAACACTTTTAGGGGGGGGGGGGTTTATAAAACCTATATGAATGAAAATGATAAAGAAGAAAAAGCTAAAGTTAAAAAGTGCGGAAAATGAAAACTAGACGGACGGCACAACGGCTAGAAATGCCGATAAATCCTAAATCTAACTAAGTTATGAAAGCTAAAAAGATGAAAACATAAAAGAAATACAAAAAGATGAACGAAAAATTGCTTAAGTAGGCGCATTCAACTGGAGTATTCATACAAATTAAGAGAGAAAAATTCATATTTTATTAAAGTAAAAACCCTAATACAAACTAAGAGAGAGAGAGGGGGGGGGGGAGAAATTCTTCTTACATAAGTATGGAATCCAATTGGGCAGCACCTCCCCTAAGCAAAGTGGTCAAAAAAGTGGACAAAATAAGCTTCCTGGAAGCTCTTATTTATAGGCAAATTTTCGGGTTGGTCACGCCCTAGGTCACGGGCGTGACAGGGGGGCGTGTCACTACTATTCATAAGCTGATCGGTTGACTTGACTGGAGCTTTGACTTCGTGGCGAAAACGTGGCGGTCACGCCCCAGGTCACGGGCGTGACACAAATGTCCCGGGCATGTAAGTGGGGTGTGACTTGGACAGCTGGCAGCTCGATGTCGGCAGCGTTGACAGTTGACGAAGCGTTGAGTGCCGACATCGACACGGGCGTGACGGATCTTTGACACGGGCGTGACATGAAGGCGTTGAGTCTTGAACAGTGAAATCGTTGAGTGTCGACTCGATGATGGCGTTGAGTGCCTGACACGCCCGTGTCGGGGGGGGGGGGGGTGACACGGGCGTGACTAGGCTGAAAAAATATTTTTCTGAAAAAATTCAGAAAAACAAAAAATGCTAAGTTAGAATATATTTTTATAAAAAGAAGCAATTTTATTGAACAAAACAAACTAAAAAAAGCAGAAAATAAAGTAAAACAACAAAATAAATACACTATAAAATGGGTATATTTACAACTCATCAAATACCCCCATACTTAAGCTTTTGCTATTCCAGAGCAAAAGTTTGAGGTGAACTTATTAGGAATAATAAAAAACTCTAAGTTCTGCTACCGCTAAATTAATTATAAGAGAGATCAAATAAAAATATACGGGGTATAAGAGTTAAGTCCTAAAATTATTTAGATGATTTAAACAGGGCAAAAGTTTTGGCCAAAAGACTTCTTGATGTAATCAAATAGAAAGCAATAATTGTATTGGTTAGATTAACAGAAAATAGTTTGGAGTTATACGAACTTTAGCTTATAGGAGTGTTATCGGAAATAATGCAATTTACGAATTATGCTCTCAAAAAGATTTTTGAATTAATTCTAGAGTCATGAAATTGGCTAAGGGGGGTTGATGTTGGTTTATGAAGATGCTTGGATTTTGAGGCGAGGTTATTTTTCTCGAACCTCCAATTTTTTAGAATCCGTTAAAGGAAAACAAAATCTTATTTTCCTTAACATAAAATTTTTTCTTCTTCATAAATAAAAATAACCCAATGTATATGTGTTGGAGTAATGAATTTTATCCTCTTACTCCGTAACGTATAATCTTTTAATTTATTGGGTGCCTATGTTTACGGAATGAAATCTTATTCCCATTGACATAAGATCTTTTTCTTTTAGGGGAAATATTTTTATCATACCAGGTAGGTTATGATAGGTAAGGGGAGAAAAGAGAACTAGATTTTAAATTGAAAAATAATTGAGAGCAACCTTTATAAATTGTACGTTCCAATTTTTCAGAAAGCTAAAAGCAAGCATAATTGAATTCTATAGTCGTTATTTTCTAACATGGTACACATGCTCCTATCTATGAAAAATTAGAAGTAGTGCCTAAAACGAGTCCCCTATTTTTAACAAAGTATAATAAATTCTTTAAAACTTAACCCCGGCTATTTAGATTTTTCAATCTATAATTAACAAACGAATAGTGAACAAAGAATTGATCAAATTCGCATATAAATAAACTCAAAACGAAAGTTTTGGATAACAAGAAACTTAAGAATGAAATGTTTGATTTATTTGTTTCAAAAGCTACATAAAAAAAAAAATTTTGTTGTTTTTTTTTTTTGAAGTTATGCCCTTTTTTTTGTGTTTATTTCTTTAATATATACATACTAAAAAGAAAGAAAAAAAAAACAAAAATGAAATTTTTTTTGGATTTTTGAGTTTTGTGAATTTTTTTGTATTTTTAATGAAATTTTCATTCTATTCACAAAAATTTGGGAAAAAGAAAAAATATTTACAAAATGAGAGGGAAAAAGGGAGAGGGGAAAGAGAAAGAATATTTACAAAAAGTATTTATAAAAATTATTTACAAAAATATTTACAAGAATATTTACAAAAATATAAACTAGGTAGTCGCGAGATGACTCGTTATGTGGATGGCTCGATGAGCCGGATCTCGCGGACCGAGTTAAAATAAGTCAAAGTTTCAAAAATGAAACTTCAAAAAAATTTTTTATTTTGTGTTAAAATTTTTTTTTTTTGAAGTTTTGTTGTTTTAAATTTTTTTTTTTTTTTGTGTTAAATATTTTTTTTGAAGTTTTGTTTTTTTTTGTTTTTTGTTTTTTTGTTTTTGTTTTGATTTTGTTTTGTTTTTTTTTGTTTTTTTTATTTTTTTTTTTTATTTTTGTAAGCGAAAAAGAAAGTACGAAAATACGAAAACACCCTCATACTTAGATCCAACATTGTCCCCAATGTTGTATGCTAAGCATGAGGAACAAGACAGCAGGTATATGTACAAAAAAGGAAAAATAGGGGGGCAGAAAACGTCCCTGATCCGCGCTCGGGGAAGCCCATTAGAAACCCTGCATTTATTAGAAAAATAGAAAACATAATAAATAAAGACGTAAAAAAGATAGACGTGGGGTGCCTCCCAGGAGCGCTTTGTTTATAGTCGCGTAGCTTGACTATAGTGGCGGGTTTATAAGTCGAGGAGGGATAAGGTTTCGCTATACTCGATCACAGGGTCGCCCGCTATGTAAGTCTTTAATCGATGACCGTTTACTTTAAACGAGCCTTTTTCCGGGTGGGAGACGAGTACGGTCCCATATGGAAAAGCTTCTTCAACTAAGAAGGGACCGGACCAACGGGATTTGAGTTTGCCAGGAAAAAGTTTTAGACGAGAATTATAAAGAAGGACTAGATCGCCCGGAGAAAAAATTTTGGGGTTTTTAATTTTTCGATCGTGATAAAACTTAGAACGCTCCTTATAGAACTTATTGCTCTCGTAAGCGTTCGCACGCCACTCATCGAGCTCGTTTAGTTGCAGTTTTCTATTCTGAGCGGCTAAGTTAGAGTCGAGGTTTAAGAGTTTTAATGCCCAAAGTGCGCGGTGCTCCAGTTCTACGGGTAAATGGCACGCTTTTCCATAGACTAATCGAAACGGGGTACAACCGGTAGTGGTTTTGTACGCCGTACGATACGCCCATAACGCGTCGTCGAGCTTAGCGGACCAATCTTTCCTATTAAGTGAAACGGTTTTTTCTAATATGCGTTTTATCTCTCGATTTACTACCTCAACTTGGCCACTTGTTTGCGGTGGTAGGGGTGGCAAGCTTGTGCGTGACTCCGTATTTAGCTAACGTCTTAGCCATTAGAGCATTACAGAAATGCGTTCCCCTATCACTAACAATAGCGCGAGGCGTGTCGAAGCGAGAAAATAATTTTTTTAGAAATGTAACGACGACTCGCGCATCGTTGGTGGGGAGAGCCTGCGCTTCCGCCCACCGTGATACGTAGTCGACCGCCACTAAAATATACATATTTTTATAAGAAGGAGGTAGGGGGCCAACAAAATCTATGCCCCATAAATCGAAAACTTCGCATTCTAAAAACATATTTTGGGGCATCTCGTCGCGACGTGAGATGTTACCCGACCGCTGACAGCTATCGCATGCGCGCACAAAATTGTGCGCGTCTTTGAAGAGAGTGGGCCAAAAGTAGCCCGCCTCTAGCGCTTTCCTAGCGCTCCGGTTGGCTTGATAATGCCCCCCGGCTGGACCCTCGTGGCAGTGCTTCAATATCTGTGTGCACTCCACTCCCGCGACGCATCTTCGAACCGCTTGGTCCGCGCAAATACGGAAAAGAAATGGGTCATCCCAAAAGAAATTTTTCAAGTCGGAAAAGAATTTCTTCTTTTGATGACTTGAAAAATCTTTTGGAAGTACCCGAACGACTAAGTAGTTCGCAAAATCTGCGAACCAAGGCGAAGATGACGAAGACGAACGAATGGCGAGAAGGCGTTCCTCGGGGAATCTGTCATTTATTTCAGATTCGACGAGCGCTTCCGCACCCGGATTTTCTAAACGGGAGAGGTGGTCTGCCGCTAGATTCTCCGCGCCCTTCTTATCTCGGATCTCCAAGTCAAACTCTTGTAGGAGGAGAATCCATCGAAGAAGGCGGGGCTTCGCGTCGGCTTTAGCTAATAAATATTTAAGGGCGGAGTGATCGGTAAAAACGATAACTTTAGATAGCGTAAGATACGAGCGAAACTTATCGAAAGCGAAAATGACGGCTAAGAGTTCCTTTTCCGTTGTCGTGTAATTCACTTGTGCGGAAGTGAGCGTCTTGCTAGCGTAATAAATTGGATGAAAATGTTTTTCTACGTGTTGGCCAAGAACGGCGCCTAAGGCAATATCACTAACGTCGCACATGATTTCGAACGGAAGAGACCAATTAGGGGCCACTCGAATCGGAGAATTGATAAGTTTTTGTTTTATAAAATTAAAAGCAGACTCGCAATTTCTACTAAAGACAAAAGGTGATTCCTTTTCCAAGAGGTGAGTAAGCGGCTTTGTTATTTTTGAAAAATCTTGAATGAAGCGCCTATAAAAGCCCGCGTGGCCTAAGAAACTCCTAATGGATTTTATGTTTATCGGCTGAGGAAGTTTTTCTATGATTACAACTTTGGCCTTATCGACCTCTATCCCCTTAATCGAAATCTTATGGCCGAGGACCAAACCTCCTCGGACCATAAAGTTACACTTTTCCCAATTTAAGACAAGATTCGTGTCCTCGCATCGCTGGAGGACACGATCAAGATTACGAAGAAAATCCGGGAATGAGCATCTGAATACAGAAAATTCATCCATAAATATTTCCATAATATCTTCTACTAGCTCACCAAAAATTGCTAGCATACATCATTGGAATGTAGCCGGCGCATTGCAGAGGCTAAATGGCATTCTTCGATAGGCGAAGGTGCCAAAGGGGCAAGTAAAAGTTGTTTTCTCTTGGTCCTCGGGGGAAATGGGGATTTGGAAAAACCCCGATAAACCGTCGAGAAAACAATAAAATGGATGACCGGAAAGACGCTCGAGAATCTGGTCAAGGAACGGTAGTGGGAAATGGTCCTTGCGGGTGGCATCATTAAGTTTGCGATAATCGATGACCACACGCCAACCCGTAACAGTACGAGTTGGGACGAGCTCGTTGTGCTCATTCGCCACTACGGTTAGACCGCCCTTTTTGGGCACGACATGAATGGGACTAACCCATGCACTATCAGAAATGGGATAAATAATCCCCGCATCTAATAATTTAATTATCTCAGCTTTCACGACGTCTTTCATGTTTGGGTTAAGACGCCGCTGCGGCTGAATGGTTTTGCGGCAATTATCGTTTAAGAAAATTTTGTGAGTGCAGAAAGAAGGGTTAATCCCCTTTAGGTCAGAAATTTGCCACGCAATTGCGTGGCGATGTTTAAGCAAAACCTCCAATAACTCGGAGGTCTCCGAATCGCTTAAATACGAAGAAATGATTACCGGGAGCGTATCATTTTTCCCCAGAAAGGCGTATTTTAGGGATTCGGGTAATGGTTTGAGTTCTAGGATGGGCGGTTCTTCAAGTGAGGTTTTAGTGCTAATGTCTTTTGAACCAATTGGTTCAAAAGGCATATTCGTAGACTCGTCCTCATCGCAATAAAAATTTTCGAGTGAAAAAATATTTTCGTTTAAAAATTCGGACTCGAAAACCGGAGAAGAACAATCTCCATAAAAAGAATCTAAAGAATAGCAGAAATCGTCGCTCGGCGACGAGTCTTCCATAGAGGAGTTAATAGAAAAAGTAACTTGGTCGTCTCCTCCCCGAAGGAGAAGCTGACCATTACTTACATCAATTAACGCACGTGAGGTCGCGAGGAAAGGGCGACCAAGTATTATTGGTACGTTGGCATCTTCCTCGATGTCCAAGATGACGAAGTCCACCGGGAAGGTGAACTTGTCTACTCGGACAAGGACATCCTCAACAACCCCGATGGGGAACCTAACCGAGCGATCCGCTAGTTGGATGCGCATATTGGTAGGAGCAGGAGTACCCAAACCTAAACGCAGAAAGAGCGAGAATGGCATCAAATTAATGCTCGCGCCTAAGTCTGCCAAGGCGTATTTTACTAATAGATCGCCAAAAAGGCACGGGATGGAGAACCTTCCCGGGTCGTTTTGTTTTAAGGGCAATTTACTAGTAAGAGCCGCCGAGCAGACAGCGTTGAGAGATATATGCGAAATATCCTCGAGTTTGCGTTTATTAGAAAGTAGTTCTTTTAAAAATTTCGCATATTTAGGCATTTGCGAGATAGCCTCGCAAAAAGGAACATTAATATGAATTTGTTTAAGTAATAAAATAAATTTTTCATATTGCGTGTTTACTCGCTCATTATCTAACTTATGCGGGTAGGGCAACGCCTTGTTTAAAATAGTTTTATCGTTAAAAATCGGTAAGGGTTGTGTAGTCGAAGAAGAGGGAAGAGGGGTCGGAGGTGAAATATGTACCTGAGGATCGATCCGTTTTGGATCGACCACCTCCTTACGGCTACGGAGGGTTATAGCGTTGGCGGTTTCCCTTGGATTGGGCTCCGTGTTCCCTGGCAGTGCCCCCATGGCGCGTTCCGACATAAGTCGCGCCAGCTGTCCATCCTGGAGTTCTAAATTTTTTAGCGATCCGGTGATGTTCCGGATATTAGACTCATTGGACGCGACATAACGATTAAAATTTTCCTCCACCGGGGATGGCTTCATAGGAGGGGGAGGAGGAAATGTTGGCGCAAAAGGAGGGGGAGGGGGACGCTGCGCGTTGTTCGGGTTGCTCCAGGAGAAATTCGGATGGTTCCTCCAACCCGGATTATAGTGGCTACTATAAGGGTTGTTTTGAAATGAGGGACGCACCGGATTTCCCATGTAGTCCATGAATTCGTCGACTACGCAGACGTTGGAGGGGGGGGGGAGAAAACAAGGCGGAGTGGAGGAGGCAACAGACATCTCCGCCACCTGCTTAGTTAGCCTTTCCACTTGGAGGGCTAGCTGAGCAGTGGCATCCATTTCAAAAATGCCCGCCTGCTTAGGGCGCGCCCGCGGGACATTCCACTGGTAGGCGTTCACCGCCATTTCCTCGAAAAGGGCCTTGGCGGCCTCGGGGGTCTTATTGTTCAGAGTGCCCCCGGCAGCCGAGTCAATCATTTGACGCGTCTGACTATTCAGTCCATTATAAAAAATTTGTACCTGCAACCACGTTGGCAGAGCGTGGTGCGGGCACCGGCGGAGGAACTCCTTAAAGCGTTCCCAAGTCTCGTAAAGAGAATCGGAGTCGTTTTGGACGAACGAAGATATGTCCGCCCGCAGTCTTGCAGTTTTCGCGGCCGGAAAATACTTCGTAAGGAATTTCTCAGCCAATTCCGCCCAGGACGTGATGGATCCCCGCGGGAGGGAGAGTAACCACGCCTTAGCCTTGGACTTAAGAGAGAAGGGAAAAAGGCGCAAACGAATGGCGTCATCAGTGACGCCATTAATTTTAAAAGTATCGCAAATTTCAAGAAAATTAGACAAGTGATTGTTGGGGTCCTCATCCGGCAGTCCGTCGAACTGCACGGCATTTTGGATCATTTGAATCACACTTGACTTAATTTCAAAATTATTGTTGGCCACAGCGGGCCGAACAATACTCGACCCGTATCATCCAAGTTAGGCCGAGCGTAATAAGACATAGTACGCTCGGGCGGTTGGGCATTATTCGGGTCGGCCATAGAAGAAGAAGAGGGTTCTCCGATAGATTCTGCGGGGTCTAAAAAGGGAATTCGACGGAGAGATCGGATACGCGCAAGAGAGAGGTCGATCTCGGGGTCGAATTCAAGATTTTCAGAACTCGAAGGTTGTCCACGGGTCATGCACCCTTAAAAAAAACGAAAGGGGGAAGGATTTTTTTTTTTGTATAAAATTTTTTATTTGAAAATAAAGTAAAATTAATAGAGTCCCGGATTCAATATAACAACCGGAATCCCCAGCAACGGCACCAAAAACTTGATGGCCGCGGAACAGAGACCTACTGTGGTTGGTTCGAAATGGTCAGATTCCGCGGGCCGGTTAGAAGATCGAGTTTTCTAACGAATGGAGGCAAGCGCACCTATCGCAAGTAGTACTCGGTATTCGGGAAAATATCGAGGTCGTATTATTCTCGGGGACGCGTTGATTATATCTACTCTTCCAGGAACACTATTATCTTACTAACAGTAAGGTGGGATTTTTTAGTTTAATTAAAACGGAGAGAAAGAAAGCAGAATTTTGCTAAGCTAGTTCGATGACGGGTTAACGCTCGGCATCGAATCGGATTAAGACTAAAATAATTCTTAAC
Source organism: Platanthera zijinensis (assembly GCA_039513925.1). Classification (NCBI taxonomy): domain Eukaryota; kingdom Viridiplantae; phylum Streptophyta; class Magnoliopsida; order Asparagales; family Orchidaceae; genus Platanthera; species Platanthera zijinensis. Next base: position 85,678,559 of record CM077086.1, read on the forward strand.
AATTATTAAACTTTGTTTTTAATTTAATAAAAGGCACTTGGCCGTGGGGGTTCCAAAAATATGAGCGCACTTATCTCTAGGAATATTGCTCACCTAAACATTAAGACTATTCGACCGATCGTTAGACCGACAAAGGATTCCTCTTAATGCCCGCTTTACGCTAAGAACCCCGCTATTGGGTGGGGAACCCAATCCGGCAGAACTACGTTTCTCCTCTTTCGAGGGGGCGTATGCAGTTCTCTTTACCCAAGGGGGATCGGTCCATACGTGCAGCCTCTCGGCGTCGCGTATGGATAACGGAAATAGAGCCCACACATCGATTATGTGGTCCTATGCGTCGTTAACCCGGGGTAAACCTTAAGTCCTTAAATTAAAATAAAAATAAAGTTTTTTAATTATTTCAAATCATTTTTTATGTCCCAATGCTCTTCGATGCCGAAGGCTAAAAGAAATTAGCCACTCATCGGGATGGGGACGGCTTTATGTTTTTAGGTGAAGCGTGAGTGTTAAATTAAGCACTGAACAATTATAAGAGAAAACACGAAAAATAGGACAATTAGATAAATTGAAAGCTAATTGATGCAGGCACTCACGCACACTTCAAAACCATAAAGAAAATTAAATAAAGCAAACCCTACTCAAATGAGTAGGCGGAAATAAATGCACACACGCACACACTCTTCTTAATTGAAGAAAGCGATAAATAAAGCGGTAAAATTATCTCCTACACGCACGCACTCTACATAATTGAGAAAGCGATAAAATTGCAAGTCCCGACTCAAATGAGTGGGCGGGAGTAAATTTACCTCATACACGCACGCACTCTACTTGAAAGTAAAACACACACACGCACTCTATAGAAATGAAAACACACGCACCCACACAAAGTTTTCCTACTCAAGTGAGTAGGAAGAAAATGAAAGCAGTAAAAAGACAAGTCCCACTCAAACGAGTGGGCGGGAAATGAAAGCAAAGCGCCATTTAACTCTTAACGAGTAGGCAGAAATAAATGCATACGCACACACGCACTCTACAGAAATGAAATAAAGCAGTAAAACCTAACTCATACACGCACACACACTTGCAAAAATGAGAAAAACAAAGAGCTCAGAAAATTAAAACGACTGCATTTCTACCGCTAGAATGCGGTAGAAATGCATAAAAAGTGAAAATAAAAAAATAACCGGAGCGAAAAGTTTTGCAAATAAACGCAAAATGGAAGTACTCGAAAAATTAATACAACTGCATTTCTACCGCTAGAATGCGGTAGAAATGCATAAAAAGATGAAATAAAAATTAACCGGACTAAAAGTTTTGAAATTAAAAAGCTAAAATGAAGTGAGTGAAAAATTATAACGACTACATTTTTATTCATAAGTTTTTATAAAACCTCCAAAAAAGTGAGAATAAAACTAAAAAGGAACGAGTTCCTAAGAGCCTAAGTTAAAGAAAATAAAAACGAACACTTTTAGGGGGGGGGGGTTATAAAACCTATATGAATGAAAATGATAAAGAAGAAAAAGCTAAAGTTAAAAAGTGCGGAAAATGAAAACTAGACGGACGGCACAACGGCTAGAAATGCCGATAAATCCTAAATCTAACTAAGTTATGAAAGCTAAAAAGATGAAAACATAAAAGAAATACAAAAAGATGAACGGAAAATTGCTTAAGTAGGCGCATTCAAATGGAGTATTCATACAAATTAAGAGAGAAAAATTCATATTTTATTAAAGTAAAAACCCTAATACAAACTAAGAGAGAGAGAGGGGGGAGAAATTCTCCTTACATAAGTATGGAATCCAATTGGGCAGCACCTCCCCTAAGCAAAGTGGTCAAAAAAGTGGACAAAATAAGCTTCCTAGAAGCTCTTATTTATAGGAAAATTTTCGGGTTGGTCACGCCCTAGGTCACGGGCATGACAGGGGGGCGTGTCACTACTATTCATGAGCTGATCGGTTGACTTGACTGGAGCTTTGACTTCGGGGCGAAAACGTGGCGGTCACGCCCCAGGTCACGGGCGTGACACAAATGTCATGGGTGTGTAAGTGGGGCGTGACTTGGACAGCTGGCAGCTCGATGTCGGCAGCGTTGACAGTTGACGAAGCGTTGAGTGCCGACATCGACACGGGCGTGACGGATCTTGGACACGGGCGTGACGGATCTTGGACACGGGCGTGACATGAAGGCGTTGAGTCTTGAACAGTGAAATCGTTGAGTGTCGACTCGATGATGGCGTTGAGTGCCTGACACGCCTGTGTCGGGGGGTGATATGGGCGTGACTAGGCCGAAAAATATTTTTCTGAAAAAATTCAGAAAAACAAAAAATGCTAAGTTAGAATATATTTTTATAAAAAGAAGCAATTTTATTGAAGAAAACAAACTAAAAAAAGCAGAAAATAAAGTAAAACCACAAAATAAATACACTATAAAATGGGTATATTTACAACTCATCACTCTGATACCAATTGAAAGTGAGTGTAAGATTTACCTTTACTCAAGAGGGGGGTGAATAGAGTATTTTAAAATAATTTACAATTTAAAACTGTAAAGGAGTGGAAGTCTTGATTTATGTATATGTGTAAGGTGCTTGCAAAAAGAAAAACTAAGTAAGCAAGAAATAAGAAATCACAGCACACAACAAAAACAAATCACAGCAAGCCAGATGACACAAGGAGCTATAGTGGTTCCCCAACAACCTGGGTACATCCACTCTTCTACCACCCTAGGTAGGAATCCACTGCAGGAATAGTTGATCAGGTGTCCTGGGCACCAATGAGCTTTTGATAAGGTGCTCAAAAACAAACCTAGATTTTTTGATAAGGTGTCTTGCCAACACTGAGTTTTGACAAGGTCTCAGAAACCAGCCTCAAAACTTTTGAAGGGAGTTTTGATAAACCCTTTTACAAAAGAGAAAGGAAAAATAAAATGAGTTGATGATGTTCTTCTCTGTCAACAATCTGAGAGAATACTAGTGGATGATGTTGTCAAAGCTCCCCCTGAGATCTGTAAGGGTTCAGGAAGATAAGCTTTGCTTAGGGTGATAAGCCTTCAGTTGCTTCAGATCTCCAGTAATAGATGATTTCAGCAGATGTTAAAATGTGTGATGTCTGGAGTCCTTGATGAAGAAGCTTTTGAACACTTGATGCTTGAAGGAGTAGAATAGCAGATGATCTCCTTCACAGTAATGTTTCTTGTGTTCTTGAAGAATTCTGACTGAGTAATTTTGTGAACTTTTGTCTATTCCCAGAAGATGAATTCTTGATGAATAATTTTCTTGTTATCTCTTCTGTATTCTTTTTCAAATCTTGTCTGTTATTCTTTTTCAGAATGATTCTCTTGGGAGTATATCAGATTCTGACTTTTTGATAGCCGTCAATCAGTCATAAATGACTACCTTAACTAATATCAGCCTCTGGAGGGAAGTCCTTAAGAAACATTCCAATTAGTCTTCCTTGAAACTTTGCCATAAATGCTAAAAATAAGTCAAAATGAATTCGATAACTGTCCTGAATTTGAATTCCAGAAATCGTCGATCTCTCAGAGAAATCGTCGATCTGAGCTAAATGATTGTAGAACAGAGCTCAGAGATTTGATTTAAACTGGAAACAGAAATCGTCGAACTAAGCTCTATGATCAGCGAACTGAGCTCATAGACTTTGAAAACAACTAGAGATAGAGCGTTGATCTGAGCCTCGAAGATCGTCAAACGGAGTTCGACGACTCATTGAACTGAGCTCAGAGATCGTCGAATGGAGTTCGACGATTCGTCGACCTTAGCTCGATGAAAATTGTCTTGGTCCTAAACACTGAATCCTGATCTTTAGAAGGTCTTGAGGGCAGCTTCCAAACCTAAGTACAAACCCTAAGAATCATTCTAATTGACCTATCAGACTATACAACAAGGTCAAAACAAATTCCTAAGCACAATGTGATCCTTACCAAAATTAGTAATAGGGTGTTCCAACAGTATGCTATAATAAAATTACCTTTGAGAGATTGAGTTTATACTCAACCAAGATGCTCCATAAAATTCCAGTCGATCACAGACGGCTTGAGTCCTGAGCGCATAATTGTGTCCGTGACTCTACAGGATATCCATACGATCAGGAGAACCCACAATTACTTGTCGCACAAGCGCTAGGTAAGGATATGAAACTCAGCATCTCCATAGATTGCTAGATCTGTTAGAGGAGAGGTTGCGGAGAAACTCGCCGAGATCAGGATTGACAACGGTAGCGGAAACGCTTCCGTTGGGTTCTAAGATTACCGTCAATTCGCACAATATGGCTCGTGTTCTTAGATTGAATGAATAGTAAAGTCGGTGATAAGAAACACTAAAACTTTCTATTTATATCCAAGGAATAAATAAAACAGTTTTTGACGCTATTGGCAGACCCTGACTTAGAATCCAAAAATTCGGCCAGACAACCCTTGTCTCGACGATTCGTCGAGTATCCATGACATATACGGTAAATTGCCGAGTATCATCTTATACTCGACGAATCGTCGAGTATCCATAAGATACACGATGAACTTAACGCCTACCTTCAGTCGAATCAACACTTGACATCGACGAAGGCGTTGAATGGACTAAATTTTATCATCACTTTCTGCGCCATGGCGTTGAGTGCAATCAACACACTCAACGCCTAATGCCAGATACTTCGAATAGCGTTGAGTGAACTCAACACTCAACGCCTAATGCAAAATTCGTCGAATTGCGTTGAGTGAACTCAGCACTCAATGCCTAAGACTAAGATCGATCAAGTTAACAATTTGACTTGACGAATCGTTGAATTGACTGAATGCACTAAATGCTTAAGTACAATACTCGACGAATCAACTCCATGACTCGACGAATAATTTAACACACTCACCTTACTCAACGCTACCATTCGACGAGTCAACTCTTAAACCGAAGAAGGCGTTGAGTGGTCTCGACACACTCGACGCTTTTGCCTTAAAATATTTTAAGTCCTTTTCCAACTCATCATATAAGCTATACCATACAAATCCAATCTCCCAATTTCCCCACAATCTTATGTGCGACCTTGATTGGCTCATACTGCGTTGGCAGTGAGGCCACATATTTTATCACTCCAGATCAGAATGGTAAGACCAATTGTCTCCCACTTAATCTTGGAAGTATCAAACAAAAGCTTCAAAAATAATGAGCAGCATCTAGTAATGCATCATTGCTCCCCAAACAACATGAGTTTATAAACTCATAAGCTATTGTGACCAATGTTACAGTGTTGTCATGTCCCTTCGTCTCTAACATCCGTATAGAGCTAAAGGTATAGATCGTGTCACCCTCATAATTTTTCTATCCCAATTTCATGATCTAGAATGAACTTATAGAAATTTTTGAGCCCAATATCATATATTGACTCAACCAAGCATGACCATGCATTTCTCAGTCCTATTCCATCAGGGGGCCCATGGATGCAACTCCTATCATAAAGGAGGACAAATGCCATCTTTTCTCACACACAAACACCCAAATGATTCGTAACGTACCCAACAACTACCTTTATCATCCAACTTTCTCAAGACTGGATTTTTAATGGCATCAAAGCACGCTCTTCCTCGCACGATAAATTTTGTGACTTCAGGTCAAAGGAAAAGAAACACCATTGCCGCTTGAGACATATTTAGGACACATTTATATAATAATCAACAAAGTATTCTCATGGTGGGTCATTCTAGTACAACTTGTTCATGACCAGTACCCATGTGATGACTCGATATCACAATATCATGACCTGTGAGGACGGGTCATCAGTCAACGCACATGCTAGTATTAAAGGTATCATCATCACCCTAAGCTTCTACGATGATATAACGACCAGGGACATTTAAGAATGAAGCTTTTGGGATCATATGTTCTAACATTCAAGTCACTACTTGACCTATTGAAGCAAACATTCTAAGAGTATTTATTTATTTAACTAATCAATCACAATAGAAATAATAACACAAAAAAAGAACTTGACAAAATATATAAAATGAAATGCATACAATACATTATTCATTAAATGAAAAATTACAGCTAACAAACATACAATCCACAACACTCTAACTAGAGTTGATCATTCAGGTATCGTATACATATAGATCTAAAATGACCATCATGCTTTCTCTGTGCGAGAGGCTTTGTCAGTGGATCTTCAATGTTCTTCTTAGTCGAAACTCTGCTATTGCTCACATCTCCTCGATCAACAATCTCTCGAATTAGATGGAACTGTCAAGGTATGTTCTTGGAGCACTGATGAGATCTAGGTTCCGATGCAAGTGCAATTGCTCCATTGTTGTCACAATAGGGATCTACAGGACGAACAATGCTAGGAATAATATCTAACTTGCAGTTGAATTTCCTAATCCATATAGCCTCCTTCACTGCATTTGCAGCGGAGATAAACTCGGCCTCAATTGTAGAATCGGCAAATGTCTCCTGCTTCGAACTCTTCAAGCTAACAACTCCTCTATTCAAGCAAAATATAAACCATGACTAAGACTTTGAGTCATCCATATCAGTTTGGAATCTAGAATCCTTGTCACACCTTACAACGAGATATTCCTCTCCACCAAACATCAAGAACGTATCCTTAGTCTTTCTCAAGTACTTCAGAATATTCTTGACGGCTATCATGTGACTTTCACTAGGATCAGACTGATACCTGCTAGTCATGCTCAAGGCGTAAGAGACATCTGGTATAGTAAATATCATTGAATACATGATTGACCCAATTGCCGAAGCATATGGAATCAACTTCATGCAATCCATATCTACACAAGACTTAGGACACTGGTCCTTAGAGAGACTCACAGCATGAGACATGGGTAAGAATCCTTTCTTGGACTCAAGCATGTTGAACCGTTTCAACACCTTGTCAATATACGTACTCAAAGTGTTGTATTGTGTAGATAAGGACAGCATCAGCCAAGAACTTACATTTCAAATTGAATTCCTTCCTTAGAATTGATCCAGTGGTGTGTTTAGATTGACCACTCCACTTCAGTGCTAATTTCCAAAGTACGTACATTGACAAAGTGTTGAAATGGTCCAACATGCTTGAGTCCAAGAAAGCAATCTTACCCATGTCTCATGGTGTGAGTATCTCTAAGGACAAGTGTCCTAAGTCTTGTGTAGATAAGGATCGCATGAAGTTGATTCCATATGCTTTGGCAAATGGGTCAATCATGTATGCAAAGATATTTACTAGACCAGATGTCTCTTATGCCTTGAGCATGACTAGCAGGTATCCTAAAGTACTTGAGAAGGACTCAGGATACGCTCTTGGTTTTTGGTGGATAGGAAGAGCTCGTTGTAAGGGGTTACACGAATGCTAGCTTCCAAACTGATAGGGATGACTCAAAGTCTTAATCAGGGTTTATATTTTTCCTTAATGGAGGTATTGTTAGCTTGAAGAGTTCCAAGTAGGAGATAGGTTCCGATTCTACAATTGAGGTTGAGTATATCGCCGCTGCAAATGGAGCAAAGGTGGTTGTATGGATTAGGAAATTCATCGGCAAGTTAGATGTAGTTCCTAGCATTGTTCGTCCCGTCGATCTCTACATTTACAACAATGGTGCAGTTACACTTGTTTCTGAACCTTGATCTGATCAGCGCTCTAAGCACATACTTCGGCGATTCCGTCTAATTTGAGATATTGTCGATCGAGGAGATGTGAGCATTAGCAGAGTGCCGATTGAGGAGAACATTGTGGATCCACTAACATAGCCTCTCGCACAGAGAAAGCATGACGGTCATGTTAGATCAATGGGCATATGATACATGAATGATCAACTCTAGTTGGAGTCTTGTGGATTGTATGTTTGTTTGCTGTAATTTTTCATTTGATGAATAATGTACTATTTGCATTTCATTTTATATATTTTGGCAAGTTTTTTTATTGTGTTATTATTTCTATTGTGATAGAGTACTTAACTGTATTAATGCTCTTAGAATATTTACTTTCATAGGTCAAGTAGTAACTTGAATATGAGAACATATGTTATTAGAAGTTTCATTCTTAAAGGTCCCTGGTCCCTATAGCATCTTCGAAGCTTTGGGTGATGATGATACCTTTAATACTAGCATGTGCGTTTATTGATGACCCACACTCACAGGTCATGATATTGTGATATCAAGTCATCACATGTCTACTTGTTATGAACAAGTTGTATTGGACATACCCACCACGAGAATACTTTGTGGATTATTATATGAACGTGTCACAAGTATGGCTCAAGTGCAATAGTGTTTGTGGTCCTTTGAATTGAAGTAAAGACATTTATTGAGTGAGGAAGAGCGTACTTTGATGCCATCAAAATTCTAGTCTTGAGAAATTTGGATGATAAAAGAGGTTATTGGGTACGTTACGAATCATTTGGATGTTTTAGTGTGAGCAGAGATGGGATTTGTCCACCTATATGACAAGAGTTGCATCCATAGGCCCCTTGATGGAATGGGACTGAGAATACATGACTATGCTTCTTTGAGTCAATATATGATATTGAGCTCACGAATTTCTGGAAGTTCATTCTGGCTCAGGAAAGGGGGATTGAGCTATTATGAGGGTGACACTGTCTATACCTCTAGTTCTATCCAGATGTAAGAGACGAAGGGACATGACAACATTGTAACATATGTCATAATAGCTTTTGAGTATATAAACTCTTACTGTTTGTGGAGAAATGATGTATGGCTAGATGCCGCTCATTGTTTGTGATACTTTTGTTTGATACTTTCTAGATCAAGTGGGAGACTGTTGGTGTTACAATTATTATCTGGAAGTAATCAAACATGGAGCCTTACACTGCCAACTCAGTATGAGCCTATCAGGGTCGCACATAAGATTGTGGAGAAATTTGGAGATTGGATCTGTATAGTATAGCTCATACGATGAGTTGAAAAGTGTTGGGTCTTGTTTCCACAATGACCTTAATTTGAAGAAGTCCTCCTAAAACTAAAGTGAATTGCAGTTGTATTTGATGTACTTGTTTAGATGTGCTTGCAGGACTCAATTGCCAAGTGTAGACCAATGTCAGTCTACAGTGGGTCACCTAGCACATGACCATACAATGTAATCCCTCATTGTGTGATCCATGGTGTTGACCCATGTGTAGCCTCTCTATTGGGATACACTTCACTTCACAAGCATTTGGACTCATGGGACCTTGAAGTGTTGCTGATCATTAGTAGGAGAAATGGATTTCCAAGGGAGAAATTATTCAAAGTCATATACTCGAGTAGTTCAAAGGATATACTCGAGTAGTCCAAAGAACATACTCGAGTAGATACTATGATACACGATTAGATGCTTTCACTTACTCGAGTATCTAGTTTTTTCTCTCTCGGAATTTTGCCTAAGTGTTCATACACGAGTGGTTATCTATATACTCGAGTAGTTAACCTAATATACTCGAGTAGACCTAAGTCAAGTACTCAAGTAGTTAAGTTTATACACTCGAGTGGATCGACTTACTCGAGTAGTTCAGCTGATATACTCGAGTATGTATTTACCAGATACTCGAGTCAGTTCCTCCAGGTACTCGAGTAGGTTACTCAGGATACTCGAGTAGTTTATACCATACTCGAGTAGTCTGGTTTTTCACAGATTATTTTCTAAGTCCTGGACTCGTGCTTACTCGAGTATGTCTCTCTCTCCTGATACTCGAGTAGTTCATTGATACACTCGTGTATGTCAATTTACAGGAAGAATTTTTCTAAGTCCAGACTTTGCGGGTTATTTCAAATCCTCTAATTTGATTGGTCCACGTGTACTTGTTTAAGTATTGACCGTTACAGAAGTCCTATAAATAGGTCTTATCAAATCGACAAACCCTAAGAAGAAGTATTTCTGAATCTAATTTCTATCGCTCGCATCGGGAAGCCGTCAAGTTCACGCCGACATATTCCTGTTCATCTTCTTCGTCGCCGGTCTTCTCTGATCCAAGGATTCAGACAAGAAGTTTCAGAAGATCAAGCTATTCTCAATCGACAGATCCAATTCTTGATCTTGCTGATTCTAGTTTTTCAGATCCAAGAGATTTCGCCTTGTCTTCCTCGATCTATTTTCTGTCGAGCCCTAACTCCGAAGAAGGAGGAAAGGATTAAAGATCCAGATCTGAATATCTCTGTTTGTATATTTTTGTATACATCTATTATTCTTGTAGGAGTCTTGACTCTGAGTTCTATAGATCCGGCTTGGATCGAGATTTGTAGGAAGGTTTTCTTCCGAGTGTAGATCCAATTTGGATCGAGTTTTGTAGGAACGTTGTTCCGAGGTGTAGGATCGTTTTGATCCGAGATAGTGGAGTAGCCAAGTCTAGTTGTTTTCTAGATTGGTGAGGTGAAAGTGGACGTAGCCAAGGTTGGGGAACCACTATAAATCTTTTGTCGTCTGTGATTGCTTGGTATTGTGCTGTGCTAGTTCCTTAATTTTTTATTCCGCAAATAGACGCACATCTCACTTATTCACCCCCCCTCTAGGTGATTTAGGTAGACAACTAACCGTCTCTCAATTGGTATTAGAGGGAGGTTGATCGTTAAAAGGTTAACACCTTGATCTGATCCTACCCGAGTTGTCTTTAGAGAAGTTTCAAGCATGGACAGAGCCAAGGATTTTTCTAAGCTCCCAGTGTGCAATAAGGCAAACTTTCCCATGTGGAAAGAGAGAATAAAACTTTACATGGAAGCTGTTGACCCCCGCTTATTCATGATAGTGGAGGAAGGCCCTTATATCCCTATGATTGCCTCCACTAGTGATCCTACAAAGGAGGTGCCAAAGAAGTTGATGGATCTTGATAAGAATGAGATTGCACTTGTCTCCTTAGACAAGAAAGCCAAGAACATCATCGCAAGTGCAGTCAATGATTCTATGTTGCAAAACCTCATTCACTGCCAATCTGCCAAGGAAATGTGGAGATCTCTAATTATCTTGATGGAAGGTACAGAAGAAGTAAGGGATGATAGAAGATCCCTTCTTAATCAGAAGTATGAAGCCTTCAAGCAAGGACCAAAGGAAGCTATTGCTGACACATATGAAAATTTCTTCAAGATTGTCAATGGTTTAAGGAACTACGGCAGAGTGTTCACAGATGGTGAACTAAACGACAAGTTCCTAAGATCCCTGACAAAGGATTGGGACAACAAGATATGTGCCATCAGAGAGTTTGGAAGATTAGCAGAGACTGACCCTCAGAACCTCTTCAGAAAGCTTATGTCATATGAGCTTCAGATCAATAATAGAAAAGCTGAAGAAGAGTGCAACTGGCCCTCATCCCAAGATATGTCAGTTGCTCTAAGGGCAGACAGCTCAAGGAAGGCCAAAGCTGCTTCCACTCAAGGAGACTATGAAGAAGAAGAGTCTGAGCCAAGCACCTCAGGCTCAGATTCATCAGATGAAGAGTTTCATCTTCTCTCCCGAGAATTCAAGAAGTTTCTTAGCAATAAGAAACAAATGAGAGAAAATGATTCCTCATCCAGAAGATCACGTCCTGATGGTGATCGTCACAGCAGACATGACAGGTATAAATCTAAACCGAACAAACATGTTTCTTCTAACGTTGTTTGTTATTCCTGCAGTAAGCCAGGGCATATAAGCACTGAGTGCCCTCTGAAGAAGAAAGAAGGAAGAGGCATAGAAAAGAATTCCCCTCAAGGGAAAAGGAAGAAAGAAAGAAGTTTCATTGCCAAAAAGCCAAAGACCATCAGTGACTCTGACTCATCTGAGTCAAGTGCGGATGAAGAAGCCTACTTCGGGCTTATGGCTTTTTCTGACCAAGAGGACAAAGACAACGGTAACTCCTCATATACCGGGAAGGTAAATTCTCACACACCTCTTTCTGCCTCAGATTCTGACTCAAATGTTCATGATGGCTACTCTTCTGGGGAGGATGTTTTTGAATTGGTAAATCAGTATCAAGTCTTATTGACTGTATTTGACAAATACCGGAAGGTAGTCAAATCACAATCAAAAGAGATTGCATCCCTCAAAGAGGTGGAATCAAATCTGAGGGAGGAGATTGACCAAATGACCCCTCTCAGAGATGAAGTTCAATCTTTGAAGGAGGAAATCAAAGACTTTACTGAATTAGTAAATCATAAAGATTTTCTCCTGGATGAATTGGAAGAAAAGCTAGTCATTGAACGAAAGCTGGTTGAAACTCTCACCATGCCTACAACTGTGCTTCCAATCACTAATGGAGAAACCTCCTTTGGGAAAAATAGCAGTATAGGACATAAATCTGCCAAAGGTAAAGGCAAGGCCTTCCCAAGCCAAACCGTTGCCTTACTGAAATATGATCCTTACAATCATGGGCCAAATAAGAAGAAGACACCGAAAGCTAAAACTGGTGTAATAAAGGCCAAGGAGACAAGGAAGCCATGTACATGTTGCAATCATGAGGCTTTCTCCTCCAAGTCAGTTGCTCTTGCTAGACCCCCCATCCATAAGGTTAAGCAGGAGAACAAGAGAAGATACAACAGGTTTAACTGTTGGTGTTGTGGCAAGGTTGGTCACTTTGCCATAGATTGCTGGTTTAATCCCAGCTATGTTTTAACTCCTCAAGTTGATAATGTGAGAAAGACCACTCATAATGTTAACTCTCATAGGGGGAGGATACTAACAAGAGACCTAGGACCCAATCTTGTTTGGGCTCCTAAGGGATTCTAATCTTGTTTATGCAGGTATGTCCATAGGCCAATAAAATTCTTATCTAGCAATTGGACAAGTAATTGTTCCAGAAAATTCTTGGAACTAGAAGATTAAGGGGGAGTTTCTAGTAGTCCCCTATTTAAAGAGGTCAGAAAGGGGGAGAGCAAAAGGAAATGGTTTATAGAGATGAAAAAGGAAAAGAAAATGCAAATCCAAATGAAGATTTCAGTAAGGGGGAGAAATGCAAAGCAATTCTAGTTAAGAAATGTAAGTCAATGCATTCTCTTTTACATCATATTGTTTTAATATCTCTGGCAATTCAATTTAGTAGATGGTGTTCTGACTTCTTCAAATAGGGGGAGATTGTTGGGTCTTGTTTCCACAATGACCTTAATTTGAAGAAGTCCTCCTAAAACTAAAGTGAATTGCAGTTGTATTTGATGTACTTGTTTAGATGTGCTTGCAGGACTCTATTGCCAAGTGTAGACCAATGTCAGTCTACAGTGGGTCACCTAGCACAGGACCATACAATGTAATCACTCATTGTGTGATCCATGGTGTTGACCCATGTGTAGCCTCTCTATTGGGATACACTTCACTTCACAAGCATTTGGACTCATGGGACCTTGAAGTGTTGCTGATCATTAGTAGGAGAAATGGATTTCCAAGGGAGAAATTATTCCAAGTCATATACTCGAGTAGTTCAAAGGATATACTCGAGTAGTCCAAAGAACATACTCGAGTAGATACTATGATACACGAGTAGATGCTTTCACTTACTCGAGTATCTAGTTTTTTCTCTCTCGGAATTTTGCCTAAGTGTTCCTACACGAGTGGTTATCTATATACTCGAGTAGTTAACCTAATATACTCGAGTAGACCTAAGTCAAGTACTCGAGTAGTTAAGTTTATATACTCAAGTGGATCGACTTACTCGAGTAGTTCAGCTGATATACTCGAGTATGTATTTACCAGATACTCGAGTCAGTTCCTCCAGTTACTCGAGTAGGTTACTCAGGATACTCGAGTAGTTTATACCATACTCGAGTAGTCTGGTTTTTCACAGATTATTTTCTAACTCCTGGACTCGTGCTTACTCGAGTATGTCTCTCTCTCCTGATACTCGAGTAGTTCATTGATACACTCATGTATGTCAATTTACAGGAAGAATTTTTCTAAGTCCAGACTTTACGGGTTATTTCAAATCCTCTAATTTGATTGGTCCACGTGTACTTGTTTAAGTATTGACCGTTACAGAAGTCCTAAAAATAGGTCTTGTCAAATCGACAAACCCTAAGAAGAAGTATTTCTGAATCTAATTTCTATCGCTCGCATCGGGAAGCCGTCAAGTTCACGCTGACATATTCCTGTTCATCTTCTTCGTCGCCGGTCTTCTCCGATCCAAGGATTCAGACAAGAAGTTTCAGAAGATCAAGCTATTCTCAATCGACAGATCCAATTCTTAATCTTGCTGATTCTAGTTTTTCAGATCCAAGAGATTTCGCCTTGTCTTCCTCGATCTATTTTTTGCCGAGCCCTAACTCTGAAGAAGGAGGAAAGGATTGAAGATCCAGATCTGAATATCTCTGTTTGTATATTTTTGTATACATCTTTTATTCTTTTAGGAGTCTTGACTCCGAGTTCTGTAGATCCGGCTTGGATCGAGATTTGTAGGAAGGTTTTCTTCCGAGTGTAGATCCAGTTTGGATCGAGTTTTGTAGGAACGTTGTTCCGAGGAGTGGGATCGTTTTGATCCGAGATAGTGGAGTAGCCAAGTCTAGTGGTTTACTAGATTGGTGAGGTGAAAGTGGACGTACCCAAGGTTGGGGAACCACTATAAATCTTTTGTCGTCTGTGATTGCTTGGTATTGTACTGTGCTAGTTCCTTAATTTTTTATTCCGCAAATAGACGCACATCTCACCTATTCACCCCCCTCTAGGTGATTGAGGTAGAACAACTAACCGTCTCTCAAAAAGGACTTAAAATATTCTAAGGCAAAAGATCCAAGTGTGTCGAGACCACACAACGCTTTCGTCGAGTTAAAGCTTGACTCATCCAATGTCGGTATTTAGTGTATTCAATGATTCATCGAGTCAAGGAATTGATTCGCACAGTATTGCACTTAAGCATTAAATACGTTGAGTCCATTCAATGATTCGTCAAGGAAAAGTGTTGACTTGAAGGATTTGAGTCTTAAGCGTTGTGCACATTGAGCTTACTCAATGCCATTCGATGAATTTGGCCTTAGGCATTCAGTGCTTTGAGTTCACTCAATGCCATTCGATGAATCTGTCACTAGGCGTCTAGTGTGCTAAGTGCACTCAACGTCATGGCGCAGAAAGCGTTGACAGTGTTGAGCCCATTCAATGCCTTCGTCGGTGTCAAGTGCTGATTCGGATGAAGGTATGCATTGAGTTCGTTATGTATCCTATGGATACTCGACGATTCATCGAGTGTGGAATGAAACTTTTCGATTCGTCATGAATGTTGTAGATACTCGATGCTTTGTTGAGATAAGGGTTGTCTGGCCTAAATTCTAGATTCTAAGTTCTTGGGTTTGCGATTAGCGGCATGCTATTCTTTTTTTCTCTTGGAGTATAAATAAATGTTTCTCTGGTTTCTACAGTATGCGATCAATCATTTTTTCTAAGCACACGATCAATTGTTGTGCGATAAGAACGATAACCCTATAAAGCCAACGGAAGCCATTCTGCCTTCGTCGATCCCGATCCCGATCTCGGCGAGTGTTGCCGCCGCCTCTCCTCTAACAGATCTAGCAGTCTGTGGAGATGTTGAGTGTCTTCTCCCGACGTAGTGCTTGTTCGACAAGTGGCTACGGGTTCTCCCGATCATGTGGATTTCTTGTAGAGGCACGGATATGCTTTCTACGCTTAGGACTGAAGCCACCAATTGACCGGCTAGATTTTTCTTGAGAATCTAGGTTGAGTATAGACTTCTTGATTCATGAATATTACTAGATATGAATTCTTTTAGGTTTTCTTGTTCTTATTTCTGGTGCGCGCACAAGTGTTGTGTCATCTAGTAAAACCCAACAAGAGCTTCTTCCATCACTGTCTCTAGAAGTTGCTCCCCCTAACTTTAAGGGCTATATTCACCTTGTGGAACAAGGTATAAGGGAGCAGTGTCCTCCTCAAAAGGAGCTAGGGTTTTGGCAATCTCTCCCTCAACATCTGCAGAGATCTTGTTCACTATCCCTTTAGCAACTTGTTCAACAAATTCAACTTGAGGTATATCCATTGCCTCCTCAACTACCTGATCTTCAGACTGAGTTCTGCTAACTAGTGCAGGATCAGATGAGATTGACACCTGGGCACTCATTTCTGATGGCGAAGATGCTCCGCCACTTGCTCGTGCCGACACGGACCTCTCGTTTGATCGTCGTCGCTACATGTTCGTGGATATTGACGGTCGTTGCCGCTACCGTCATCGCCTCCATCACATGGACCCCTCTTTTGATCGTCGCCGCTACATGTTCATTGATTTTGATGTCCATTTCCGCAAGCTTGAAGGTTGGGACTTTGCCGCGACATCCTCCGCCAAAGCCGCATCAAAATCTCTGCCGCATCAACGCATGAGATTATAATTTTATTGCTTTATTTCTGCATTTTAATTTCAGCATTTTTATTCCTAATTTCAGCATTTTATTTTTGTTCAATGTGGCCTATGTTTAGCCATGGTTAGTGCATTTAGTGGCTAGGATTCATTTTAGTGTGATGAAGGGTTGGATGGAGAGTTGTAATAAATTATATATATGTAAGGTGCGATGGAGAGGAGGGATTGAAGAAGAAAAAAAACCGCTAAACCTATTTCGGTTTGCTGTAGCCGCCCCCCTCCCGTTTCTCTCGGCCAGGCCGAAACCCGACGCCCAGGACACCCGCCGACCAGCTACTACCGCCACCCCTTTGGGTTGTCCTATTGCTGCTCCAGCGACCTCCTACCTCCTCCAGTGTGACTCTGAAGAAGGCAGCTCGGTTCTTTCCTCATCCGGTGCGACTCCGGTGACACATGGAAGTGCGACTCTTCCTTGTTCTCTTGCTCCTCCTCCTCTCCTCCTCTCTCATCTCAGATTATTGGGTAACGATTTTCCACCCCTAAACTTGTGTGAACTTCTTCTTGTATTGTGAGTGTTGTGGAGGTTTTGATTTCAAGTTTTATCCCAAATTTTGAATCCCTTGTTGCATTTATAAAATATGAATTCAACATTGTATTTTTATCCGAATTTCACGAAGATTTCCGTAAGGGTAGGTCCCCTTGGACGTTTGCAAACCGGGGTTTTTGTAGCCTTTGGTTTCGAATGGATCAAGAGGATTTGGTATATCCTCGTATGGTTTTGTTTTGAGGGTTGCACTTGGACTATTTTCCGAATCGAATCTTTAGTCCGGAACGCCCTCTATGTGGATGGAAATATTGTTGATGCGATGTTAGATGTATGGTTAGGATATGAAAGTATAATTGTGTATGTTCGTGCAGGTTTGGGTGAGACTTTCCCCATTGTGAGATCGCGCATTTACAAACGAAACTCTGCCAAAATTTCGAGTTTTTGCGCGCACACCACGTGTTCGCTCAAATTCCCCTTAGGAATCCTTTGTCTTCTTTGTGCCTTAGTTCCATTTAGGGAGTGGCCTACATCAATTTGGGATCAGAGGGAGGTTTGTCAATTTCTCAACTTGGCAACGATCCGATCTCTCCATGCTACCCCTCACTTGCACTTAGACACGTTTCGTTGGTTTTAAAATTTTATTTCTAGTTTTTTTAGACAAAAAAATATATATATATGTTTTACGTTTCTACTTAATTTGAGTTGTTTCCGATTGGTCTGTCATGGCGCACGTTGGGAATCCCCTTCCCTCACTTTCCTCGGTTGGTGCATTTCGCAAGGAGATGAACCACTAATGTGATGACCTAAAGGGATTAATAGTGCAACATAGCGGTCAGCTACTAACGCCTCATCTTGAGCCCCCCAGGCAACAGCTTAGGACCCCTGTTCCTAGTTTGAGGGTTAGTCAAGCGATCACTACTAGAAAACTGACTTTTAGCCACGGCATATTGCCGTGGCTAAAAGTCCAAAACCGTGGCTAAAGACTTTTAGCCACGGTCTGCCCACGGAAAATGGGCGTGGGCAATACGAGCGTGTCTAAAAGTCCAAACCGTGGCTAAAAGTCCAAAACCGTGGCTAATACTGGACTTTTAGCTACGGTTCTTTGCCGTGGCTAATAGTGGACTTTTAGCCACGGTTTAATTAACGTGGTTAAAAGGCCACTCATAACATAAAAAAATTCAGGCCGGCCGCCAGCCGCCGGCCGCCGCCGCCACCGGCCGCCGGCCGCCGCCGCCGGCCGCCGCCGCCCCGGCCGCCCGGCCGCCCGCCGCCCGGCCGCCCGGCCGCAGCCCAGCCACCGCCGCCATATTTATTTCAAAGGCTAATTGAAATAAATTCCTTATAAACCCAAAAAACTCATTTTGTTTTGGCGGTGTGGGACTAAACGATGCCACGACCTTTTGCCACGGTTCAGGCAAACCGTGGCTAATACTAGACTTTTAGCCACGGTTCAGGCAAACTGTGGCTAAAAGTCCAGTATTAGCCACGGAATAAAACCGTGGCTAATACTCACTATTAGCCACGATTTTTCCCCGTGGCAAAAGAAACCGTGGCTAAAAGCCAGTTTTCTAGTAGTGGATTATGACACCATCACCGCGCACATATAGGCCTGTTAGAATTCTTGCTCCGAACTATGATGGGTTAGGTGATCCGCGAGTATTTTTAAGATGGGTGAAGGATATAGAACTTTACATTGAGCAATATCATATTGTGGACCCCAACAGAATTCCTGTTGCAAAACTTTAATTATTTGGTCGAGCCCAGACCTTCTGGCTCAATGAGGAGCGATGTTTTGGGATGTCCCTCAGCGACTCACTTTTAGGTTGGAGGATTATGAAAAATTTATTAACGGATGAGTATTACCCTCCATACTTCCGCTCTCCGTCTACTGATTGTTTGAATGAGTCACCGCCTGAGATTTTGCTTACATCGAACCAACATGTTCCCTCGTACTCCCGTATGAGGACATCTAATAATTTTGTTTCTCCCCGCAAGGGCACTAGACCCGTTTCTGATCAGCGGAGTGACTATACGCCCCACGCTAGATCTCTACCCCGCCAAGATCTGACTATTTCGAGCACATGTACACCTACCGTTTGGGAGAAAGAAAAGGTTAGGCCCACTGTCCTGCCACCTGTCCTGGTCACTATTAGGGACGTTATAAAACCGCGGGTTAAGCCTAGGCCAATAGTTAAAAGCTGCAAGGAGAACGCTACATGTTATGCTTGTGGAGAGATTGGCCACTATACCGTGGAGTGCCCCACGAAGCCTAGGGCTTTGGTTCTTTTAGCTTTGACGTCTGAGCCCGCCACTGAGGGCGATGCCGATTGTTCTGACGACAATAGTGACGATGAGAAGATTGGATATCCTAGTGACCTGGATGATGATGTCTCCTCCGAGGCATCCCTCCCTGGGATTAGCCCACCTCCCCTCGACCATATTTCAGGCCCGTCTCCTATGTAAGTTGAGGAACCGTACAATGGCCCAGAGTTAGCTGACGTACCTACTGATTTGGAAGATTTACCTTGTGAGGGATCCGTCCTTTTGGATCGGTTAGCGGACTTGTTAGGACACGACTTGATTTTACATAGTCCGACCCACTTAGTTAAACCGTCGTTATTAGCACCTCCGCTTGAGATGTCTAGTGAGCTATGTATTAGTGAGTATCCGCCGGCGGGCATGTTTTCATTTGCGAATGCGTATGATTTCACGGCGACAGTGCCTATTGATTTGGTGTCCTCACGACATTGTTACCCGCCAAAATCAACTTGCACATATCTTTCGTCCATCCTGGCACGAACTGCATGTACACATATTGTTATCTTATGCCAAGTGTCTATGAGTTGCATCACTTTCACGTCCGTTCACTTTCGAGAGTTTCTGACTACAGAATTGATGATTCTAATTTAGTCTGGTTAGCCCCTGAGTGGATACCTTCGGGTTCCGTAACAAAAGTTTTACATTGGACCGCTGACCCGTTCATGATTTTCAAGAATTTTGGGTTTAATGCAATTTCTTTGGATTTTTACGATGCAATCGGTTTTTCACTGCCTTTCAATTTTTCGGATTTAATTTTGCAAATCTGGTCTCCATATGAGTGGCTTTCTCCGACGTTTCTCTCTTCCACTTCAAATTCTTGTGGGTTGAGAGGTGAGATTTTTCCCGTGTCGCTCTTCCATTTGGGTTTACTTGTTCTCGCATTGGATGGTAAGATTTGCACTGCTTTTCTTTAGGCTGACACATCTATGAGGTTTCCTTCTGTTCTTGCTCCTGACAGGTTCTATTCTATTGCGGACGCCCGCAATGCTTGTTCTGCCTCGTGGATGTCCGCTCTTGCTATGCTACCTGTGGATGTTGCTGCCTCCTTCTATTCTCTCCCTGGCCACTCATCGGTGATGAGTGATTTTGAGCGGGGGAGGATTGATGGCGAGGATGCTCCGCCACTTGCTCGTGCCAACACGGACCTCTCGTTTGATCGTCGCCGCTACATGTTCGTGGATATTGACGGTCGTTGCCGCAACCGTCGTCGCCTCCATCATATTGACCCCTCTTTTGATCGCCGCTGCTACATGTTCGTTGATTTTGATAACCGTTGCCGCAAGCTTGAAGGTGGGACTTTGCCGCAACATCCTCCGCCAAAGCCGCATCAAAATCTCTGCCGCATCAACGCATGAGATTATAATTTTATTGCTTAATTTTTGCATTTTTATTTCAGCATTTTTATTCCTAATTTCAGCAATTTATTTTTGTTCAATGTGGCCTATGTTTAGCCATGGTTAATGCATTTAGTGGATAGGATTCATTTTAGTGTGATGAAGGGTTGGATGGAGAGTTGTAATAAATTATATATATGTAAGGTGAGATGGAGAGGAGGGATTGAAGAAGAAAAAAAAACCCCCCTAAACCTATTTCGGTTTGCTGTAGCCGCCCCCCTCCCATTTCTCTCGGCCAGGCCGAAACCCGACGCCCAGGACGCTCGCCGACCAGCTACTACCTCCGCCCCTTTGGGCTGTCCTATTGCTGCTCCGGCGACCTCCTACCTCCTCTGGTGTGACTCCAAAGAAGGCGGCTCGGTTCTTTCCTCATCCGGTGCGACTCCGGTGACCCGTGGAAGTGCGACTCTTCCTTGTTCTCTTGCTCCTCCTCCTCTCCTCCTCTCTCATCTCAGATTATTGGGTAACAATTTTCCTCCACTAAACTTGTGTGAACTTCTTCTTGTATTGTGAGTGTTGTGGAGATTTTGATTTCAAGTTTTATCCCAAATTTTGAATCCCTTGTTGCATTTATAAAATCTGAATTCAACATTATATTTTTATCCGAATTTCACAAAGATTTCCGTAAGAGTAGGTCCCCTTGGATGTTTGCAAACCGAGGTTTGTGTAGCCTTTGGTTTCGAATGGATCAAGAGGATTTGGAATATCCTCGTATGGTTTTGTTTTGAGGGTTGCACTTGGACTATTTTTTGAATCTAATCTTTAGTCCGGAACGCCCTCTATGTGGATGGAAATATTGTTGATGCGATGCTAGATGTATGGTTAGGATATAAAAGTATAATTGTGTATGTTCGTGCAGGTTTGGGTGAGACTTTCCCCATTATGAGATAGCGCATTTACAAACGAAACTTTGCCGAAATTTCGAGTTTTTGCGCGCACACCACGTGGTCGCTCAAATTCCCCTTAGGAATCCTTTGTCTTCTTTGTGCCTTAGTTCCATTTAGGGAGTGGCCTACATCAATTTCCCTCCTGGTCTAATCAGTGGATTCAAACATATTAGTATAATGAGGCTCTTCCTCAAATTTTTCCAAAGAATTGATGTCTGTGCTTTCTTCTGAAACTATGACTATCTTTTTATTCTTCTATAAATCTTACTATTATTGAGTTTGCATGAATCTTTACCACCTGTCCAGCATTTTGGATTCCATTATTTTCATATGATTGATTTTAGTTCCTAACCTTATGTTAAGGATCCCTGGAACACTTCTTAGCAAAAATGGGATAGAATTCTACCCATGTTAGGTTTAACAATACACCCCACCATCCAATCAAACACCAATAAATCCTCTTAGAAATTCTAATCCTTGCCAACAACTCAAATATTTTATTGGAAATCTTGTCGTGTGAGCCGGACTTGCACAACAAAGCCTTTCCATTCACATCAGCCAAGAACTTACCTTTCGAATTTAATTCCTTCCTTAGAATTCATACAGTGGTGTGTTTAGATAGGCCACACCACTTCAGTGCTGATTTGATATCAGACTAATCCAATTCTTCTTCCACATCAAATAGTGAGAACTTTAGAAATTGTAGTGCTTTGCTTAGTCTTCTAGGGGTTATCTTTATCTTGTTGCCACTGATCACTATCCTTACCTTACTAGTAGATGAGTTGACCTTTCTGTTTGAGAATAGTTACAGTACTTCTTGCTTCTACAACAAGAAGGGCTATGACAGAACATACTCAAGGTAGGTAACCTGGAGCAAATGGAGAACGAACTTATCCTCTTCAGGCGAATCTTTGAAGCTATTGCGAACTAGCTATGACCCTTCTAAAAGGAAATCTAAACCTTTCAGCGCCATTGCACTTGTGAATTTCGTAGAATCTTCCAAGACTTTTGTTGATTCATAACAATCGGGCAGTGAAGAGCAAGGAATAGTGTATCTTGTCTTATGAACACATCCTTCTATTTATAGTTCTTTTTATTTTAGAAGCGGAAGAGTTGCGTACTTGTTCCTAATCAAGAATTGATCAACGGCTGGGATTTAATCTCGACACTTAGTCGTAAAATAGACTCACTGGGAGCATGCGTTGAGTGAAATTGACGCACTCAATGCTTTCAATCCATAGGTCCATTCGACGCACTCGACGCCTGTAAATATAGATTTAACGTAGTTTAAGCCTGAGGTTGTCTCAAATTACTCGACGCCAGAGAGTGTCACAACCCGCATTTTTTCCACATTAAAATTATATATCATAGTAAGAGAAAACACGCCTCATGATGCCACGCCGTGCAAGGGACAACTGCAGGCGCTTAGTCAAGAACTCGAACCTAACACTGTATTTGAAATCCTCAAGTTTATTATGAAGAAAACTGTAATTTAAGTTAAGTTGTGATGGTAATATCCCTAGGCTCTATGGATTAACTAGTCCACAAGTGAAAACATGAATATACGCTAAGGAAAATACTTTTTTTATATCGATTAACATCCTATATGAGCATAAACATCCAAACAGGACAACTCATGATAGTAATATCTCTAGATTTAATACTAGTATAGAAAGAGCCTTTTTGGTAGTTAAAATAGATTGACTTTGAATTGAAATATGCTATGAATGAGATAGTCAAAATGATACTTTTTTACTTAAAATAACTGACATGTAATTCTTACATAAAACTGTCCCAAAGAACTAGTAAACCACAACTCATTTAGAAGAGACAACTCAGCTAGCAAGTAACTTAACAACATAAAAACTCCAGTGAACAACCAGACAGGATGTAACGACCCCATCCGTTAAATGACGTATAGTAGAAGGTCCGGTCGGGGCCCCACACTATATGCCACAAACAGACGGTGAGGTCACAGGATAATACCAAACAATACACGAATCCTAACTCAGAGCATTCTAGCGGAAGCTTTAAGTTGTAATTTGAACTCTAACCAGGAATGTCCAATATATAAACCACCTTTATATATAACCACGGAATGTACACAAATACATAGAGTTTGGCCTTAAGGCCTTACAGTTCCTCTTTTCACACCGTATGGTTTACAAACCTCGGCGCGCAGGCCGGCCATACATGAGTAAAAGAAAACAAGCAAAAACATTCGCTTAGCCTTCAAGGGCTAGCCACAGCAGCAGTAGCAACAGCAGTAGGGCTTCAGCCCATCACTTACCACTTGGCTCTCCAGCACCTGCATGGGAACAATCCACCCAACCGGTGGCAAACAATGCAACGGTCAGCATTCAGCTGACCCAATTATAACAATCCTACCCCTTTCTCGGGGCATTAGCATTCTTTCCCTGCAAAGCATGGCATCATCAATAGCAACTATGTGCGCGCAGGCACATTCAAGCCATCACAACTATCGGCCACACGGCCCGACAGTCCGTGCACTCAGGGCACATTCTTGGTGTACCGGAATACCAGGGTCAACACCACCGTCTACACGGTATTTGAGCATTCTAGTCTTTCCGGCGCGCGGACCTAAGACTCTCATTAGGCGCTCCAACAAAACCTATAACCAGGCTTCCAAGTCGGACGGACCTAACGCAGGTACGGATCAGCCACCCCCCGTTGCTCAAGTCGCCGTGCCACCTCGAATACGGAAGTACCGATGGCTATTTATAGGCGCGGGTCGGTTTCACCTTTCCTGTTCGGCAATCTGCCTTTTCATCGAGTTGCAGCCCAACGGATCAACCGCTCATACAGTGGCAACGCACGACCACAAGAGTTGCATCCAACGCTCTTCATTTCCTGGACATCATCCAGTACTTCCTGCTGCACCAAGCAACAGGTAGGCACAAGGCAACACAAGCCATAATCACGGAGCCTTCTCTGATATGCAAACAAGCATCACCAATCCAGACCATGTCCAGATGGGCTTCACACAGCATGCCTAGAGCCGTACTCCAATTCCGGCCTCTAACAAGGGGGACTTCACATATCTACCCCAAGGGACACCACAACCCACCGCACACTCGCGGGGAAGGGTTTTCCCTATGCAATGCAGAAAAGAAGGACTTCACATGTCCAAGAAGGGAGATCGTTACCCTTGTCGATCTCTTGGGAGCCATCGAAAACTAGCCGTGAGAAAGAACCGCAGCAGCTTTGCCTTCACAACGCCGGCTTCGGATCACGAATCGGACCACGGGAACTCCGCCGGTGGCTTGATCTCCTCCTCCTTCTTCTTCCTCCTCTCTCTTTCTCTCTTCCTTAAGCAAATGAAGAATGAAGTCTTCATTAGCCTTCACGGATTAAATCCAGCCAGGAAATCACCTGAGCCCTTGGATCAAAAGAGAGAAATCTGAACGGCCACGATTTGCCCAAAAACTCAATTTTTGGCTGACACGGCCTGTGACACGCCCGTGTCACAGGCCGTGTACCCTTAAGCGGCACACGCGGTATTCGAACTGACTGAGATTTACCAGAACACGGGCATAGACACGCCCGTGTCGAACCTGACACGCCCGTGTTCAAGGCTTGGTTCAAGGCCGTGTAATCTTCTGACTCAAAACGCATTTTATTTGCGTGACATGCCCTGGGACACGCCCGTGTCCCAGGCCGTGTACCCCCGACACGCCCTGGGACACGCCTGTGTCCCAGGCCATGTAACATGTCCTGCACCTCAAAATCATTTTTGAGTCTTTTTGGGGTCTTTTTGGGGTGTTACAATCCTCCCCCCTTAACAAAATTTCGTCCCGAAATTTGCACGGTAAGGAAACAAGAACCAACAATGCGATAACTTGAGAATTCTGTTATAACAAAAGTACATGGTCTACAGTTTATACAAATAGCTCGGGAAACTCAGCTCGCATGGTCTGCTCTTGCTCCCATGTTAGCTCTTCACGACCACAATTGTCCCATCGGACCTTGACCATCCCGATCACTTTGTTCCGCAACTGTTTCTCGGCTCGATCCTCGATCCGAATGGGTCTAACCCTCGTCGTTAGCCCATACTCGACCGGTACCCGATCATTCTCCACTACTTGAGCTGGATCCTTCACCGCCTTACGAAGGACTGAGATGTGAAATACATCATGTAATCCACCCAAGTCTGCTGAAAGTGCTAGTCGATAAGCAGCTTCCCCAACTCGCTCCACCACCTCAAACGGACCAAGATACCTCGGACTTAGCTTTTTCAAATGCCAAATCCTGGACACGCCTTTGAAGGGTTTGATCTTCAAGTATACCCAATCACCCACCACGAACTCCACGTTCCGGTGTTTGGCATTGTAGTACTTTGCTTGACGATCTTGGGCTATCACTAGCCTCTCCCGAATAGAGCGTATGAGCGAGGTAGCATCTTCGACTTCCTTTTTCCCACTCAGCTTAGATTTGCCTGCTTCTGCCCAAGCCAACGGTGTACGGCATTTACGACCATATAAATCCTCAAATGGTGCCATACCAATACTCGCTTGGTAGCTATTATTATAGGCAAATTCGACAAGAAATATATAATCTTCCCATCTCTTACCAAAGTCTAGGGCGCACATGCGGAGCATATCTTCCATCGTCCTGTTGGTTCGTTCAGTCTGGCCATCTGTTTGGGGATGAAAGGTCGTACTAAATGCTAACTTTGTACCCAACATTTGATGAACTAGCCACCAATCATTCGATGTGAACCGCCCATCACGGTCACTAACGATGCTCCGAGGAACACCGTGCAGTCGAACAACCTGCTCCACATAAAGCTTGGCCAAGGTTTCCACTGAATCGTCTCTTCTATTTGGAAGGAAGTGCGCCACTTTCGTCAACCGGTCCACAATCACCCAGATTGAATCATGACCGCGTTGAGATCTCGGCAACCCGTGCACGAAATCCATCGAAATGTCATCGAACTTCCACTCCGGAATAGGTAACGACTTCAGGAAACCGCCAGGCTTCTGGCACTCTGCTTTCACCAACGCACAGGTATTGCATTCAGCCACATAACGTGCGACATCTTTCTTGAGTCCGGGCCACCAGAATAGCTTTTTCATATCTCTGTACATCTTTGTGCTCCCTGGGTGAACAGAGTACTTTGCAAAGTGAGCTTCGTACATCAACTCTTCCCTCAATTTACCCACATTCGGGACGCACACTCGACCTCAATTTATCCCAAGAGAATTGGTCATCCGGCCCATCTTTTGCATAGCGCTGGAGACTTTCATCAAGCTCTGTTGCTCGCCGAACTCTGTCTGTAAGGTCATATTGAACCTCCGTCCAGTTCAAGCATGCATCGGTCGACGAACCCCTGTCAACACAAGATATCTCCAATGCTTCCAATTCCTGGATTAAACGCTGATCATGCCTCTGCAACCAGCTTGCCCGTACCGGAGTCTTCCGACTCAAAGCATCAGCGACCACATTTCCCTTCCCGGGAGTATAGTGAATCTCGAAGGTGTAGTCCCCAAGGAACTCCATCCATCTTCGTTGTCGCATATTCAGATCCTTCTGATCCAACAAATACTTTAGGCTTTTATGATCTGTATAGATATCAACTTTAACGCCATATAGATAGTGCCGCCACAACTTGAGCGCAAAGATTACCGCCGCCAACTCCAAATCATGGACGGGGTAATTCCGCTCAAGCACTTTCAACTGGCGCGAGCCATAAGCAATCACTTTACCAAACTGCAGAAGAACGCAACCTAAGCCGCTCCCGGAAGCATCACTATAGATCTCATACCCATCTGTACCACATGGCGATGTCAACACAGGCGCCGTGGTCAAACGACTCTTTAAGTCTTCAAAAGCTCGCGCGCACTCCGGCGTCCAAATGAACTTTTGATCTTTTCTCGTCAGCGTGCTCAGAGGTAAAGCAATCCGTGAGAAGTTTTCCACAAACCGTCTATAGTAGCCCGCAAGTCCAAGGAAGCTCCTGACCTCGGCCACTGAAGACATCACTGGCCAATCCCGAATGGCACTTATCTTCAACGGATCCACCGCGATTCCTTCTCCGCTTACCACATGGCCTAAAAAGGCTACTGAAGAGAGCCAGAACTCATACTTTGAGAACTTGGCATAAAACTTATTCCTCCGCAGGGTATGCAAGACCAACCGCAAATGGTTTGCATGATCCTCTTCCGACTGAGAGTATACTAAGATGTCATCGATAAACACAATAACGAACAAATCCAAGTACTCTTGGAACGTTCGATGCATTAGGTCCATAAATACCGAAGGCGCATTATATAGGCCAAACGGCATTACCGTGAACTCATAATGACCGTAGCGTGTTCCAAACGCCGTCTTGGGAATGTCACCTTCCCTAATCCTCAGCTGATAATATCCCGATTTCAAATCCAATTTGGAATAGACCGTTGATCCTGCCAGCTGATCAAAGAGGTCATCAATCCGTGGGATCGGATATTTGTTTTTCTCCGTCAGCTTATTCAATTCGCGGTAGTCAATACATAACCGTAAACTACCGTCTTTCTTTTTCATAAATAGAACAGGCGCGCTCCAAGGTGACATACTTGGGCGTATATATCCCTGCTCCAACAACTCTTGCAATTGGACTTTCAACTCAGCCATCTCTTTTGGCGCGACGCGATATGGAGAGCGGGCCACAGGTTTCGCACTTGGCACCAACTCAATAGAGAAGTCAATCTCCCGCTGGGGTGGTAACCCAGGAAGATCTTTAGGAAACACGTGGTCAAACTCTGACACAACTAGTACTTCACCGACACTGGCCTTTGGCTCAACAGCCTGAATTAGCGTGAAGAATAACTCCGCGCCCTTCCGAACAGCATTGATGACTTGGAGTGCAGACAACAGAGTCCCGCCAACTCCTCGCATACCAGCGAACTTCGTCACAAGTCCGGTATTCTGGCCCAGTGTAATCTCCTTGGAGTTGCAATCAATAAAGGCACGCTGCTCCGAGAGCCAGTCCATACCAAAGATCACATCAATCTCCGATAACGGTAGCACAGCTGCACTCAAACCAAAATCCCGACTTCCTATTTGCACATCCACATCGCAAGCCCTATCCGCAAGCATCACACAGCCATTCGGCAATAGCACCCTTGTACTATCCACCGTCACATGACTTGGTACCCCAATGCGAGATACGAAATCCTCAGACAGGAAAGAATGTGAAGCACCCGTATCAAACAGGGCTCTCGCCAAATTATTCCGAATCAGGACAAAGCCTGCAACACACACATCATGCACAAGCTATACATAACCACAAACAATAGCACATAAGCAAGTAAGCTAAATCAACTCATACCTGTGACGACGTCACATTGCTTAATCGCTTCCTGTTGGCCAAGCTGATAGATTCGGGGCTGTGCTTGGGACACAGAGGAATCAACCACCGCTTTGCCCTTCTCAGCATAAGATGCACCCGTCTTCTTTTCTCCTTTGGGCTGAACAACCCGACAGTCACGAGCTATATGCCCCACCCGGCCACAGTTATAGCATGTACGAGAATCCGGCCTTGATGTCGCTCCCGACACCACGGTCGTAGTCACTTGCCCAGACGGCTTGGACCTCTTGCCCCCTTTCTTCTGGTAGAACAATTTGCTCGGGCGAGGTGCTTGAACCTCTGGCTTTGACACAACCAAGCCCTTGTTCTCTTGCACCCGTCGCATGTCCTTTTCCAACGCACACGCAGTATCAACCAACGCCTGAAACCCTTGGTTCACTGAACTCGAAAGCAGGAATCGCAACACATTCCGCAATCCTTCATAGAACCGATTCGTTTTCCTTTGGTCATCCGCGAAAATTGTACCCGCATACCATCCCAACCTGGTAAACTAATGCAAGTAGATATCCACGCTATCTTCCCCTTGCTTTAACCGTTGGAACTCATTTTCCATAGCAATGCGTTGCGCCGCTGGGACATGTTTCGCCAGAAATATCCGAGAGAACTCCTCAATCGACACTTGCGTTAATTACCTGCCCGCCAAATGGTGTACCTCATTCTCGTCCCACCACAAACGCGCCTCTCCTTCAAGCATGAAGGTGGCCAAGGTGACCTTAAGAGTTTCCTCCGCCCTGATCGCTGTCATTATCCGCTTGACACGCGATAACCAATCCTCTGCCTACGTTGGGGATTCCATTCCCGTAAATGTAGGAGGACTGAAGCTCATGAATTGCTTCAACTGTCGGTCAGCTGCTCGTGGATCTACAGCCTCAACCGGCTTGGGTCTTACATCAACACGAACTGGCACTACTGCCGGCTGCGCTTGCCCGGTCGGCTGAATCATGGCAAATAGCGCCTCAGCAACTAAGCGAACAGTTTCCGCAAATGGAGGAGGTGTTGGCACCTCAGCTGGTGCCGCACTCTCATCAGAGCGCTGGGGCTCCGACTGCCCAGCACCACTACGCGTCACCTATAGGTGGACAAGACACACATTAGCGAACGTATGCAAGCAAAACAACACAAAAAGGAACGCGCAGATTCCTCAAACAAGATTTTGTACATTCCTTAGTGGACATTCCAGAGTTCATTAGCGTTACAGCAGGGCGCATAAATACGCGCTCGCCACCCCAGAAAAGAATTCGTCCACGAATTCGATAGAGGAAGACCGAACGAAGCTAATACCAAAATATAACGACCCCATCCGTTAAATGACCTATAGTAGAAGGTCCGGCCGGGGCCCCACACTATATGCCACAAACAGACGGTGAGGTCACAGGATAATACCAAACAATACACGAATCCTAACTCAGAGCATTCTAGCGGAAGATTTAAGTTGTAATTTGAACTCTAACCAGGAATGTCCAATATATAAACCACCTTTATATATAACCACGGAATGTACACAAATACATAGAGTTTGGTCTTAAGGCCTTACAGTTCCTCTTTTCACACCGTATGGTTTACAAACCTCGGTGCGCAGGCCGGCCATACATGAGTAAAAGAAAACAAGCAAAAACATTCGCTTAGCCTTCAAGGGCTAGCCGCAGCAGCAGCAGCAACAGCAGTAGGGCTTCAGCCCATCACTTACCACTTAGCTCTCTAGCACCTGCATGGGAACAATCCACCCAACCGGTGGCAAACAATGCAACGGTCAGCATTCAGCTGACCCAATTATAACAATCCTACCCCTTTCTCGGGGCATTAGCATTCTTTCCCTGCAAAGCATGGCATCATCAATAGCAACTATGTGCACGCAGGCACATTCAAGCCATCACAACTATCGGCCACACGGCCCGACAGTCCGTGCATTCAGGGCACATTCTTGGTGTACCAGAATATCAGGGTCAACACCACCGTCTACACGGTATTTGAGCATTCTAGTCTTTCCGGCGCGCGGGCCTAAGAATCTCATTAGGCGCTCCAACAAAACCTATAACCAGGCTTCCAAGTCAGACGGACCTAACGCAGGTACGGATCAGCCACCCCCCGTTGCTCAAGTCGTCGTGCCACCTCGAATAAGGAAGTATCCATGGCTATTTATAGGCGCGGGTCGGTTTCACCTTTCCTGTTCGGCAATCTGCCTTTTCATCGAGTTGCAGCCCAACGGCTCAACCGCTCATACAGTGGCAACGCACGGCCACAAGAGTTGCATCCAACCCTCTTCATTTCCTGGACATCATCCAGTACTTCCTACTGCACCAAGCAACAGGTAGGCACAAGGCAACACAAGCCATAATCACGGAGCCTTCTCCGATATGCAAACAAGCATCACCAATCCAGACCATGTCCAGATGGGCTTCACACAGCATGCCTAGAGCCGTACTCCAATTTCGGCCTCTAACAAGGGGGACTTCACATATCTACCCCAAGGGACACCACAACCCACCGCACACTCGCGGGGAAGGGTTTTCCCTATGCAATGCAGAAAAGAAGGACTTCACATGTCCAAGAAGGGAGATCGTTACCCTTGTCGATCTCTTGGGAGCCATCAAAAACTAGCCGGTGAGAAAGAACCGCAGCAGCTTTGCCTTCACAACGCCGGCTTCGGATCATGAATCGGACCACGGGAACTCCGCCGGTGGCTTGATCTCCTCCTCCTCCTTCTTCCTCCTCTCTCTTTCTCTCTTCCCTAAGCAAATGAAGAATGAAGTCTTCATCAGCTTTCATGGATTAAATGCAGCCAGGAAATCACCTGAGCCCTTGGATCAAAAGAGAGAAATCTGAACGACCACGATTTGCCCAAAAACTCAATTTTTGGCTGGCACGGCCTGTGACACGCCCGTGTCACAGGCCGTGTACCCTTAAGCGGCACACGCGGTATTCGAACCGACTGAGATTTACCAGAACACGGGCATCGACACGCCCGTGTCGAACCTGACACGCCCGTGTTCAAGGCTTGGTTCAAGGCCGTGTAATCTTCTGACTCAAAACGCATTTTATTTGCATGACACACCCTGGGACACGCCCGTGTCCCAGGCCGTGTACCCCCGACACACCCTAGGACACGCCCGTGTCCCAGGCCGTGTAACATGACCTGCACCTCAAAATCATTTTTGAGTCTTTTTGGGGTCTTTTTGGGGTGTTACGCAGGAAACCACCAAATAGCACGTATGTCTGAACTAAACAACAAAATAACAACACTACTTCAAAATGGTGAGGAAAACACGACTGCAATAACTGCAGAACACTAGCAACCATCCACCCTAGCCAGTCAACCGACTACTGCTCCAAATATGAGGCATTCCAAAGAAAAGAATACCACACCAAGAATATACAAGTGAAAAATAAAAGATTAATATCAAATGAAAGAAAAGGAGTAAAACAGTTACCAACCCAAGTAGGAATAGCAAGAATGAAAACATCAACACTCAACCATAACGTAATATGTAAGAAAGAACTCACAAGGGTTAGATATCTCAAGCTGCACCAAGTGTGATAAAGATCAATGCTTTATAAAACATTTATATAGGTATGTGTATATATATACAAGAGTGGTGAGCTCATCATAGAATGATCATAAACACCGGCAAAATCCGCACTTGCGGTGGTGGGAACCTACCCAATACACCAAAAGTAAAAACTTTACAAGGGACCAAGGAAAGGTGGTTTGATAACTCGATAGACCGAAAACCGGGGAATAACTAGCACCTGAGGTGGTAGGAACCTACCCTGCACACTCAGTAACAAACCCATACTGGGCCTTTAGGTTGGTGGTCCTTTCTCCCCTGCCAATGATGGGCCACACCAAAAACATCCATAAAACACCGATAAAACCCTAACCGAAACACATGATTACTCCAATGATAAAAAGGCGAAAAAAATCCTGAAAATCACCCTAAGGCCAAAATCGACAAATTGGAATCAATTCAGCAAGAAAATTCTAAGTCCACACTAATTCGCCGGGTATACCCGACGAATACAGTAGATACTCGACGAAATCTACTTAGCAAAATTCTGGCTAACTGGCGATACTCGACGATTCGGCTAACATAACTTTGATATTCGACGAATTGGCGCAAATCACCAAGCCCACGGGAAATTCATCTAGTATACTCATCGAATCAGTGTTCACTCAAGGCACATAATTCCAAGGAAGTTTCACTCAACGCTTGCACTTATCTCCACGAATTTTACTTCACTCGACGCATTGCTAAGTTCACGTGATGCCTAGCTGAGTTCAATGAATGCACTCAATGACAAAAGCAATTTATACTCAAATCACTCGACGCCAAACTAACAATACTCGACAAATTCGTCGAGAATACTCGATGAATTTTACTTAGTCTCACGAGTAACTCGATGCTCTCGACGCCAAGAAAAATTCACTCAGCGATAAGGCTGGAAACATCCCTCAAACAACTAGACCCCCCAGGAGTGGTTTTTTCATGACTCAGCTTGTAACACACTCAATGAATTTTACTTAGTCCACTCAACATCATGGGCTGAATGTCATTGAGTGCGTTGAGTGCACTCAACGCCATCATACTGAGAAAGTATTTTCTGGAATTTTGGAGTTGAGTGAGTTGAGCTCACTCAATGCCATTGACATAATGGCATCGAGTGAGCTGAGCTCACTCCACGCCATTGTACTAAGAAAATTCCTGGCAATTTTGGCATTGAGTGTGGAGGTTTGTCTCAACGCTTTTTCCTTAGAGAAATTTTCGGCCCTATTTGCTGGATTGTATGAATAGACTAAACTGGACCATTTCGGGAATTGCTCCAAGCTAAATTAATAGGCCCCGGTCCTTTTATTAAGACTTATTTAAACAATAATAGCAGTCCAATGGTAGAGAGCAACGTGGCGGACGATTTAACCCGAATTCCTTGTTACTAGAGAGAGAGAAAGAGTGGAGTAAATGCCATTCATGGCCTTGAAGGCCAAGGGCCCACTCTTCTTGCTGAAATAACCTCCCCCGGTCAGTTAGGAGAAGACCAAGGAGTTTTTCGGCCATAACATCAACTAGGGGAGGAGAATTACAGTTACGGAAAAGCTTTTTAAGGGGCATTAATGGCCACCGCCAGCTAGACCCCACCCCTCCCCCATTTTTATTATTTTAAAAGACTGACTGGACTTAGAGGAGCGGTTTCAACACAAAGCTAAAGGAGCCGAGGAAGCCCACCGTGCATTTGAAGAAATTGAGCGGCGCCATCACCGACCATGGCATCCCGACGATCGACGCATCTCCAATCTGCGAGCAAGGTCCTCCCCTTCCTCTTTCCTTATAGGTAGATCGTAGGAATTGTTAGGGCTATTGAACGTGCTCAATTTAGCCTGATCGGGTGATGAAAAATCACTGGTTTTTCCGTGAAAAAAAAATGTGGTCGGGTTTGCCGGAATCTGCCCCTCCGACGGCCGTGCCGCCGCCTAGCAATGGACACCACCACGACGGAAGTGGTGGTGGCGGTGGCCGGCCAGGGAGGTGGCTGGGTGGTTGGGGAAATGTCTTGGAATAAACTCTATGTTCGGCCAATCATGGCGCTCGGCTGGAGGAAGAAGACGATCCAGCAACCGTCGGATCTTGCATCAAGATCTGTGCTGATCATTTAAATCCTTTTCTTTTTAAATGAATTTTCTTTATTATGATAACAGTCACATTATAAAATTAATGAAAAATACCTAGAGGCTCTTTATGAGAAAATGGTCAACATATCATTTGTAGCCCTATGGGTTTACTTTATTTTAAAATTTATTTGGGACAATTTAGTCAATTGGTTTGACCAGGGAACCCATTTTGGTGGGGTCTATACGTAGGGTTAGGCAGAGATTAAAATGTGTGCCCCTACTTCATATCTTGTATAAATAACTTGAAATTTGGATAGTGAGTCATTCTACTCTATATCAAGGTCCTGCCCAAAAATGAGAATTTTTAAAGATAAACTTCGTATAGCTTTTATAAATTTTAATAAACCATGATTAAATTAATTAAGCGACCAAATGACCTCCAAACCTCCCAAATTTTAGTGAGTGGTCATTGGGTACATCATAAGGCTCTGGATAAAATTTCATCTCATTTGGAGATGATTTGGATTGATATTTTGCAAACCCTAGCCTTGCCATAATAAGGGTATTTAGGTCAAAAGTGCACTTGAGGTTTGACTGGACAAATCACCTCAACAGAGGTTGGGATTTGGGCCACTGGTTTGGTATGACATATTACTCCATCATATAGGATATGGGGTGGTTTGGGATTGAATTGCCTTAGGACCCAAGTTCAAACCTATGTTTGGGCTTTGGGGGTTTGAGAAGGGCATGTGGTCAAATGACCTTGAAATGATTTGAAATTTGGTGAAGAGGACTCTAGGGTAGCAAAAGTCCTCTAGAAAAAAATCTCAGAAGATTTGGAGATGGATAGACCCCTTAAAACCCTAACCCAAGTTTAGGGCACAACACTTTTACATGCAAGATAAGCCACCAAAACTTAATGAAAAGTCATGAACCTTGGGTTGTATAGTCATAGGGTCAATAAGGCCCTTTGGTGATTTTATTGGTAATTTTGGATCAATACATTTAGCACCTTCTTTAGAATATATGAAAATTTCCCTTGATAATCTTTCAATTATTATGATCACCCTGTCTAGTAGGAAGCTAGGAGAATTGGGCAGAGGTTAGTTTATATTAATATACTCTTACATGATTTTTATTATTATTTTCAGAGTTATATTTTAAGTACTTTGTTAACAAGCTTTTGAGAATAATTTTACGTTCAATAATAAATTCAGAACTCCATACTTGTTAAAAAATTGTGAAACTTGATATATAGTGTTCCTAGGTCAATATACTCAAATGGGGATTTTATTGCAATTTGTAGATGACTTATTGTTGTACTTAGTTTATTAACATGTTAACTTGGATTACTATGATAAAGTAAAGTTTAGAGTCCATTATTCACTGATAAATTATGAAACTTGACATGAAGTGTTTATCTATCTTTATGATCATCCTTGAATTTTCTATGAATTTTTGGAATTATATTGGCAGTACTTGTCTCTTTAAAATGATTAATTTAGATTGTATTTAAATATGATTTAGAGGCCTAAAACTTGCTGAAAAATAAGAAGACTCTGATTTTACTATGAAATAGTCATCATGTAATTATAAAAAATTTTGTAGATCATTTACATGAATGAAAAAGGTACTTCATGTTTAAATCACCCATGGTTTAGCATTGGAAGAAATTAATTAAATATCAAATAAATTAGGAAAATTATGAATTTCTGAATTTAGGCTAATCATGGCATGGTAAACACCCAATAATTATTATAGGGATATTGGATGATAATTTTGAGTGCCTCCCATTATACACATCATATACCTTAGGATGGTCTGCGTTTATTAAAAACTACAGAAATCATAATAAGGTGTAGAATGAACTTAGAGAATTTGAGATATTAGAATACTGATTTGGAAATGTGAATGAATGCATCTTTAGTAGTCAAGATGAGGAGAGGTTTGTTGACTAATGTTAAGAGGTGTTCGGGGACGACGAAACATCGTCTTCCCCGTGGAGAGAGAGAAATGTCAAAACACATTAGGGTTAGATCCAGCACAATATTAAAGGGTTTGGGAGATGGGTAACAACAAATAATAATAAGTGCCTTGCTAAAGGGAGCTTTGGGCTTCAGCCTGTAGTAATTCCTAGTGCCCTTTGAGAGCCCTTCATGGGGTATGCCGGAGGCAGTCTTGGGCAAACCAAAATAGTAGGAATAATAAACTTTAAGAGCAACTGGTATAATTAGTGATTCACTTTCACTCACCTCGATGTCTCGGGATGTTAGGTTGGGTCACACGGGCTATAGGCTTGGTGATGCAGGCCACCCCTACGCGACGCTAAATTTGAAAATAACAACAGGGAATTCCTATGGGAATTTATGCGAACACCTAACGAGCATTTAAAACAACCTAGGGGGCATTTCTACGAACACATAGTGCGCGTGCGGAATTGGAAATTTCGGCGGAGCTTTGTTTGTAACGGCGCGATCTCACAAGGGGGTTTCTCCCAACCAAACCCACACGAACATCCACATACATATAGCATACCCTAACACAACACCTAAGCATTCATTTCCAAGCATTTCTATATCAATACGGAGGGTGTCCAGACTCAAGCCACGATCCAAAAATAGTCCGTAATCGGCCCTCAAAAAAAATCAACGAGGATAAACCAAACCGTCTTGAATCGTCCGAAATCAAAGGGCTACACAAACTCCGATTTGCAAAACGCCCAAGGGGACCTATCCTTTCAAAAACCTTCGCGAAAAATCAGAATGAAACACAATAATTTTCAGATTTTAATACATGCCAATGGAGACAACAAATAGGATAAAATTTGCATTCATAATTTCCACCAAGCTCATAAAAATTAAGAGGAATCACACAAGATTTAGGGGGGAGAAATCGTTACCCAAAGTTCTGAAATTAAAGAGGAGGAGGAGGAGGAGAAGAGTGATAAATATGAAAGCGTCGCACTTCCACGGGTCGCCGGAGTCGCACCGGATGAGGGAGAATCGAGCCGTCTTCTTCGGAGTCACACCGGAGGAGGAACGAGGTCGCCGGGGCAGCAAGAACACTCCACTAAGAGGGGCGGCAGCACTTGAAATCTGCGGCTTCCTGTAGTCCGGGCTGGAGTCGGCCAGGCCAAAGAGAAGGGGGGGGGGTGCTGTCCATGGTAGGCAACAATTAGGTTGTAAGTTTCTTTTTTTTCTTCTTCAATTCTTTCTCTCCCACACACATACATATATATATATATATATCATTACATGCCTCCATCATCACCCTTCATCCAACACCCACCTAATCCTAGCTTCATAAAATGTTTGTTTTAACCAAATTAAAAAACACAACATAAATAAGGTTATAAATTTATAACACTTATAAAATGAAACTAGAAAGGAATTTAATGTTATTTCATACGCGTGAAATAACATTAAATCATGAAGACGTGACGGTGGTGGCCACGGCAGTTGCGGCGAAGGTAGCGGTGACGGTTGCGGCGACGGTAGCGGTGACGGTTGCGGCGACGGTGGCGGAGGCGTTTGCGGCAACGTCCATCAACGTCCACGAACAAGTAGCGGCGGCGGTCAAACGAGAACTCCATGGCGGCACGAACGAGCGGCGGGGGGTCCTCGCCATCAATCCTCCCCCGCTCAAAATCACTCATTACCGATGAGTGGCCAGTGAGAGAATAGCAGGAGACAGCAACATCCATTGGTGGCATAACGAGAGAGGACATCCACGGGGCATCCGCAATAGAACAGGACCTGTCATGAGCAAGAACAGCAGAAAATCTCGCAGATGTGTCAGCACAACGAAAAACAGTGCAGTTCTTACCATCCAATGCGAGAACCAGAAAACCCAACTGGAAGAGTGACACGGAAAAAATCTCACCTCTCAACCCAAGAGAATCTGAAGTGGAAGAGGGAAACGTCGGAGAAAGCCACTCAGGTGGAAACAAGATATGCAAAATTAAATCTGAAAAGTTGAAACACGACGTAAAACTGATTGCATCGTAAGAATCCGAAAAAATTGCATTAAATCCGAAATCCGAGAAAATCATGTAAGGATCGGCGCTCCAACGTGTGAAATTCAGTACAGAACCCGAAGATATCCACTCGAGGGCCGACAAGACTAAACTCAGATCAATCACTCCGTAGTCAGACGCTCTCCAGCATGTATAGTCGTGCGAGTGAAGCAAAGCAAAGGCACAGGTATAAGGCGGTGCCCTGTATACATGAAGTTCTTGTCGGTGCGAATGAAAATAATGTGTAAGGTGACTTGATGGGTGGCCATATCGTAAAGACACCAAATCAAAATGCACAAGCATAGGGAGATCACACATAGTCACCAACAAAACACTATCCGTCGGGAGATATCTCGTGAAGTGATCCGTCTCGTATGAAGCATGAGCAGGATAAAGTGGAGCAGTGACAAGATCAACGATAATTAAGCTCAGCTCGTTAACATCTAAATGAGGGGCCAACGCTATAGTAGGGGGTATCCAAGTAGGTATATCATAAAAGCGTAGACTAAGGCTAGCGGATCCATGTCCTAAAATGATATCAAATGTATGCACACAAGCAGGAGGGAGGGTCAGTAAAATCGAACCCGGGACTAAATCCAAATCCAAATAAATCTCACACAACGGTGACTCAATCAAGGGACACTCATCCGGGAAACTCATGTCCGGGCAAACATCAGAATAATCGTCCAAGGATACCCTACCCTCAGGAGGAAACTCATCAAACATAATAACTGAGAAATCCTCAATCTTTGGCTCACTCGACATAGGGATCATAGACTCGAGAGGGTACTCACTAGTAGGGTGAACTGAAATATCACTAACAAGATATGTAGTGGCTAAAGGGGTACTCTCACAAGTCAAAGCCTCATCAACATCCCAAAAATCATCATCCAAGTCACTAGGATATCCAGTATTCTCATCGTCAGAAAAATCGACAGAATCAACGGGCACTATCGCACATGCCAGGATACTCTCATCTAACTGGACATCCTCAACAAAATCAGGAGATACCACACCAACATCCAGATCAGGATCAGCAGCAATCTCAAAAGTAGTCTGGGGTGGCTCCGAAGTGGAGACTAACATAGCTGAAGCCCTAGGCTTGGTGGGGCAGGTCACGGCGTAGTGGCCAGTCACACCATAAGCATAACATAAAGCATTCTCCTTAGCAACCTTAACTGGCTTCCTATGCCTAACCTTCGACTGGATAACATCCCTAGCCGAGATAACAGCAGAAGGTGGAATAGGGGACACAGTATGCTCTGGTTCCCGCACGGCCGGTGTAGGTGTGCTCAAGATGGTTGGATCCTTTTGGGGCAAGGATCTAATGCGAGGCCGATCATCACTCCTATAATCAAAAAGCGATCTAGTGTCCAGGCGGGGTGAAATAACATCATGAGACGTCCTCATATGGGAGTATGGGGGAACGTGCTTGCTCGGTATAGGCAAAATCTTAGGCGGCGCTACACTCGAATAACCAGAAGACTGAGAACGGCAGTATGAGGGATAATACTCATCCGTCAACAAATTCTTTATAAGTTGCCAACCTACAAGTGAGCCAACGAGGGACGGTCCAAAACGTCTCTCCTCATTGACCCAGAAAGTCAGGGCTCGACCAGATAATTGCAATCTCGCAACGGGAATCCGGTGGGGGTCCACCAGGCGATATTGCTCAAAGTAAACTTCCATATCATCTACCCAACGTAAGAAAACCCGCGGTTCACCTAACCCATCGTAAGTCGGAGCAGGAATTTTAACAGGCCTAGAGGTGCGCTACGGTGGTGTCGTAATCGCTTGACTAACCGTACTGGAAGGAACATGGGTCTTAAGTTGTTGCCTAGGGGCATCAAGATGCGGTGTCGGAAGCCGACCACCAGGTTGTGCTAACATATCTCTTATGTCATCACATTGGCGAGTCATCTCCTTGCGAAGGGCACCAACCGAGGAACATGGGGGAAGGGGACTCCCAACGCGAGCCATGACAGACTAACGGAAAAAAAGAAAAATTCAAATTAGGAAAGCACTTAAAACTTTTTTTTTGTTTTTAATAACTAAAAATAAGAATTTTAAAATGAGCAAAACGTACCTAAGTGCAAGTGGGGGGTAGCTTGGCTCGAGCGGATCGTTGCCAAGTTGAGAAATTGACAAACCTCCCTCTGATACCAAATTGATGCAGGACACCCCTACGCGACGCTAAATTTAAAAATAACAACAGGAAATTCCTATGGG
This sequence comes from Platanthera zijinensis, assembly GCA_039513925.1. Taxonomy (NCBI): domain Eukaryota; kingdom Viridiplantae; phylum Streptophyta; class Magnoliopsida; order Asparagales; family Orchidaceae; genus Platanthera; species Platanthera zijinensis. The sequence goes on from CM077086.1 coordinate 85,719,160, forward strand.
AATTTATGCGAACACCTAACGAGCATTTAAAATAACCTAGGGGGCATTTCTACGAACACATAGTGCGCGTGCGGAATTGGAAATTTCGGCGGAGCTTTGTTTGTAACGGCGCGATCTCACAAGGGGGTTTCTCCCAACCAAACCTACACGAACATCCACATACATATAGCATACCCTAACACAACACCTAAGCATTCATTTCCAAGCATTTCTATATCAATACGGAGGGTGTCCGGACTCAAGCCACGATCCAAAAATAGTCCGTAATTGGCCCTCAAAACAAATGAACGAGGATATACCAAACCCTCTTGAATCGTCCGAAATCAAAGGGCTACACAAACCCCGATTTGCAAAACGCCCAAGGGGACCTCCTTTCAAAAACCTTCGTGAAAAATCGGAATGAAACACAATAATTTTCAGATTTTAATACATGCCAATGGAGACAACAAATAGGATAAAATTTTCATTCATAATTTCCACCAAGCTCACAAAAATTAAGAGGAATCACACAAGATTTAGGGGGGAGAAATCGTTACCCAAAGTTCTGAAATTAAAGAGGAGGAGGAGGAGAAGAGTGATAAATATGAAAGCGTCGCACTTCCACGGGTCGCCGGAGTCGCACCGGATGAGGGAGAACCGAGCCGTCTTCTTCGGAGTCACACCGGAGGAGGAACGAGGTCGCCGGGGCAGCAAGAACACTCCACCAAGAGGGGTGGCAGCACTTGAAATCTGCGGCTTCCTGTAGTCCGGGCTGGAGTCGGCCAGGCCGAAGAGAAGGGGGGGGGGCTGCTGTCCACGGTAGGCAACAATTAGGTTGTAAGTTTCTTTTTTTTTCTTCTTCAATTCTTTCTCTCCCTCACACATACATATATATATATATATATATATATATATATATATCATTACATGCCTCCATCATCACCCTTCATCCAACACCCAACTAATCCTAGCCTCATAAAATGTTTGTTTTAACCAAATTAAAAAACACAACATAAATAAGGTTATAAATTTATAACACTTATAAAATGAAACTAGAAAGGAATTTAATGTTATTTCATATGCGTGAAATAACATTAAATCATGAAGACGCGACGGTGGCGGCGGCGGCGGTTGCGGCGGCGGTAGCGGTGACGGTTGCGGTGACGGTAGCGGTGACGGTTGCGGCGACGGTGGCGGCGGCATTTGCGGCAACGTCCATCAACGTCCACGAACAAGTAGCGGCGGAGGTCAAACGAGAACTCCATGGCGGCACGAACGAGCGGCGGGGGGTCCTCGCCATCACTTGGGGGATTTGGAGATGGGCAGGGTGGCCCGGGGAGCTTTTGCTCGGTTGTTGGTTGTGACGGATAGGATAGTCCGGGGAGCTTTGGCTTGGTTGTTGGTTGTGACAGACATGATAGTCTGGGGAGCTTTGTCTCAGTGGATGATACTTTAAGGTTGCCTGTGCATAAGGTAGAATGTGGTGGGTCTTCGGTATTGGAGGGTCGATGCTCCGACACCAATACGTTTACTCGGCAAGTGTTGTTTAGCACTTCTCCATAAAAGTCCAGTGCGCTAGCCGGCAAGAGTACGCAGGCACTCCTCTTAGTGCACCCGCGTTGAAGTGTACGATAGGTTTGACTGGTAGTGTAATTACCAGTTTAGAGGTGGGCGAGGCCCAACCCACCGCTTCCGTTTGCCACTACGGAGGTATCCTGGGAGGTTCGGCTCTAGAAAGGGGGAACAAAAAGTCTGTGTACATAGAGTCGAGTGGGTGTGTTGCACTTGCATGTTCACATCATGGCATATTTGCATGTCATAGAATAGTCATTGCATATAACCTCTAACACCTATTGTATAAAGTGGTATGGGACGCTTTATACAATAGGCCCTACAAAACGACCCCTTGGTTTATAAGTTCGTGCGAGCGTGCTTATAAGTTTAGGTTTTTATTCAGTAAATATATATATATGATTTCTAGAAAACCGATACCCTATTGTATAAATTGGTATGGGACTTTTTATACGATAGGAGTCTTGCAAAAGATCCCTTGGCTTAAATGCTTTCATATAAGCTAAGGTTACTTATTTTTTGAGTAGCTTTTCTTACCTTTATTATTGCTATATTTATACATACTCATAAAACTGCTAGTCTAGTTCCGCCTTCACCTACTTTTACTTTTCTCCAATATCATGTCCTCTCCTTTCTTCCTCCTCGCTCGGTGCCTAGGATCCATGGGGGAAGGGGCGGGGATGATAGGACTTAGTATTTTAGACTAACGATTTTCGAACCAAATCATTTTAGGGGATCGTGGAGCCCAGTATGGAGGAGGAGAAGCCCCGGAGGTTGGTACGGTTAGAGATGGGTCAGTCTAGTACCGGAGTTTAGATTACTGGGACTATGAGTCCAGGTCGCTAGTAGCTTATTAGTTTTTCTTCCGCTATGAGTGATATATGTAGTGAGGATTTGGATGTACTTGGCATGAGCCCTTATTATAGACTTTAATTATATCTGTGGACACTCCCTTCGTGGAGAATATTTTATTTATATGTGATTTCTGTGGACTTGCTCTTACTATTTTGCTACTATTGTGATCGAGTTTGGCCAGCAGAATCGACATTTTGTAGTGGCGACCTTCCCGGGCATGAAGGTGTCACCGCAAAGCGGCGGTTCTGGGCATAAGACCCCGGTGTGTAAAAAGAAAAAAAAGGGGGTCTTACAAGGCTGATACTCGATGAACTCGACTCCTAAAATATAAAAACACGATGAATTTCACTTAGTCTCACAGATCAATCAATGCTCTCGATGCCAACACAATAATCGACGAATTCGTCGAGAATACTCGATGAATTTGACTTAGACAAGCTGAAACTCTCTGAATCTCAGATACACGGATTAAATCCTTATCCGGCAAATTCTACTCGGGCTCTCCAGAACATACAATGAATTTTACTCCATCCAAAACTCAAACACGGAAAGAAAATTGGTCAGCCAGTCTTCTACACTACCAGGAAGATCTTGACCTAGCAAACCCTTGACTACCCCTACCTTCTAAGGAAGAAAGAAGAAGAAATGATAAACACAAAGAACTTTGCAAGGGGATGAATTCCCCACTTGCCTCAAAATCCAGAAATCCGACCACACAAGCTCTCCTCCTCACGGATCCGGCTGCAAAAATATCTTGGCTACACTTCCTGAACTTTTTGGGGTAAATAAGGATCAAAACTGATTAACCTAATGCCCAAAAATCCAAGAAATGAGAAAAACTCACCGTACGCATGTAGATCTCGGCGAGAGCTTTCTAAATATACCCTCCAACGAAGATTTCGAGCACTGGAACTCCTATAGTCGACGACTGAAAGCTTTGTGATGCCCGCCACTTTCTCTCTTCTGTGATTCGGTCCGATGTCTTTTGGGAGAGACAATGAATAAGGTTTTTGTAAAGTATTTAGATATATATATATATATATATATTTAATATTTGCTATTACAATAATAATTAAACGCCCTAACGACCAGAAACTCGAACCAACTCGGATTTCCACAAAATTCATACCAAAGCTAAATATTGAAGCTACGAATCCAATGACGAAGTTGAAATCAGATCTAACAACCCAAACTTGGGAAAAAATTACACGCAGTCAAAACACCCATATCCCTAAAATGGCTCCATTAAGTCCCAAAATAAACCCGGTTCGCAAGGGAAATTACAAAAACACAGTAGAAATTAGCCATGCTAATATTCTAAGTTAAAACATCAGATACCAATGAGCAAAAGTCACGCTCCAGCAATGGTATCCGTCAACTACGCGCTATTGTAACGCCCTCACATCAACAATACACCACTAAAGGAATTAAAATAAACATCGGAAAATCTGGGGCATTACAGCCACTCCCCCTAAAATAATGTTTTATCCCGAAACTTAAGACACAACTGAATATACTATAGGAGGAAAATAACCATAGGTTATTGAATAGAACATTTACCAAAAGAAACTAGGAGAATAGATGAGAATGACCCTCCCTTATAGCTGACTCCAACTCCCAAGTCGCACTCTCCATGTCTTGGTTTCACCACAAAACTTTGACCATGGGTATTGTATTCCTTCGCAACACCCGATCTTGAGTATCAAGAATGCGAATAAGCACTTCGACATAAGAAAGATTAGGCTGCAACTGGGCCACCAATTCAAGAGCATGTCGGACACTAAGCACACATTTTCGCAACTGGCTCACATGAAACACATCGTGCACACCATTGAAATTTGCGGGCAATACCGGCCTATAAGCTGAAACTCTTATGTGTTCAATAACATAGAAAGGTCCCACATATCAGGGATCCAATTTGTGGTTCCATGCAAACCTCTTAACACTTGCCATTAGAGAAACCTTGAGAAAAACCATGTCCCCAACTTTAATTTCCAAATCAATTCTTCGCCGATTAACGTTCTTCTAATAAGGCTCCTGAGCTATATGAAGCTTCTCTCAAATTTGCGTCACAGAAGTATTAATATCTTCCAAGGCTTTTGTACATAAAGAAGGTCCTTCACCAACTTCGGCCCAAAATAAGGGAGTTCTGCAACGTCTCCCGTACTATGTGTCAAATGGAGCCATCTTCAAACTCTCCTTATAACTATTATTATAGGTGAATTCCATCACTCTCAGCCACTCATACCATGCTCCTCTGTGGTCCAAGATATAACATCTTATCATATCTTCTGAAATTTTATTTACTCTCTCCATCTGACCATTGGTCTGCAGATGATAAGCGGTTGAATATTTGAGCCTGGTACCCAACCCTTCCTGTAAACTTTTCCAAAAATGAGACGTAAACCTAGAATCTTGATCTGACACAATACTAATGGGTACTCCATGTAATCTAATGACCTCATCCAAATATAACTCTACTATTTTCTTTATGGAGTAATCAATCTTGAAAGTCACGAAGTGAGCACACTTCGTCAATTTGTCAACTATGAACCACACAGAATCATGTCCTCGGGGAGATCTTGGTAAACAAATAATAAAGTCCATTAAAATACACTCCCACATCTATCTTAGAATTTCCAAAGGGGTTAGCTTCCCACCAGGCCATCCATGATCTTCTTTAACGCGCTTACTGGTAAAACACTCAGACACAAACTTGGTTATATCGTTCTTCATTCCATACCACCAAACGGTCTTCTTCAGATCTCTATACATCTTAGTAGAACCAGGGTGGTAGGCAACACTAGAACCAAGAGCCTCACTACACAACTTAGACCGAATATCCTCAATAGTGGGATACAATATCTAATGCGGTAATTCAAAGTACCCGCATCATCAATTGAAAAGTCTGGTAATTCTCCTTTCTCAGTTCTACTGTGAAGGTGCTGCAAATCAAGATCTTCCTTCTGATGTATCCATGTTAGCGTAAACCATGAATGTTTTGCCACTTCAAGGCTGCTTTGTGAGTCGCTACTTTTGACGGAAATACCCATCAGCAAAAACTCTTTCACTAAAGACTATATAGAAAGGTTAAAGATCTGTGCGGTTTTCGTACTGAAGGCATCCGCCACTACATTGGACTTACCTGGATGAAATAGGATATCAATATCATAATCCGCCACATACTCCAACCATCTATGCTGGTGCAGATTCAACTCCTTCTGAGTGAAGACATACTTCAATCTTTAATGGTCATATAAATCTTGCACAATGCGCCATACAACAGATTTCTCCACAACTTCAGGTCATAAATCACTACCGCAAACTCCAAGTCATGAGTAGGGTTGTTCCTTTCATGAATCGTTAGTTTCCTCGACCCATACGCAATTACCTTGCCTTCTTGCATAAATACACAATCATGTACGACGTGGATGTATCCATATAAATAGCATACTCCACCCCTTCGGTAGGCAAAGACAATATTAGAGCAATGCATACCCTCTTTTTCAATTCCTGAAAGGCTCCTTCGCACTTATCGCTCCACACAAGCACCACATTCTTCTGCGTAAGTTTGTCAGCGATGCAGACAATGTAGAAAATCCTTCTATAAACCTTGTATAATAGCCTGCCAACCCTAGGAAGCTTCTTATCTCTATGGGTATGGTAGGGGTTTTCCAATCCATTATGGCAGTTATCTTTTCTGGGTCAAAATAAATTCTGTCCTTCTTCACAACATGACCCAAAAATGAAACCTGAGATAGCCAAACTCGCACTTACTTAACTATGCATACAACTTATGTTCTCTTAAAGTAGATAGAACTAAACGAAAGTGTTGGGCATGCTCCTCAGCACTCCGGGAATAAACAAGGACATCATCAATAAAAATGACCACAAAACAGTCCAAAAAATCTATAAACACTTTATTCATCATGTCCATGAAGGCAGAGGGTGCATTCGTCAATTCAAAGGACATTACCAAGAACTCAAAATGTCTGTACCGAGAATGAAAGGCAGTCCGCAAATCATCCGTATCACATATTCTCAACTAATGGTAGCCTGAACGAAGGTAAATCTTTGTAAACACCATGCTACCACTCAACTGATCAAACAAATCATCTATTCACAGAAAGGGATACTTGTTCTTGATAGTTACCTTATTCAATTCTCTATAATCAATGCACAGCCTCATAGATCCATCCTTCTTATTAACAAAGAACACGGGAGCACCCCAAGGCGAAATTTTTTTTCCTAATAAATCAACACTACAATAACTCATCCAGTTGGGTATGCAACTCTTCCATCTCACGCGGGGCCATCTGGTATGGTGCCTTAGCAATAGGGCGAGTACCCGAATCCAAATCAATAACAAACTCCACGTCCCTCTCATGCGGAAGATCAGAAAGACTAACTGTTAAAACATCAGGAAACTCATGCACAATAGGAACATCATATAAACGTGGCGAACTACCAACAGTTCCTAAAATAGAAACAAAATAAGCACAACTACCGGAATCTAAAAGCTTAAAAGCACATACCGCAAAAATAATCGGGGAATCATGGCGTGGAAAACTATAAACACTTCTAGGGTGGCCTTTGTCCATCTTGAAGTCCAAACACTTAACCATGAATTGGATAACCACATCATATCTGGACAACAAGTCCATGCCTAGAATAATATCAAAGTCTTCCAAGTCCAACACCTTCAGATCAATAAAGGCTAGAAAATCGCCTAAAAGAATAGAAAAACTCTAGAAACCTTTGTCCGACACCACCGAGTTACCAAAGGGAAACTTAACCCGAAACAAATCGCCGACTTGATCAAGAGTCAGACGATGACGTTCTATAAAAGTCCTAGTCACGAACGAGTGGTTAGCACCAGAATTGAAAATAATACGCGCCTAATGTTTATTTACCTTAAACTTCCATATAAAATCGCATACATAACTAGACGAATGAACATTGAAACTATAGCTAAAAGCTCTGAACTAGATTAGAATCTAACCTGAGATCACTTCGGCGGAAGTCTGTGCTTCTTCCAAAGTCATCACATTCAGCTTGCCCTTCTCTTTATCTAAATACTGCGACGGTGGAAGGGCTTAAAGTGGAACTGGCTGCAGCGGGGGCTGAGACCGCGATTACTCTAACTTAAAATGCCATTTCTATCCATACTGGAAGCAGAGCTTATCATTACCCAAATAATGGATAGCGTGCACAAAGTACCAACCAGATCTCCTTTGGGAGTGCTCTGAATTGCATGCCCTTGCTACTGCTTTTGAGCTCCCAGCCTCTTGAAACACTTTTTGAATGGGATGGCCCGACTGGCCACAAAAACTTCACACCTCCTTGATTCTTTTCTTCAATACGGGACCATACTCCGAGAGTTCTTACCATCATTGAACTTCCTCTTATCCTTCCTCATTTGCATTAATCGATTCTTGGCATTATTGATGGCTTCGACTTTAAGAATAGCTTCCACTGCCTCAGCATAGTTCTCAGATTCATAAGCTCTAGCAAGCTGTCTTATGTCACTCCTAAGACCACCCAGAAAATGCTTTACTCTGGTAGTTTCAAAGGCTACCAAATCTGGGGAAAACAGCTCAATTCGCTAAACTCTTTCTCATACTCACTGATCGTGAGTTTTCTTTGTTTAAAATGCAGGAATTTGTTCATCAAACGGTATTGCTCGAGTGATGGCATAAATTTCCTAAGCAGCAACTATTTGAAGGATTTCCACTAACATCCATCTGTGAGGTTCTCTTTCTCTCTGAACCACCAGCACTTCACAAGACCCTTAAGATGGTAAGCGATGACCATCACTCTCTGGTAAGTAGAAATCCCTGAATAAGAGAACATCTCCTCGATAGCAATAATCCAATCATCCAAAGCCATAAAGTTAGCTCTACCATCATAGGTAGGAGTTCCTAATCGCTAGAAATTAGAGATAAAATTCATCTATGGTGGCAACTGAACTGGAGGAATGGGAATGGCTTGACCCACAACAAGGTCTTGCACTCTAGGTTGCTTTCTGAATCGACAAACAACCATGCCTTAATCTGTGATTGCATCTCAACCATCTGCCTAAACAAAGCCTCATTGTTCTGCCACAGACCTTCAATCACAGCTTCACTCTGGGCACCTAACGACTCGCCCTTAGACTTGAGAGTTGACACTTGTCGCAATACGCTTAGGCGGCATCCGAATAATACATTGAACGATAAATCAAAATCTAGCTTAACCACTAGAAATAGACAACTTAGGTCTGATCATATATGTTTAGACACTTGCTCATGCTGCTAACTTGCTTTGGGATTTTCTTTAATGATGTTATGCTTAAATTTAGGATGATATATCATCATCCTATAGACTCATGTGCATAAACTAATGAATGCATGAATTATTATTCTTTTTATTTAAATTCTATGTTTGTATGTATGTCATCATGTAGGTCTTAGCTTGGAACGTGTGCTAATGCTATGTTATGTCATGCATGTTGTGTTATACAATCTAATAAAGGCCTTAATGCATGTTATGAGCGACATACACATCAAATATTATGCATCCCATACTACATAATATCGCATGTAATGAACAAGCAAAATCTAATGTGCATTCATGTGTTGATTGTTATGCATCCCATACTACATAATAGTCACATGTTCCTTCCTATGAGGATCCAAACACGAACACATATTATGCAACCCATACAATATAATATGCCCCATATACTTCTTATCGTGCTTATGAGTGCAGTGTTAATACCTCCGCCAAGACGTACTGATGACACATCAGTGTGTGTATGAAAAGGAACAAGACCGAAAAAACCTCCCTTTGATAAAAACTATCACAACCCGCATTTTCTCTATATTAAAATGATATATCAGAGTAAGAGAAAACATATGTCATGATGCCATACCGTATAGGGGATAACTGCAGGCACTCAAACAATAACTAGAACCTAACACTTTATATGAAATCCTCAAGTTTATTATGAAGAAAACTATAATTTAAGTTAAGTTGTGATGGTCGTATCCCTCGGTTCAGTGGATCAACTAGTCCACAAGTGAAAACATGAATATATGCTACGTAAAATACTTTTTTTATATCGATTAACATCCTATATGAACATAAACATCCAAATAGGACAACTCTTGATATCTATACCTCTACATTTAATAATAGTATAGAAAGAGACTTTTTCGTAGTTAAAAATAGATTGACTTTGGCTTGAATATGTTATGAATGAGAAAGTGAAAATGAAACTTTTATACTAAAAATAACTAAAATGCAAGCCTACCATAAAACCTTCCCAAAGTGCAAGTAAACCATAATTCATTTTGAAGAGACTAGGCAGCTAGCAAGAAACTTAACAATATAAAAACTCTAATGGACGTCAAGAACCTGACACGAACCCACCAAATAGCATGTATGTCCGAAATGAACAACAAAATAACAACACTACCTAACAATGGTGAGGAAAGGATGATTGCAACAACTGCATAACATCAGCAGCAATCAACCCTAGCTGTTCAACCCCCTACTGCTCCAAACCTGAGGCATTCCAAAGAAAAGAATACCTAAACAAGAATATACAAGTGGCAAATAAAAGATTAATTTCAAATGAAAACAAAGGAGTCAAAGGGTTACCAACTTAAGCAGGAATAGCTAGAATGAAAACATCAACACTCAACCATAAGGTAATAAGTAAGAAAGATCTCATGAGGGTTAGATATCCCAAGCTGCACCAAGTGCAATAAAGATTTATGCTTTATAAAACATTTATATAAGTATGTGTATATATACACAAGAGTTGCGATCTCATCATAGAATGATCATAAACATAAGCAAAATCTAGAACTTGGGGTGGTGGGAATCTACCAAATACACCAAGAGTAAAAACATCACAAGGGCCTAAGGAAAGGTGGTCTGATAACTCGACACACCCAAAACCGGGGTATAACCAGCACCTGAAGTGGTGGGAACCAACCATTCCACACCCAGTCACAAACCCATACTGAGTAAACCCACTAGGGCAAAGATTCATAAGCTGGCCTTAGGTTGGTGGTCCTTTGTCCACTGCCAACCATGGCCCACTCCAAAAACATCCATAAAAACACCGAAAAAAATCCTAACCGAAACACATGATTACTCCAATGAAAAAAAGGAGAAAAAAATCCCGAAAATCATGCAAAGGCCAAACTCGACGAATTGGACTCAATTCGGCAAGAAAATTCTAAGTCCACACTAATTCGTCGAGTATACCCAACGAATGCAGTAGACACTCGACGAAATCAACTTAGCAAAAATCTTGCTAACTGGCGATTCTCGAAGATTCGGCTAACATTACTTTGATACTCGATGAATCTGTGCAAATCACTAAGCCACGGAAAATTCGTTGAGTATAATTGACAAATAAGAGTTCACTCAATGCACTCAATGCTAATGAAGTTTCACTCAACGCCTGGACTTATCTCGACAAGTTTTACTTCACTTGACTCCTACTGAGTTCATTCGATGCCTAGCTGAGTTCACTCAACGCACTCAACACTGAAGGCAATTTATACTCAAAGCACTCGACACCAAACTGATAATACTCGATGAATTCATCGAGAATACTCGATGATTTTAGCTTAGTATCACAGGTCACTCGATGCTCTTGATGCCAAGACAAATTCAATAAACTCCAAGACAGATACTCGACGAACTCGACTCCTAAACTATCGATACGCGATGAATTCGACTTAGTCTCACAGATGACTTGAAAATCTCGATGCCAACACAATAATCGACGAATTCGTCGAGAATACTAGACGAATTTGACTGAGACAAGCTGAAACTCGCCAAATCTCACATACCCAGATTAAATCATTATCCGACAAATTCTACCCAAGATCTCCTATATATATAATGAATTTTACGCTGCCCAAAACTCAAATTCGACAAGAAAATTGATCAGTCACTCTTCTACACTACTCGGAAGATCTTGACCTAGCCAAAACCTAGACTACTCCTACCCTTTAAGGAAGGAAGAAGAGGAAATTATAAACACAAACAACATTGCAAGGGGAAGAATTCACCACTTGACTCAAACTCCAGAAATTCGGACACACAAGCGCTCCTCCTCACGGATCCGGCCACAAAAACACTTGACAACACTTCCTAAAACATTTCGGGGAAAACAGGTGTCAAAACCGAATAACCTAACGCCCAAAAATCCAAAAACGGGAAAAACTCACCGTACACACGTAGATCTCAGCGAGAGCATTCCGAATCTACCCTCCAACGATGATATCGAGCACCGGAACTCCTATAGTCCACGATAGAATTCCTTGCAATGCCCGACGTTTTCTCTCTTCCATGATTCGATCTGATGACTTTTGAGAGACAATGAATAGTGTTTCCATAAAGTATTTAGATATATATATAATATTTGCTATTATAATAATAATTAAACGTGCAAACGACCAGAAACTCGAACCAACTCGGATTTCCACGAAATTTGTACTGAAGCTAAATATCGAAGATATGAATCTAACAGAGAAGTCGAAATCAGAATCCGAAAATCCAAACTCAGGTAAAAATTACCATCAGTCAATACACCCATATCCCTAAAAAGGCTCCACCGAGCAAGCTTTCTCATATAAGTCAGTGATCAAAAGACCACCTACCTTAGACTTGAACACAAGTCCTACAGCTCAGGCTATGGAGGTTTGCCCTACAACTTAGAGTATAACTCTCCTATAGGTCAAATCTGTTAAGATCCTACCTCAAGCCAAAGGCCCTACCTCAGGAACACAATCCCTACAATCAGTTCAACAAATTATCCTACCTCAGCCTTAATAAATCAAGCCTACAACTCAGATCCAAAAGGATCTTACTGCTCAGATCATAGAATGGATCCTACAGAACGAAATTTTGGTCTGTTGATGTAGTTGATTTGACACTAGAGAAATTTCTTTGCCTGTCCTCCAGGACTGAGTTTACCTCAGCCCTACCTTCTTCTCAGCAATAAGAAAATAAATTATTTAGTAGACTGCTGCTTGTGCTGGAAGTATCTAAGAAACCAAAGTCTCTGAACTTGCTGTTGAAGACAAAGGAGTAGATAGTTCTTTATCTTCTTCAAATAGCTAACCTTTACTGCAGAAAAATTGAAGACTCTGCTTCTTCTTCTTTTTAAGAAAAACTTTTCTGAACTTGTTATAGCTGAGGAAAATAGCTACAGCTAACTTGAGGAACTTTTAGATCGGTTGATTTAACTTCTTGCTTCAAGAACGATAATAATGGCGATGAGGATGAAGTTCAGCCACAATTTTTCAAAATGAATAAAACCCTAAAAGTTAAAGAACTCAGCTCCCGATCTTATCACTTTTATCTTCATCAATTCAACAGTTATATGAACCATGGGCCCACTTAAGTTATTGGCTGCAACTTGGCTTTTACAAAAAAAGTCTTCCTGTAGACCTGCGCGCTATTTTTCTGTTTTTTAGCTTTCCGGTAACTAATTTGAATCATGTAGACTTTTGTTGACTTTTGCTGACATGAATATTTGTGTACTTAGCCAAATTCTCATATTCAATCTAGGCGTTGAGTGCGTTGATTTAATGCCCTTCACTCAACACCTCTAGACTTAGCCAATTCTTCTACCTTGCTTAGGCATTGAGTGTATTGAGTGAATGGCTTCACTCAAATCCTCTGGACTTAGCCAATTCTGTTATCTTGCTTAGTCATTGAGTGTGTTGAGTGATCTGGCTTCACTCAACGCCTCTGGACATAGATGAAAATATCTTTATCTACTAAGCGCTAAGAGCATTGAGTGACCTGGCTTCTCTCAATGCCTCTAGACTTAGCCAGATTTTTCTGTCCATCTTTCCTTGAGTTTTGACATCTCACGACACTTTCTTCTATGGCGTTGAGTGAGCCGTATTAACTCGAGGCTTTTGGACTTAGCCAGAATTCCTTAAAGATCTTTAATTGCTTTGACTGCTTAAGCTTGTCTCAACGCTTCTTGGTATATGGTATTGAGTGAACTGGCTTCACTCAACGTCTGTGCACTTACCACATTTTCTTCCTTACCAATGTCGAATCTTTGGCAGACTCAGCTATACTCGACGCCTTTTGATATATTACATTAAGTGAACTGCCTTCACTCACGCCTGTGAACTTAGCCGCATAATTGCTTTGTAGATGTAGGGTTTTGACTATCCACAACGTAATCCCAGTGCTCTTTTTGGTATTGGAGTTGAGTGAACTTGCTTCACTCAAACGCTGTGGACTTAGGCAATTTTAGCCTTTCTAGCATCCTTCTTTTGATATTGGCATTGGGTGAACTGACCTCACTCAACGCCTATATACTAGACAGATTTCGGTCTCTCCACTTCTCTACCTTGTGACTACTTATCGCAACCACTTGGAATAACCTATCCAATCAATGTGACAAGGACCAAACTGCATGCAAGAACTTGAACATACAATAAATACAACTATGTGTATGTCATTACTTGTTTGACTTCTACAAATCTGGGACATTGTGAGCAATGGACCCAAACAATCTCCCCCATATTTGAAGAATTCAAAACCCTGAAACAAGATTTTGAGTCAATGAAATACACTAACATATACAGCAATAAAACATTAAATTGGAAAACTTAAAACAAGTGAACAAGAGTATCAAGTTATAGGTTACCACACTTTCCTTGCCTATAGGGTGATCATCATCACTCCTACTCCCCCTATTTTGATGATGCCTGGCATTGATTATTTACTTCTCCTTTATACTTCTATTAATAGCGAGGGAGGTGTTGGCCTCTGAATACCTTCTCCCCCCTTTTGAGTTCAGATAATCAACTATTGCAGCAAGCTTGCTCCCTCTCTACATAAGGCTGAATCTATCCCTACAAATGTGGACTTGCCTCGCCTCAACTAAAGCCAACTTCTATCATCCTTCTTAGTGGACACTTTAGCTTATTCCAGTCTTGATGGCACTTGAACCACTTGAAAAAGTTGATACCAAGAATGTATACAACTTGAAAAATCTTCATACCACTTATGGTATTTCCACTTGCAAGAAGTATTACAACCTGCAACAAAAATGACAAAAGGAGCAACTGAAGCTATACTAAGTTCAACATACCCAACTCATACTTGAAGGTGTTGAACATTGCTTCATCCAGTGGCTTAGTGAAAATGTTAGCCACATGCTTGTCTGTAGGGACAAACCAAGACTGAATATCTTTTACATTCCACATGCACCCTAATGAAATGATACCTAATCTCAATGTATTAGTCCTGCTATGAGAGACGGGATTCTAGCAATTATATTAGTAGAATCATAGTACAAAGGAGTTATACTTATCTGGAGGTTATAGTCCTTGAGCTAATGCTGGATCAACAGTAACTATGCACAACAACTACCTGCTGAGATGTATTTTGACTTAACTGTTGAGATTTGGCAACACTGGTCTGCTTGTTGCTGCTCCAAGACACTAGTCTTCCTCCTAAGAATTTATAGGTGCCTAAAGGGAACTTCATGTCCTCTTTACATCCTATAAAATCTGCATCTGAATAGCCTATTAGTTCAAATCCCTATTTCCAGGGTACTATAGGGCAAGTCTAGTGTGCCCTAAAGATACATCAAAATCCTCTTAGTAATAGAGTAGTGAGATTCTTTAGGGCTAACATGATACCTAGAAAAAACATAGTAGCATACATGATGTTTTGCTTACTTGCAGTAAGATATAGTAGGGAGTCAATAATCCCTCTATACAAAGTTTCATCAACAAGTTTCCCTTCTCATTTTTTCCTAAAGGCATACTTGACCCCATGGGAGTTTTCATGGTGGAGGCATTCTCCATACTAAACTTTTTGATCAACTCCACCTCTTAGTAGTATATGGTAATCCGTAATTTTCTTCATGGTGGAGGCTGTGAGTTATTCTAAAATCTTTTTTCCCATTGTAAGCCATACTATGGTCAGCTTTGTTTGATCATCAGTGGACCAAAGATCCTCATCTTTGTCTGGACTATGCTTGTTTGATTTCCTTAAG